>VWZD01012668.1:263841-427116 GCA_013396695.1 Sakesphorus luctuosus
TAAAGCGGCTGCGGCTCAAAATCTGGCGGCGATGCGCCCTGCTGCTGCTCCTTCTCTGGGCTGCCTGCTGGGTGGTGGTGAGCGCTGCGCTGTTCCTCCTCCACAGGAGCGTCTTCTCCGAGCGCTGCACGGACGAGAAAAGCCAGAGGATCTTGGCCAGGCTGGTACGTGCCCCGGCGGGACGCGGGGCATCCCCCGGGGCTGCCCGGCAGGACGAGGCTCCGAGCAGGGGGCTTCGTCGAGGCCGTCGGGGCTGCGATGAGCCGAGCACCCGCTGCTGGCTGTGCGGCCCCTGCCCCGCTCCGGCCGCCGGAGGTGCCGCATCACCGGCGCCCCGATGCGCACGGGCGGGCAGCTGCCTCCTTATCTCCGTTCCTTCCTCTCTCTTTTCCTCCCCTCCCAACCTCCTTCCCTCCCCGGGGCAAGGTCAGGTGCAGGCGGCGGGCCAGCTCCCGGGAGTGGGATGCGGGTGCGCTGCCCAAGCACTTTGGAAAGGGCAGCTCGGCGTGTCGCACTCTCTGGAGCTCGGGGAAACCTTTCTCCGGGCGTTGGTTTTTTGATGTTTGTTTTTAGCCCAAAAGGTGTTTAGACAAAAGTGGATTTTCAGAAATGCTAAGCAGCTTGTGTCGCCTCTTTATGTCTGGCGGGGGTTGGCATGTAAGATGCGATTATTCAAAATTCAAGAAAGAATATTCATTAATATTTCCCTTAAAATTAATAATAAACAGATTTAAGATTGTATAGGAAACACTTTTGAGAACGGGAGCAGCTTGGGTTAATGCTTTGAATTTAATTTTGTTTCTTAATTAGGATATCTGTAGGGCCAGTGTTAAGTGGGAAGGGAGGAATCCTAATGGGAATTAAATAATCTATTACTGCAAGCAAGGGAAAAACTGATCATAGATTTTCCTTAATTCTGTATAATAAAGGAAGAGCAAGTATAGGCAGCGATCCTGACAAAGTGTTTTTAACAGCAATGAGTTTTGGTTTCTTTACCCCAGCAGCCAGCTTTGAAGTACAACTGAGCTCAGATTTGCAGCTGAAGGAATGATTCCTGCCTCCTCTTCCGTGGTTGGAAAGAACACTGAGGTATGGAGGAGCCTGGAGCCGCCAGGCTTAGGGAGGTCCAGGTCCTTGCCATCACACTAGCCAGATGGACAGAGACTTGTTGCTGTTCTTCAGTTTGGAGATTGTTAGGCATGCCTTCAAAAGCCCAGGCAGGAATCAGATTTCAGGCGCAAACTTGGAAAGTTGTCTATATTCACTGAGTGATAGCTCAGTTTCAGACCCTCCTTCCAGAGGAAGAGTAGCTAAGATTGCTGTCCTCATCTCTGTCTGTAGGTAAGTCTTCAGTAGTGTCGTTAAGGTTTGTAAAGCAAGTTTTCCAAGATGATGTTAGAAAGGAATCGTCCTTTTAATGGAATACTTAGAAAATGAGCTTGTCTTCATCAGCCCCACAATAAGTATCTCTACATCTTCTCAGCATGGCAGGAGTTTAGCAGTTGAGAAAATGCAATTATCTGTGAAACAAATCATGTCATAACTTCAGTCTCACACCTTTTATTAAGCAAAAATCAGCCTCGAAGAAAAACTGTCTTACTAGTCATCTGTCATGTTTTCAGTAGGGTATAGGATGAGCTATTTTAAGCAAGTAGGTGAAAATACCCTTGCAAGTGGCATTTTCGAAAGGTTTATTTCCTTATTCTGAGTAAGATGTACATCTATGCAGATATGTACTGCACTGAGAAGGCTGAAATAGCAGTGGGCATTTTGCAGGGACCAACTTGAACTCTCAGAAAAATCAGTCTTTCCTAATGCCAGTCTCATCTTCATTTGCACTGAACACACTAAATCATAGCAATCAATTTTTGTTTCCTCTGGAGAAATCAATTTACTTTGATGCCTTCCAAAGCTGGCTCAGTATTGCATTTACACAGGAGAAGTACTAGCTAACAAGGCAGAACATCAGTCTCAGGCCACTGATGGTGGTACAGTGAGTTATTTAAATTTATATAAAACCTTAGTAGGGTTTATATTAATTTAAGCTTTTACATTGATTTAAACCCAGCTTTTTTGAACTTATCTTGATAGGTACACTAAGGACATCAAAAATTATGTAGCTCATTTTAATCAGAAACATATGAGCAAGTCCAAACTGTGCTTGTGTTTGCACTTTTCTGTAGTACAGCTGTTTCTCTATAAGGATTTTGGCTTAGTATCACTTTCATATTTTAGTTTTAAAAATCTGGCACTTAGTGGTATTCAAAGGGCAATCATTAGGTAGATTTAAAACTGTCTCATCAACAGATCTCAAAATGCAGTTATTAAGACAGGGATGGTAGTGTGGAGGACCATTTCTGAAAGATTTCTTTGGGGAATTGATTCTTTTTATCATCAATCACTGTGATGATATACAATCTTGTATAGTGAAGTTTGCAGTTAGAGCGAAAGTTCCTGGGTTGGCAAATAATAAACAGCATGGCGGGGTAATCTGTATCACCTGGTTGAGTATTTTCAGTCCTCCAAAATGTGTTTTAATACTGTAAAATGCAAGCTAGTGCACTCGGGAGCACAACAGTACAAGCCATGCCAATATGATGGAAGATTGTCTTGTAAAACTGTTTGTCTTTGGAAAGGATGTAAGGGTCAAGTAATTGCTTCAAGATGAACTACTAGTGCAGACTGTGCCTAAAAGGCTGATAGAAAATTGTTCAAACCTCTTGATGGCTTACTTGAGGGAGCCTTTTTGAAATCCTTGCTTGCTTTGGTGATCAGCAGAGAATGTTACTTATGGAAGGCTGATCTGTGTTTCATCACTGTGAGACCATGAACTTGGTCTCTTCCACATATCCCAGTTTGCAAAACACTGCACAAGGTCATTGTAAGAAGAATATGATTCAGAGGCTCTTTGTCAGATCCTAGGTTAATAATCAAAGATTTAGAGGTGAAATTAAAAAAACCATCAGACAAGTCCTTAACAGCAACCAGGTTCAAAACCAACTTGTCTCCTGTGTCTATGAAATGTGAGACTTTTTCCACAACCACTTTTTCTCATTAATGCTATTAAGAATGACATGATGTCAATGCAAGAAAATAAGTTGCACATTTACATGTTTGATTACAGGTCATGGGTGTGTGTTCTAGATGCAAGAGGTTCATGTATGTGGACCCTCTAAGAGTGAATTTGATGAACCACAGGAAAATTGTCCACAGGGGCATGTGTTCACCCAATTACATGACCAGTCCTCTATTTTGTTACTGTAGCAGAAGACTTGTGGTCTCTCAATAGTTTTAAATGTGCTTATACTTACAATCAAAAAAAAAAAAACCAAATTCCTTCTGTTTGCAATTTTCTTTCTAAAATTGTTTAGAGTTCCAGATGGTAAGAACTGCTAAACTACTTCTGTTAAGAAAACTATATTTCCAGCTTAAAAAGATAAAATTGTATTATATTCATAGGAGTAGATTTTTCAAAAGCAGGAGCATTGATCTGCATACTCCGAAGTCTGCAGACACCCCGGTGAGTCTGCTTGGTCATCTTGATGTGGATGTGGATACAGATGTGTGTGTGTTTCACACATGCATGGACTCAGGATTGGAACATTCATGCAAGATTTTGCCTACCTGGCTCTTCTTTCTGGAATTGAATGTTCTCATTTGGGTGGGATAATATCAAAATATAAATAAATTTTATGCCTGTCTGAACTGCCCTCAGTGAGCTGTTTCAGTCAATTCGTCACTGCTCTTGGATTTTAGACTTAATCCTCCACCCATTCTCCAGTGAGTTATTTAAGGTTGGACTCTAAATGTTACTTGGCATTAGAACATAGTCCTCTGGTGTACACACCTTGGAGACTGTCCTAAGAAAATAATTTACTTGAATGTTGTGATCACATTCCTTGTGTATGCAACAGCAAGTCACAAATGTGTTGGGGTTCAGGCAGCCATTGCAAGTCCTCCTCAAGCAGGGGGACCTGCCAACTTGTTTAAATGAAGGTTCAAATGCCAGAAAGCAATGAAGGCAGCTGACATTGTCAAGCTGCCTCACAGATGTTTGGCTTCCTACACCACCTCATCTATTCCCCTTTCACCTGAGACCTCTGTATCTCCTCTCCTGATTCACCCAAAGCAGTCCCTACAGCTGCACTTCTGAATGTCCACAGGAATATATTGACTGCCTCCACTTTTGGAAATGATATTATGGATACAATTACGGGTTGAGGGAAGGACTGGTGAGGGAATCCTTGCAGTTCTTGTACTAATTTGCATTTACCACTTAACTTTCAAGCAGCTTCCATAGGCTTATTTCTTTAAAATTACAAAAAACCCACAAACAAAAAATTAAGTATTCAAGTAATTAATATTAAAGTGTCACTTCTGATAATTGCATATGAAACCTGAAAAGTCAATTTGTTCTGTGGCATTTACATATTTTAAAATTCTGAAAGTTCTTGGTCCAAAACGCATCGAGCACAACCTCTGTGTTTCCTGGTGGTGCAGGAGGAGGTTATGACACCTTCATTCAGTGCATGTTGAGCTCCAAGGTTGAAACACACAGGGCTGTGGAAGGTCCCAGAAATCCAGCTACCTGTGGATTTTCCTGTAGTTCAAGTGGGGGTGTCTGAGTTCTGCTCCTCTGAACCTTCCAGAGAAGTCCTGCATTACTCTGGAAGGTATCTACTGTGCCTTAAAGGGTTACAGCAGCCATGTGTGTTTAAAGTTTATCTCACTGTACCCATGCGTGTAAAAAACTTAGAGTAACAGGTCACATAGTTTGTTTCCTTGCCCCTGAAATCCTGTCCTTTACCATCCCACGAATCCCTGTTTTGAAGCAAGACTCCTCTAGTGAAAAATCTGTAGAGACTTCTGAAAAACCACAGAATGACCCAACAGTTGTAGAAGGTGTGTGTTTGCAGCTCCATGACTGCTGCGAACCTCTCAAGCATAGGACTGTTGCTCATTATTTGTCTTTCTTCTATGTGGTCCATGGGCATGTAGTTCTGCTATGAATATTCTGCTCTTTCACTCCAGTGTCTTGACTACAGCAGTGGAGCGCTGACTGGTGACCTCTGTGAAGACCTGTGTGTGGCACAGAAGCTGGTGTACAAACACTGCCTTTACTATGACAGAGGTAAAAAGGTCATTCAGGCTGATTGGAGAGGCCAGCCCATCATATTGAAGTCCAAAAAAGAAGTCTTTTCCAGCTACCAGCACCTCAGTATTCTAGAAGAGGTGGAAACACAGGATATACCTGAAACAGAGATTCTGCTGATGGTGGCTTTGGAGGTCAAAAATGCCCTGGGGCTAGAACTGTCTAATAATACCATGGGGCCCCTATGGACAAGGAAAAAAGGACCACGTTGGAAAGCACAGGTGGCCAGCATGTGGTCCTTGCTCCAGCAGGAAGAATATATCTACTTCAGTTTGCTGCAGGACTTCAGCAAACACGTGCTACGAATTATTGGCTCTTGTGGACACTTTTATGCTGTGGAGTATCTCACAGCTGGACATGCCTGGCACAAAACTCTTTTTCCCTTGGAAAACGTGATTAGTCCTTCCCTCACTGGACACAGAAGCAGGGTGAGAGCTATCATTGGCATTGCACTCAGCTTTCTGGACATGGTACAGCATTTTGATAATGATTTCTCTCACCGACTTCACCTGTGTGACATCAAACCAGAAAACTTCGCTATCAGGCATGATCTTACGGTAAGTTAGGTCCTTGGGATGGTGTTGCAACAATGTGAGGTCAAATTTTAATCTGAAGGTGGCTGTGTAAAAATGACGGTTTCCTCCTTGTACAGCTTTTGGCCAAGTTTTTGCAAAAATATAGCATTTACAAGTGTCAGGGGAGAGTCTCTACTGCTTTTCCTCTTTGTAATGTGTACAGCCACGTTTCAGAGCACTAAATCCTGCTGCTTGTTTTGAGAACTGCTTTCTCACTTCTCTTTTGTTTCACCTCCTCAAAGGCATCAGTACCGGCGGGGTCCCTTGGATGTGGTGAGGGATGCCCCCTGAAGGCAAGGGGATCTCAAAAGCTGTCAATGAAGCTGTAATTTGAGTCATGGCAACCATGTCTGGAAGTGATGCTGAAAGGAAAAAACTGGTTGAATTTGAAAGCTAAGGCTGAATTCCCTGCTCTGATACAAGGGGAACTCCCCACATTCAAGCACACACATTTGTGCTTCAGTGTTCAGCCTATCTGGTTTGGAAACTCTCCAAGGACAGTGACATGGAACGCACTGCTAACTGTTACTCTTTGACTTTTCGTTGTACAGCTGTAACTCAGACCTGAATAGCTATACATATTTTCCAAGTAATGACGTAGCTCAGCAGGACACTACTGCATGTATCTCGCATTCATTCTGTGGACAGAAATTCCTCTGGTTTTGGTTGCAATTGTGTCTACAGACTGGAGGCACTGTGCAGTGAGTAAGTGTTTGAACTAGGCTCCAAATTTGCAGTACATCAGTGGAGTTTCTGCACTCTGAGTGAATATAAAGCATTTTCAGGGACTTTAATACTATTTTTAGTACTCACTGAATGTTAGTATAACACTTGTATCTTCAGAGCACTAGACAAACGCTGCCTAAACAGAGAACCATTAAGAGCTATTAAAGTGCTTCCCCTTCACCCTTCTCTTGCCCCCCATTGTTTATTCAGGTGCAATACAGCAGCTGAATAGGGAATGGGTGAGGAGCTACAGCAAGAAACTGAAACCAGCTGTACCAGTATTTAGGCAAAGTGAGGTACAGCAGGGATTCCTGGCGGCAGACTTTGCCCAGCTCTCTCAATTCCACAGGGTTGTGCCTGTGGCTCAGCACACACCAGAGCATCTGTTTTGCAGCCTACTTACAGGAAAAGAGATTTCATTTAGGAAAAAAGGTTTCATTTAGGAAAAGGGGAGGAATACTGGGTGTCTCTTCACTTATGAGTCCTTTGAGTGAGTCTTGCTTTGCCACGATCTTCCAGTGACTTCTGGGCTCCAAAGAGACAATAGTCATGTTCTGGTATAGGCAAATACTCTAGTATTTTCTAGAAGAATTAATTCTAAAAAAGTGCATTGCTGCTCACACATGGCTCTCCCAGTTGTACATTGCTTATAGTTTGGTGATACTGCCTCAGTGGGCTGGGGGGCAGGAGATATGAACAGTCAGAAAACTGAGCGTGAGGGGATGGACAGGGCATGGGGGACAGGACAGAGAGAGTTTCTAATCAGTGATGGAGGAAGCAGAGTAAGAAACAAAAATTCTACATAGTTTTACCGACCACTTCCAGAATGGGAATACAATAAGGCAGCCTCTTTTTTGTCCCTTATGTTTGCTTTAAGCAGTTTTATCACTTCCTGATTTCTTGTGCTCTGTATAGGATAATAATAAAACCTATAATAGTACCACTATTCCTCATTGGAGTAATGAGACTCCAAAGCCCAAAGAAATGTGACTGGAGTGCAATAGTTTTACTTTGAGGATTATTTTCGAATAGTGGGGATAAGCCTCCAGCTCTCACTCAGCCTTCACTTGCTCTCCTGCAGCACAAAGAGCAGACATCACTGCCTGGTAGATCATCCAGGAGAATTTTAAACTGCAGGGTTGGAAGGAGGTGTGGGTGAATGCACAGTGCTCTGGGAGAGCTTCCTCTTTTAGCAGCCCCTCAGAGAGAACTGGGACGATTACAGCACCTTAAACATGACTTTAGATCAGATCAGGAGACAAGTTGAGTCCTTTCTGCATTTCCTGAGGTACCTTCTTCATCAACTACAATCATGACAAACCCCACCAAAATGTACTGTTTGTAGGTAGAGTGTCTCCCAGATCTATTTTCATGGGGACTGGCTGGATACCCACAGGTTTCTGTAACAGATGAACTTCAGTGAAGATACTGAGCCCTTTGGCAGCTGTGTGTTTGGGAACTAGGGCTGGTTTTCCTAGCAGAGCAATGGATCAAATTGTCAAATGTGCTCAGTGCTGGCAGAGACCCCACCTGGGACCTGACACAGCAATCCTAAGACTGCACTTCTTTCACTGTCTCTTCTCCAAAGAACTGAACAGCAAAACTGCAGAAAGCTCAGGGAAGTAAAGAAAAAAAGATTTGCCTGTTCAATCGTGTGAAATTCCTTGTGCTATATCATCATCAGAAAGCTCCAAAAAGCCTAAAAACAGTTGAGTTTTTAAGCTGTGCCTCATTTTTTTAAGATTTTTCCCTGGGGGAAAAGGACTAGAATAAAATTTAGATTAGGCCATGTTCTTTTTTTGCCTGTGAAAGGTTTATTTGGCCTTCTACCAAATGAGACATCTTTAGTTCCTGGGGTTGATGCAGTTGCTGTTCTAGGCGCACAGTTCTGCTTCCCCCATTATTTGGGTGGTTGAATCTTAAAAATTAGACTATGATATAGGCCCAAGTAACTCTGCTTTGCCCAGGTCCCAGACATTTTCCTCTATGAAAGTGTATGTTGGATGCTGCAAGGAAGCATCCCTGATCCTGACTGCCAAGAGTGAAAAGCAGCTGTGAACATTTGCTGGTTATGAATCCAGGATGAGACTGAAGCAGCTGCCATCCCCTTACTGAATTTGTTTCCTTCTGTCTTTATTGCTGTGGTTTTTTAAAGTGAAGCACACAGGGATGGAGTGACACTGGCAGAAACTGGGACTACAGCCTTTTGCTCCCAGAGCAGTCTCACGCCCACCATAGACAGCAGTTCTGCAAACCACTTTGTTCTGCATACTCACTGCTTTGTGAGCCCTGTGTCAGGATGAGAAAAGTGATTGACCCCTTCAGTCATGTTTTTTCTGCTGTGACCAACTTCTGACTGGATTCTGCTATGGGACTTATTTCCGGACAATCAGAACAAGAACCATGCACAATAAATGTGTCAAACTATAGCAAACAGGAAGGGGCAAAGCCAGAACCAGCTTTCAGTTAAGTCAGAGATCTCTTTTTACAGCTGAGCACACTCAAAGCCACTGAATGCATGGGCAGGGTTGCAGGAGCAGTACCAGGTACAGCTGTCTCTGCACAAGCCACTGCTCAGGGGTTTAGTCTGAATGCTGAGTTGTGAAATGATACTTTCTGGCCTGTGGATAATTGTGCACCATCATGTAATTAAAAAATTAAGGTGTCATCTGCATATACTACACTAGCAAGTAAATCAGTCTTCATGTGGGATAGTTCCAGTTTAGTTACAGTTTAGGGCAAATCAATCCAATTGACCCCAGAGGTGCATATTGTCCACAAATAATTTTCCCATTTCCGGTGTCATAGGCATTGGCTGGTTTTGTTTAAAAAGTAGTATTTATAAGGCTAGTGCAGCTCCATGAAGTGAACAAAGCCCTTTCATTCTGTCCCCATTTCCCCACTGGCAGATAATCTCAGCACAGCTTTTCCAGAAGCAAGCAGCAAAGAATGCCTGCTCAGCCCTGTCCCACAGGCTGTGCTGTGCCAGATCTGATGGGTTGTTTTGATCCACAGGTGGTGGCCATTGATGTGGATATGGCCTTTTTTGAGCCCAAAATGAGGGACATCCTCGAACAGAACTGCACAGGAGATGAAGATTGTAATTTTTTTGATTGCTTTTCAAAATGCAATCTGAAAATCAGCAAATGTGGAGCACAGAGAGCCAATAACAACTTGCAAGTGAGTAGACACAGCTGTTTTATGCATCCATTTCTTTTAAAATCACATTGACAATGAAATGCATGGTATGTACTAGAAGACTGTGAGATGAAGGCAGTCAGGTTTTTAAGTGTGTCTACAGAAATGTCTGTCCTGTTCAAAAATCTCATCTTGGGGCACACAAGCAGATCTTTCTATTCACTAGTGCCATGGTTTTGTGTAGCTGTTAGCACAATGCCTTAGATAGGAGAGCAAAGTAGGGACAGGGGATTAGCATTACCATCTCCACAGATAGTAAAGACACGTCCTCGAGTTGCAACTCACATCCTGTGTCCAGTTCTAGGCCCCTCACTTCAAGGAAGACATTGAGGTGCTGGAGTAAGTCCAGAGAAAGGCAACAGAGTTGGTGGAGGGTCTGGAGCACAACTCTAATGAGGAGCAGCTGAGGGAGCTGGGGATGTTTAACTTGGAGAAAAGGAGAGTCAAGGACGTTTATTGCTTTTTACAACTACTTGAAAGGAGGTTGTAGTGAGTTGAGGTTCATCTTCTTCTTCCGGGTAACAAGTGATAGGACAAGGTGAAATATCAGTAAGTTGAACCAGGGGAGATTTAGGTTGGATATTGGGAAAAATTCCTTTACTGAAAGGGTGGCCAGACATTGCAGTAGCCATCCAGAGAAGTGGAAGAGTCGCTGTCTCTGGAATTGTTCAAAAAACTTGTAGATGCAGCACTTAACATTCTGGTTTAGTGGTGGGCTTGGCAGTGCTGCATTTACAGGTGGACTTGATGATCTTGGAGGTCTTTTCCAACCTTATGATTCTGGGAAAGTCAGGTCTGTCCAGCAGTAAGAAGTGGTTGTGATCCTCCACTCTTCAGATGTAGAATGTGGATATAGTGGAAAATAGTGTCCATGGGATTCTTGACCCTGGAATGAAGTGTCTTACAGCTCACCCAGCTGGTGTTGGGGGGGAGGCACTAGCACAACAGAGAGCGTGAGGGAGTGTAGCTTAATTGGCCTTTTGCCTCCTTCTTCCACCCTCTCACCCTTACCACTTGTTATGCAGAATCATAGAATAATTAGTTTGGAAAAGACCTTTAAGATCATCCAGTCCAACTATTAATCCAGCCACTGCCAAGTCCATCACTAAATCACATCTCCAGGTGCCACATCTACCCATCTTTTAAATAATTCCCAGGATGGTGACTCATTCAGTTCTCTGGGCAGCCTGTTCTAATGTTTGACAGCCATTTTGGTAAAGAAATTTTTCCTAATATCCAACTTAAACGTTCCTTGGCACAACTTGAGGTAATTTCCCCTTGTCATGTTGCTTGTCACTCAGGAGTAGAGACCAAGCCACACCTCACTACAGCCTCCTTTCAGGTAGTTGTAGAGAGTGATAAGCTATTCCCTTAGCATCCTTTTCTCCAGGCTAATCAACCCCAGCTCCCTCAGACATTCATAAGGTCTATGAAGTGCAGGAGCAGTTTGAGAAGGAGGAGCATTTCTCAGCTAGAGAGGGTAGCCTTTGCAGATGTTCCTTTTCTATACTTTCCTCTTTGAATGGCTAGAGGCATTTTGCATTCAGATGACATTTTGCTACAGTCACAGGGAAGCAGCAGGGAATTAGTTGTAGCTTCTGAAAGGCAACAATCTGTTCTTTTTCCTTTTCTCAGGTAATTTGTGACAAAATATTCCGTCACTGGTTTTCCCCGACTCTCAGAGGACCGTTGGTTTCCCTCCCCTTGCAGCTGCAGCTGCAGAAAGCTGTGCAGGAGTGTGCTCAGCCGGGGCACACGGACGCTGCCGGGCACCAGAGGACTCTGAAATCTCTCTCAGAGTTATACCACCTGCTGCAGGTCACTCAGCGAGAACTGCAAAGGGCAGAGTAGACACAAAAGGCAAGACTGCAAAGGCCACATGCCAGTCTCTCTTCTATCCCTCCTACCCATTGTACAGTTACACCACAGAGATTGCTTTTCTGCTATGCAAATTAAATTCATGGCTGCAGGTGCAGCACATCTTCTTAATATCCTGTCAAGTGTGAAATTGTTTTATACTACCTGGATTCTGTTCTTGCTTATTTTCCTTAGCTAGCAGTATCCCTCTCCATCAGCATTCAGCACACCCTTCACTGACCAAGAGCTGCAGACACTGCTCAGATTGCATCTGTCTAAGTGTGGTGCTCAGAGGGAGGATGCATTTACAGAAGGAAACTGTAAGTAAGTGCAGCAAAACTACTATCAATAACTAAAAGAGTGGGTGAGTGTGGATAAGTACATGCATGGTGCTTGTTTTAATTTCTCTGTAGACTGAGGGGGTTTTTAAAGTAGGGATAGAATGCTCTGTATGGAAAAAAAATTAGGGAATTGTGTTGTTACATGAGCAAAGAGTTGCTTTTGTATAGAGCAGTCTTTTCTGAGGTCCCCAAATGCATTTTCTTTTATATAAAGGTACTTTAGGCTTTTCTAGAGCAAAATAATGATACCCTTGCTGCGTTCCCATGTGGGTACTCATATTCTGCAGTGGAGAGGTATGAATAATGCCACTGCATTTTCCCATGTGAACAAGCCCTCAGGCACCTGTACATCAGAGCATTTGATAAGAAGCACTCCTTTGCCAGAGAGCAAATTACCCAGGAATGTCAGCAATCTGTCCTTTGCAATGAGCAGAACAATATCCAGACCCAGAGTTTTCCTCCACAGTATTTTTTTAACGAACAAAAGGAAAATTTTTGTATGAATTCATTATCTTGCAATGAGTTATGTAAATAAAGATCCCTAGACTAACTTAAAATCATGAACTTTGCCTTTCAAATGTGCGTATCTGTGGGTGGAGAATGTAACACACATTATTGAGCCTAAGCCATTGCATGTGCTTAGGCTCAATACTGGGCAGTGTTGTACCCATGAGCTGGTTTCAGCACGAGTACATTAAAAACCCCACAAACAGAAAACCCAGCAGCCTCTGACAGCTTGCAGCTCAGAAGGACTCTTCAATGTTAAGACTGACAATACAGATTTGTGGATGTGAGACACGTAACAACACTGAATCTGTTTCATCTTTATATCCCTCAGCCTTATGACAGCTGTGAAGCCTGTGAGAACTAATTATACATAAACTTTCCATTTCTGGAGTGGTTTTTTAAAGTTATGTTAAAGACTGCCTGTGACCAGAAAAATGGGAGCTGCTTAGGAGACCTTGACCCGTTAAAAACTGGCGCAAATTTTCAGACTAGTGCTACATTTATTTTGTATTTCTTGCAAGAAACAACGATATTTTTTAAAATTGTGCAAGCCCTCAAGAAACTCATAGCAAGAGCAAGGTCAGCTGCCTTGCCTGAGGCTGGACAAACTGGTGTTAAGCCAGAGTTACAGCTTCAGAGCTCTTGACTGATAAAGTTGCAGTCGGTCCATGCTTCTCCATCCAGAGAGGCAGACAATGTTTCAAGACTTTAAGATCACCCTTTGCAAAAGTGGGAAGGCAAAGCAGAATAAGAAGAAACATGAATTTCAGAACTAGCCCTGCTACAAAGAGATGAAATTGATAGAGAAAATAATTAAAGTGAATTAAATAAATTATGGTAAAGGGTTGAGGACGGATAAAGCATCAGGTAGAGAGAAGACAAAAAGAGACAGAGAAATATTTAAAAAAGGGTAAAAAATGTGCCCGCCTTTGTGAAAACAGGATTTACGATGCAAGATTGAATTGTAGCATTCAGTCTAAGGAAGAAGAGACTGAAGATACACATGGTAACTCTGCTCACAGAGAGAAAGAGGCTGGTAAAAAGAGAATAGGAGAGAACTGTCCTGTCCAGATTTCCTTGGTGGATATGACTAGCAGTGAGCTTAAACTGTAGCAAGGAAAAAATCATGTTAGACATTTGTTACCGACTTTCTGATAGAAAGGAGGAATGAGAATATGGCACAGATCATCTGGGAAAACTTCAGACTTCAGAAACTGATTTCTAACTACAGGCAAGAATGAGCGCCTGTCAGGAATTGTCCTTGCAGTTATGTCAATGATGCTGCTGTTACTTGAGGTAACCTTTTTTCTCCAAGTCCTGTTATTATGTTATTATCCCAGTTTATGTTTGTACTCTTACGACTCCCTCTCAACAAAATCCACCCTTCTGAAACACAAGGATACATAACTCTCCTTTATCTTACATATGCAAATCCATGTGGTCCCCTGGGAAGGGAAGGCACAGAGATCTGAAACTGTGCAAATGATGCTGCTGATCCTCCTGGTGTGATCAAGGTCCATGTGTTCCCTATACAACCTCCCTGCTGAGAGCACTGAACCTTCTTAGCTCTGCACTGATTCAGTCTATCACCCACACCCTGCTGAGGAACCTGAAAATCTCATACACCACTGTGCTCCTGCTTCCCTGGTCCTGTTCTTCCCTCCTTCCCAAGCTCAGAGGGTACCTTCAGGGAAAAACAAGCATCACACAGACGCTCCGTGTTTTGCAACGTTATGCTCTACCATCACAGGGCTTCCCCTTCCTATTTTCATGTCTGCATTTGAGACAGGCTAAATTTCTGTTGGGTAGGATGTTCCACTTTTAAAATAAGTGGAAAAAAATGCAGTGAAATGAAAACTGGCAGCAGCCAAATGCTGGTGGAATGTCATTCTCCTCAGAAGGTCCTTCTCCTTGGCAGGATTTAGGAGGGGAAGCTGCTTTTGACAGATTTTTCCAACCCCCTCAGGGCCTGGCTGCAGCCACCTACACCTGACGGGGACCTCCTTCCCCCACACCAGATTTTCCCAGGACATTAGGTTTCACTTCTTTTCAGTATGCAGAGAATAATCCTCAGAAACCTCCCAAAAGTGACACAAATGGGTTATTTTTACTTGGCTGGGCTGTGAGATTGTATATCACTGATGCAGCCAGCTCTGGCTGGCTCTGCTACACGCCTTTACCAGTGAGCAGAAAAACAAGGAGAACCTGACAGGCTGTGTGAGCACAGGGCTTGATTCTTCACAGCCCCTCGTGTTCTTTGTAAAGTCGCTAAATCCTGGGAAAAGGAGGAGAGAAATACTACCAGTGAAACAAGTGAAATATTACAATTTAATTAGCACAGGTACTGGTGACCAAAACAGAAATAAACCAATTAGGTGTGTCTTTATCTCCCTGGGACAGAAAGCAAGGAAAATCAAGACACTTGTTTAGTTGCAATTTACCTTAAGAAGGCAAATACAAACTGTATGGTTTTACAGCCAGTTTTTTTGGTGGAAATGTCTGTCTTTAACGGAAGAATCTATACAGGTCTCTGACAAGAAGAACCAGGCCTGGTGCTCCCTTCTGATGAGGCCCCTTTCATACTGCCCTGGCAGCACTGCCCACTAAAAATAGCCCTGGCATGAAGAGATACCCGGCTGGCCTGTACTGCAGAGGACACAGCCAGGTCAGAGACTGGTGCTGAGCGAGAGTCCCATGTGCTGCTGAACCAGGCTGCCAACACCATTTGTTGCAATACAACAGCAAGGAGTGGGAGCTGGGGAGTTCTGAAGTGAAGCATTCCTGGGCTGTGGTCAGAAAATGAAAAGTTGCCCAAAATGGTATCTTGCAGTACAAGAATAATTTTTAAAAACACCAAAACTCTCAAAAGGCTTTTAGGCCAATTTTGAAGTTTTGTTACTTTCTGTTTGGAAAAAAATTGCAAGTTATTTTCTCTGTTTTAGTTATTTCATACTGAAAAAGTTTGCAAAGCAAAATGACAAAGATTGAAATTATGCACAATTTATAAAACAGTGTTTTGTCTGGACTATATAGTGAAGCTTGCTTGTGTCTTCAGCATTTTCTCATGTTTGCTTTTCATCTCAATTCAGATGAGAAAATTTATGAAAGCTCACAATCTGTCGCAGAGACTTTTTCACCTAGCCCCGGTAGTCAGTTCCAGAAAAGAGGAGGTCCACATGCAGTCTTTGAAGGCACCTTGGCTGCCTACTTCATTTCTGCATATTGGCCATGCTGTTAACTTGGGCTGCAATGCTTTGTGTTTACTTTTTCTCTCTTTCAGTTGTGTCCAAAGCACAATGCCTGCTCACATCCCTCTTTCTTTTAGTTCACTGCAGGTTTGTGAAGCCACAGACCGCCTAAGATTCTTCCCACTGTTAATCCCTTCCATAAAAAGATGACTTGTAAATGTTCGTTGATAGGATTTGGTTGCGCTGGGAGTGGCCACTTTCGTCCAAGATGTCTGTTCCCATTTGGTTGATCTCAGCCCCATCTCTTTGCTCAGTCTGTTAACCAAATCCTTTTTGCCCTATAAAAGTGGCATTACCTCGTGATTAATTTCTACCACTTGCTGCAGTAGTGCCTTACTCAGCAACTTCCTCCACATATTTATGGCTCTCTGTGAAATGAGAATGGCATTAAGTCACTGTTTATTCCTTCTTTGCATCTCGGTTAGCAGCATGTGCTTCAACTCTGCAATAATCATTGTCTGTTCTCACATTTTACAAGAGCTGAGTCCAGTCAGAGGTCTAGTTCATATTAAAGAAATCTTTAGGAAATATAAATTCAACCCATTGCTCAAGATTTTCACAGAACTACTTCTTGATTTTCTCCAATTAGCATTTTATGCTCTGCAAAAAAAAAAAATAAATAAAAAAAGTCTGCAAACAATAGTCCTGCACCAGGGTGATGTAAAACAGAGGAGCAAAACTTCTTGCCCCAAAGGACCGACGTGGTTCCCCTTGTGTTTTGAGGTTGACTTAATGGTAACTAACCCAGAAAAGCAGGTCATTGCTATAGCCAGAGTTTGCCTTAATGAGATTACTGCCCCTTAGTGTGAATTCCCGGATGCCCCTTCACTGAGGGCATTCAGATACTTTGCTGAAGACACCACTAGAGATAACAACAGATACTCAGGGGCTGGAAGAGAAGAGAGGGAAGGATTTGTTTTCTTTTGATTAGAAACATCTACAGAACAAAACACTTCCTAAAGGTGAAAAATGGGATCGCAAACTTGAAAGAGTTAGAGACTCCTCTCTGATTTTTTGTTTCCTTTATAATAAAGTGTAGACCCAAGCTGCCCTACTTATTTTTATGTAGTTAAAACCCAAAATGTTCAAGAAGCCACATACCAGATTGCCTGTCTTTCAGCAGATTGTATTGTCTTATGCAATGGGCAGGAAGGTGATAAATTGCAGCTTTTAATGAGTATCAGGCTGTAACCTGGGAGCCTTGTTGTAATATAAGTTTATGCATCTGGACAATCAACTGTAAAATAAACCCATAACCAGTACCAGTGGAAGCACACAGTCAGATTAGCTATCTTGGCAGATGCTCTTGCAAGCCTAGAAGAGATAAACAATGAAATCCCTCTGTTGGGATTCCCCTGTAGTGAGTACAAGCAGTAAGCAGAGTCACTCTGCAGGAGCCTCAGCCTCTGCCACTTTCCTGCTCCTCGGTGAAATCAGAAGAAAGGCTACTGGGCTTTCAGCAGCAGGGAAAAGGCAACAACAGATAGAGAGGGGAAGAATAAGTTCTTTGGAAGAGTGAAAATCTGGGACAACGGAACTCAGAACCAAATCTAGTAAGAGAACTTGTACTGAAAAACCAGAGAATGTCAATAAATTGATTGGAAAGAAAAATCCCAAATGCTTCTCTTGTAGTTGCTTAAGATAGAAAAGAACAGTAGTGCAGTGGATGTAGTGCAGGCACCTCGAAAGCCATTAGCTGTATGTGTCTAAGGATCTGTCAAGTAGAGTGCAGAGCTGTATAATGACATTTGCAGCCTAAAGGCTACACAGAATACAATAACCTAGCAAAAGCTTTTAGAAGTACTATTTACATTAATGCAGAAAACTGCCTTAATTAGTAACAGCCTATGTCAGCCAAAAGAAGAAGGGTCCTTTTCTCACTAAAAGTGTTATTATGCCTATAAATAAGATATGTCAAAATGCTGAAATCCCCGAAAGGCTACACTCCATAATCCTATGGTTTACTTAAAGTTTTGATCCTGCAGGCTTGGGCCCCGGAGCAGCAGAATGATTGTTGAGCTCCTTTAAGTGCCATGATTCTTGGTGCCTTCTGCAGTATACTTTGAGCTCCTTTGCCTGTAAACTGGAGGGGCTTTTTCCTACACTACGAAATGTGCCTAAGTGATGTTGGCAGCCAGAAGGATGTGCATATGATCCAGCACATAATCACTTCCACAAGCATCTGCTGCTAGTGCTTTCAAGATATATATGTAATCCAAGCTGGAGACTATTGTGAATACCTCTCGTTTTCCCTTGCTAGTTCCTTAGCAGTTTGCTTCTAGCTAGTTAGAAACAGAAATCTCCCGTCCTACTTAAATTGGTTATAATCTCTCCAAGATTAATGCTACAGCAGGAAAAGAGCAAACTGCATTGAGTTCAGGATGGGTTCATTTTCTTAAAGGTAACGACATGCAAAGCTGCAGGAAAGAACAGATGTCAATTTTTGTCTCTAAAGAGGAGGTTCTCTGGCTAACTGTAAGTAGCTGAAAAAATAGGTGTTTCAACCAAAATCCCATGTACATTTATGAATTAACTTTTGTTTGTATCTGAATAATTCAAAGTCCTCTGCTTCTTTCCCCTTCAAAAGAAAATTAAAAAAAATCACTATGGTTTACTACAAATTTCACAGGTATGCCAATTACTTCTTTCTCATTTCTATGTCAGACATTTCAGGTTGTATCTTTGTCCTTAGAAAATTGATTTTTTTCCATTATCCTAAGGAAGTGAATAGCTGGGAAAAGACAGTTTTTAATTTTTTCTCTTGTTCAAGGGTTATTAAGCACCTTTCTAATTTTGCAGGGAGTTATCAGTGGCTAAATATTTATTACATGAACCAGGGCCCATTTAATGGCCTCAAATGTCTAACAATAACTAAATAAATATCCAAATAATTACTCCAGTGTTGAATTTCTCTTTTAAAGTAGTGATACTAGTATTAGCCTATCTGATTCTGGATTACATATGCACAAGTAAGTGCTTTGCCAAACCTACGTTCAGATGTGCATTCACACGGTGTCTGCCTGCATCTGACTCCTGGCAAAACTGGAACAGAGCACAGAGGAACACAAACCAACCCTTCAGACTTATATCCATGGTCTTTCTTTTAGTCATCATATCCTATTATTTGTGGAGTAAAGGCAGCATAAGTGCACAGGGATACTTGTGCATCAGTTTGTTGAACTGTAACTTCATGTAACAAGTGCTCAGTGGATAGACCATAAATGCCTGGGGGTTTATTTTTCATATTATAGTGTATATAAATTGGAGAAATGAAAGAGTAATCAGAAATATGAACAAGCATCACACAGTGTACAGAAATAATGAAAAAACAGCAGAATTTTTAATCAAATTCTTCATTTTTACCCTTTGATTTCACTGAGCTTTCTTAAGTGATTAAAGAGATTTTTTTGGATCAGATTCTAGTCTCCAACTCTTACAAAATATTGGATGACCAGTATGATATTAGTCAAACCAATATCACTGAAAAGGCATTAGATAATGCAAGTATACTGCATGAATTTCCATTGCCATTTCAGTACATATCTTTCAAAAGTGAAGAAATGAAGCCAAGAACTAGAAAAGACAGTGATAAGCTCTACTGAAAAGCCTGCAAATGGACTCTGCAGAGACAGATCTTCAGTCTCACCTCATTCATTTTGTATTCATTTTCCCTTGAATATGAAGTCACATGTGATACTAGCATGTTTTAAGGCTTGAGCTGTATCTACACCAGCATAATTCACTGGCATTTTAGTGTGTGCTCTTGATTCATGTCAGCAGGAGGGCAGGAGCTCCTTCCATTTTAAATGGGCAGATGTAGGAGTAATATGAGCAATAAACTCATTTAATAAAAGGGAGAATACAGACATTTAACCTTAGCCCAGTGGTTTTTTCCTTCCCCTAGCTTTCTCTGTGGAAAGGGCGACACATGGCTGCACCCACTCAGAGGTGATCCAGGGAGATACAGGACCATAGCACAGCCCGTTGCTATCCCTCCATACACGCTGGCTCAGCAATGATGCCCAGCATGCTGGAAATAGAGCTGGGCTCTGCTCGTGCCTCAGGAACCTCCTCTTGGCTCGAGTGCAGGGCAGGGAGCTCAGGGACTCTGTGCAAGGACACTCCTGCAGCTGGACAACAAGCAGTAGATCAGGCTGACCTGTTGGTTGAAGGCTGTAGCTCAGCCTCCCTCCTCCACTAACACTGATCGTTAGGCAATAAGTTATGAGCATTCACTCTCCCAGTTCTCAAGTGCAAGCTCACTGGGAAGTAAAAGCTACTTCTTTAATGGATCTTCATAGGGTGCTGGAGGATTGGTCACTAGCACTGTTCCCAGTGCTGAAGTGTCTCCTTGAGAAAAGTCTTGTCACTGAGGCCTTTCCCAGTCCCTGCACAATGGCAGGGACCTCACCCCACCACCTGCCATCCTGCTGTTCTAGCTGCAAAACAGTCTTTTCCATGCTGAGACTGGTGTCTCAGAGGAACACCACACTCATGCCAAGAAGGACAGTAAAAGAACATAAAACAAATGTGGCACCATGGAGATTCCTCATCTATTGTTTTTGCCCCATCCCACAGCACCAGGATTTTCACAGCCTTCACACAAACTTTGCTGAGAAAGACCTACTCTCATAATGAAGACTGCTGCAAAAAGATTGTAGGAGGGAGTTGAATATTGTCTGCTTTTCCACATGGAAGGAGGATGAGAATTGTCTGAATAATCCATACAAAATAAGGTAGTCTTCTTGGAAAGTGTAAAGGAAGGGGACCTCCATCCTTTCGTATTACAGACAGCAAAGCACAGCAAGTCAGTGTCTAATTTATAGTCCAGGAGTTCTCAAAGCTGTCAGCCAGGTCAGATGCCTTCTCTGTAAGCAACGGGGATTTACATGCAGGCACACACACCTGCCTGAGTGTTTGAATAAAAGTCTAGTAGCTGGAGTGTGCAACTTCACAGCTATAAATATTTAAACTGGCTGTTCTGAGTGCACGTTCTCAAGCTGCAAAGATGCTGGAGTGCAGAGCAGAGCTGGAGCAATGCCAAATCAATAGGTATGGGCTTTTGAAGGGTGCTTCTATGGATCTTGGCAGACACTTCTGGTAATAAAAAGGGCTTGTTATTAAAAGCAGAAGATAGTGTCTTTTCATTAGAGGAAACAAGCCTTAGAATCATAGGCTTGCAGAGGAACATGGAAGATTATTGAGAAGAGGCTGAGAGGACTGGTCTTATTTAGACTTAAGCAGTGACTGCTATGTTCAGCTAATGGGAGCATGTAAAAAAGGTGGGGCAAACTCTCCTTGGAAATGCCCAATGACAGGACAAGAGACAACAGGCTCAAGCCGGAACTCAGAAAATTCCAACTCAGTATTAAGAAAAAGTTTTATACTGTGAAAAGGGTCAAGCACTGGAACAGAGTTCCAGAATGGTTGTGAAGTCTGTCCCTGGAGATATTCAAGCTTGACAGGAGAAGACTCTAAGAAATCTGGTCTAGTTGGGCCACCTTTGAGCAAGAAGTGGCCTCCATGTCTCAGTGCCAGCATGAAGCCTTTCAGAAATACCAACTATAGTTTTAAAATAAGAGCATAATGACATTTTTAAACTATTAGTATCCCAAATACCCAAATGTTTCTTTTAACTGTGGCTGTTATTTATATGAAGAAGCCAAAAGCATGTATTTTGTTGCCATCTGACAAGTAACCCATCCCATTTTTTCCAGGAATCTTCTACTCTAAGCTAAAGCACAGATTTCACACTCTTATTTAGCCAAAGCCAACTCAGACTCTGAAGAAGCTGAGGAATGGGGAGAAAAAGAGTTTTGTGAATGCCAAGGAATGGCAGAGTTGCACTGCCAACCGTATGAATCGTCTGCAAAATTCTTGGATCCCAAAACTTAATCTCCGTGTGAACTTTGAGGACAATATGATCATGATTTAAACATTTTGCTATCTTTACCAGGCTAAGTGAATAAGGCCTCACTATGCCAGATGCTGGGCAGGACCAGGGTAATATACAATGCCTGAGTTTGCATTCATGTTAGGCCTGTTCTGTAAAAGACCTTCAGGGGCAAGACTGGGTATCAGTGTAATCTGTCTACTAGAAGACCTCGAAATGAGAAAAAATCAGAATCAAGCTGAACAGTTTGGTGTACATTTGTGTGTGACTTAGATTCTCCCTCCCAAACAGAACCTTGTAGCTGAGAAAACCCCAGTACTCCTCCTTCAGCATGACTGTAAGATTAAGAACAAAAAGAGACCAGCCAAGCACTAGAGTAAAAAGATTTTAAAAAGTAGCTGTCATGTATCTAGCAGACAATTATAAAACAAATTCTGCAGAAATACAAAAATAGATGTCTTTTAGTTCAGATGAATAAGACATAGCACAATTCTAAATAATGTATCGCTATTGTTAGAAACTTGAATGTTATTGCTTTTTTCCCCAAAGAAACAGTATATGTGGCAGATAGAAAAGGGTTGTTGGTTTGTGTATAGTGTTATTTTTTAAAAAACATTATGCCAAGTTGTTGTTTTCAAACACATGTCAATGCTGGGAAGAAATAGGCATGTATCCATCTTGCCTTCAGGCCAAACCATTTAACCAGAACTGGGAATACTGACAAACTTTCTCAATCCCTCTCTCTTTTTAGTGCAATTGTAGGAAGCAGCCCTTTGCAGAGCTCTCTATGAAAATAACCAGTAAAAATACCACGCTGCATGCTTCCCTTTGTCAAGTGGAAAATTATTTTTAATGTACTTCTAGAGAAAGGTAACAGATAAGTAGCAAACATTGTCACAGTTTTTATAAAGGGGTATGTGTCAGTCTATAAATCAATAGCTGGCTCGATGCCACTCGCTTCTGAATGGAAACCGACTATTTTTGCAGAGTTCTGCTCACAGCAGCTGAGCATCAATACTAACTAATGTGTAGCTATTAGGGAAAAACCGAGCATGACAACACAAATCATCGACACCCTGATGAAGATCTCTGCACATGGCTGCTTCTTCTAATCACCAGCAGAATTTAATGAGACACCTGCAGTTTATAGACACTCTTGTTCCAACATAAATTGCCCTGAGAGCACAAAGTCTTCTTTTAAAAAATATTCTTCAGAAAACCATAAACCACAAAGAGTTCATTGTCGCTAATAACATACTCCTCATTAATTTATAATGGTATGAAACCATAGTCCCTCATAAGTAACCTACAACGGATCTGAAGATTAAGTCAAAAGCTGTTAAGATCTCCTAATTAGTGGTTTTCCAACATTTAGGCTTTCATTAATAAAACAGTGCTGGAGACCTTGAAATTGACTCCTTGCAATGCTGCAAAAACACTAATTGTTCATAAATCTGACCCATATCAGGTGAAGGAGAGGACTGAATACATCCAATGGGTCTCTGTGTAGGAACAAGCTCAAGCAGGCTGGGATTCCTTGTCTGCTTGAAGCGGCATTAGCATCCAGCTGACTGTAGCTCCAGATTCTTCTGCCTTCCCCTTCCATTGCAGTGAGAGGGCAGCTTGGACTGCCAAAAAACATAGAGGGAGTTCATTAGAATGCCAGAAAGGATAAAGGTTAACAATACCTTGTCATACCTTATATTATTATATTTGCAGAAAGGAGACAATAAAGCCTCTTGTTTTCTAATCAGCAGCATGTTCTTTGCTGCATGGCAGAGGAGACAGAGAATTGCATCTGCTGATAAAGAAAACAAAACCAGCTCCTCTGAATCAGTGGACTCAGAGAGTGAGAAAAGTCTTGTTGCTGAGAATTAGGGCTGTTGACATCCACCAAGTCAGCAGCTGGAAATCACTGGCATGAACCGCTGCATCTATGGGGCGCCCTGGGGCTTTATTGTCTTGAACCAGAACGTGGTGTGGCCATAGCACAGAAGCCTGTCAAACCCTCTTCAGCAGGTGCACAGGCTTCCCAGGAATTCTGCTGTTTTGTTACCACTGACAACAGCATTTTGACTTTTTAACATCTGAGATGGGTACTTGAGGATCTTTGGTGGAATTTTGTTTTGACTTGCAAGTATCTGAGAGTTACCTTAAGACTTTTTTACAAGGGTCCTCAGAAATTGTTAGCACATTATAAATTATGACCTGTGCTGAGACAAGCCTGCTGCTTGTAGGAGGAAAAAGATTTGTGACATTAGTTAGTGGACCAGCATTTAATAGAAGCATTGAAAAAAGTAATGGAGATTTCATTCTGCTCCTCTTCTGTTGTCAAATATAATCTATTTGTCTCTGACATTTCATATCCTCTTCCCTCCATGGACAATAGCTGCATTTCACACTGTGCCAGCTGGTGTAAATAGACACATCTCCAGTGAAGTTAATGGAGCCAGGGATTTTTACAGTCTGAGGACCTAGCACTGAACATTTTAAACTGGCTGTGCAGTTTCATCAGTTATCAAATGGGACATGTCAGAAAGCAACTCTGAGTCAGACAGAATAGTTGTCTAAAAGCTCGTCTAGCAGGAAAGCCACAAATGCTCTCAGAAAAACAGCTCTGCTGGAACTGATAAGTATCTTTAACAATATGTTCCTTATGGAAAAGAAGGGCAGCACATTTTTATTCCTCACATTATTCAGGGATTTTTCTCATCATCAGAACAGGAACAGAATTAGTTTATTTGAAAAATTATTTTTTAATAAAGTAAATGGAATCTTCTTATCTAATAGGAGTGAAAGAGAATAATGTTAATGGAATTTTCATTAAAGAAAACGTCTTTGAAAAATAGTACAGACCATTGGGAGAGAAAAATTAGCAGTCAGATCCTCACTGTCTGCAATCTGGCATCATTCTAGTGACAGACTTACATTTCATCTAGTGTCACAAGTGACATTACACAGTTGTGCTGTGCTCTGAGATTAAGCACTACCTCATATTTGTTATTTGTTTCCTCAGAGCAGAGAAGTAAATTAATTTTTATTAATGAGAAATATTCAGGTGACATCTAACAGTGAACTTTGAGGGTCTGGCCCTCCTTAAAAATCAAAAGCCTAAAACCCCACACATTTCAGGCATTAATCAATTCTTAGTGTTTCAAAGCCTCATTCCTATGGACTATATGAGTTTTTATGTGCTCAGTTCTTATAACACAGGGTCATTTCTGTATCGCCTACACCCCAGGGGCCAACCCAGTGAACCCCCTTCACCACCACAGCTGGGTCTGTAGCTGTATGAGAGGTTATCTTGTGTTACGGCCTGGGCCCCCTTGGAAAACAGGTTTCTAGTCAATTCTAAAAGATGCAACAAAAATTCTACTTCTAAATTACATGAGAGTAACATACTGATTTTGATTTTTTCCCCCACATTTTAGTATTTCCCTATGCTGAAATTGCCTGTTGCTGTTACAGCCCCCAGGACACAGAGAACCCCAGACTAGAATGCACTTATCCTTGAGCAGTACTGCTACAAAGCAGAGCTTTTGTGCTATAAATTTTTTCCAGGTATTTCAAACAGCTCTCATTCATAGCAATATTAAAAAGACTACTCAGTTACACAGTTATTTGTATTATTAACAGTAACAGGGAGCTAGGTCCATTGCAAGTGGATACTCCAGCTAAGTACTTATATCTCCCAGAGAAGCATTTTGTAACCTTGGCCTGAACTGCCATGCTGAAGGACACAAGATGCTTGGACGAAAGGTCAGAACAAAACCTTTTAGCATTACCATGCTTTGCATTGCCATCCTGCCTGTCCGGCAAAGCACACAGAAGTCCAAACTAGTGCTGGTGTTGACAGCCCTAAAGCACCAACCCTCTCCATGGTCTGCAGCACTGGAAAGAAAACAAGTGCTGGGCATCTCCCTGAAAATCTCTGTGCCTCTCTCCTTCACTCCTTTCAGAAGAGGAGAAGAGGAGTTACCGCAAAGCCTCCACTAGAACTGCAGAGACTGGAGGTCACTATGCTGCATAAAAAAACCCTCTCAATTTTAGTGTCACACTTTAAGGCATTTACAAGTATGTGCATGCCCTCCATTAACAGAGAGTTTAATAGATTTAAAGTATTTTTTTAATAAACAAAATCTTCACATTTTTCATTACTGAAATCAAAGCATAAGCAATTCCTATAAACATTTTATTTGAACGAGTATTAGAAATCAAATTGGCATTTGTTTTGTCATTTGTCCCATTCTTACGCAAAACCCCCCTGTTCCGTTTTGTATATAATTTTATTTTGATTACTGTAATTTTGGTTGCAACTAATCACACACATTTAAAATCAGCTAGCTTTGAATAAGCCTTTGTAAAAATCTTGACACTCTGCTGCTCATTCTTGATATCTGATGCATTAATGCACACCTGATTTAAAATGCATAGTACAAATATGAAGTGCAATTACAGCAAACCAAACTGCAATCAAGGTTTTCATGGCTCTGCAGTATGTGGTGTGGCATTCACCAGCTGTATCCCAGGCTACATATAAGCCCTTGTTCCTTAATTTACTCCCAGCAACCGGCTTCCTTGGGAGCAGGACAGGAGGCTTACTATGTTGCCTGGGAGCAAATGGCACTGCAAAACCATATGAACTCAAAACATGATGTCTAGTTTTCCACCAACCTGATTCTGAAATGACTTCTCAGGGCAAGTACATCCTCCTCTCCAAAAACCCATCAGGCCATTGTATTGTTAAAGGATATTAAATTTTTCTAAAAAGTAACATTTTCTTTTTAGAGCTACAATTTGATATGGGCCATATTTGCAGATTCAGAAGCTTTTCATTCCTTTGATATGGCTGATCCCCATCGTACCAGGAAAAAAACTCTGCAGGCTTTGAATTGAGCCTGTTATTTCCCCAGCAGTGCCAGCCCAGCTCTGTAAGGCTACACTCAGAAGCAATTGGTAGATCAGATCCTTAATTTGTACTTGACAATGTTCAACTCATACGCACAGTAGGAGCTGGGAGAATCTGATGCTTTCAAATTGTGCGGGGGAAAGGAAGAAATAGACTTTGTATTTGGTGTGAATATGATTAATTTCTTTTATATTCCTTTAAGTTACAGCATGGATGTGGAGCGAGAGGCTTAGATTTTAATCTTTTTACTCAAGTAAAATAATTAAAAAGGTTTCACAAACTCATTTATTTCCACATGAAATATTCTATTTCAAGAACACTTGAAAAAGTGTTTCAGAAGTTAGTTATTTAAAGCAAGCAGCTGCATACTGATAACAGGCACTTTAGATCACAGGAATTCACTCAGCAAAGGAACCAATTTTTCTTTCAAATTTTGAAAAAAAAAACCAAAAACAACCCATGGGCTAGAGTGCTAGCCTGAAATTAAAACATGGATCTGCTTATTTTGCAAGAGAGGTAGTACAAAAATGGGTTGAAAGAGCTCTTTTAGTATCTCACAAATGAGAATTTACTGCGAAGGGAAAAGCTACTGAATTCTTCCTCCTCTAATTGCTATTAATTTGTTATGTACAGACAGAAAATGTGCTGCTGTTCATGTGGGTATTTGAAATACTGACTTCATGCTTGCTATCAAAGGTATTGTCACAGAGGGGTGATTCCAGTGGGTCCCAGTCGCTCCCCCTGCTCACTGCAGCCCACACTGAGCAGTCCTGAATGCTGTCTGTCTGCCAGTCTCAGAATGGAGACTCCACCACCCCCAACATGGAATGCAATAAATGCTTATAATGACTTGTTTCCCATGTAAAAACCTGTTCTTATACCTTAACCCCTGAAAGCTCAGGTTTACCAAATCATAAAAGGCTTTACCACATGAGTCCATCAGAATAAAACCAGCTTCTCTCTGCTGTGAGAATTTTTCACCCAGAGATGTCTACTGTAGCATGTGGGCCCATGATTTTCTTGGCAATTTTTCAGAACTGGGCTTTCCCAAAATTATTTCCATACTTACTCACTAGTTGGATGTTTGGAGTTTTGCAGACTTGGAGAAAAAGATCTGCAAGGGAATTCAGGGTTCAGAAAGTCCCATTCATGTTATCAGTATTTTAATTTGCCCCGAACTCTGACTTAAACCCAGAAGGAATCATTAAATATTGTAATCTTCTGTAGATCACAGCTTCTCATACAGTTACTCTTTGTTGAAGCCCCCAAAATATTTGTTTGATTACTCATTTCTTCCATGTGAGATTTGATTGTTGAGTTGAAGACATCCAGACATGGAAAGCGCTCCACTTCTCTTCCTGGTTTGTTCCAGTGGCTAACCACTCTCACTTGTTTCTCAATTAAGTCTGCCTGATGTTGGCTTCCAGCCATCTATTCTTCCAATGTCTTTCTCATGAAGTAAGACAGCGTCAAGTAAGTCAAGGTCAGGCCCTGGCATGCTACATGTGCTCAAGCAGAACGCTGTGTAAGAACGATTGTTGGCTTTTTTAATTAAAAACTCTGTTTGCATATTTATCAAAATGAATTGAAATTAAAAAACCTATAACGAATTAGTGTTTTATATAGTATTTTAAAAGGCATTGAGCAGTATATAAGTGTATGGTTTTATTTTAATGTTTCTCTAGGCAGGTATTATTGAGAATTGGCAAAATGTGTATTTGTTCTTGTTTTACATAATGAACATCTGCATTCTTGTCTACCTCAAGTGTCTGTTTATGAAGTTAGAGAAATGCACCACTAAGGAGTAGGCCAGAACAGTACTGAAAACCCCCCAAAAATTCCAGATGACATTATATCTGGCTGACTAAAGAGAATGAAATAAAACTCAGAGCTTCACCCATCTCTAACAAAACTCATAAGAAAAAAATCTTAAAGACTCAGCTATAGCATTCAATAGCTATATTTTGATTAGAAAGCTGTTTCTTCCCTGCCAGCTGTACTTTGAAATCAGGATCAGAGAAAAACGCCTCAGATACCCAGAAGATGTAGGAATTACTCAAAAATGCTAAACATCATCCAGCAGAGAGAAGAAAAAAATGTGGGTCTGTATCTGTTGAAACCAATGAAAGTTTTGCCCTCAATGCTAATGCTTTACTGCTGTGATTGGAATATTTCTGATACACAGTCTCCTCAGACTCAAGAACTGTTAATGTCACCCCCCTCTGTCAATATCACTGTGCTGGGGTGGGTCCATCAGTCTTCTGTTTATAGGCTGGGTTTGGAAGGATGGCAGCATAAGGACATCCTGAAAACCCAAGACAAGCCACCAAACTCAAAGCCCACAGGGATGTAAAATCAGGCTGAAAGCGCAGGGGCAAGGGCAAGAAAAATGAAAATATTTTTTAGAACTCCCAAACAATCTGCAAAGAACTACTCTCAAAAGTTTGTCATCTTTCAAATCCAAGTTTCAAAGACCCCCTAGAAAACAAACAAGCCAAGATTTGTTTTAATAATTGAGACAATGGTCTAACTTTTTCTTGTTCTCTACCATGAAAGGACAACACTGCACTGAAGAAATTATTGTGAATGAGTCAATTACACAATTGCCATTAATGCAGTTGTCCAATTATGCTTTTTCATAGAGCTAAAGGAAATCAAAGACAATCCACATACACTAACGAGCTGCACCTTTTTTGCAAGATGATCTGGCATTGCATTAAGTGCTATTTCTAAAGACTGCCTGCAGCAGATTAAAATTCTGCTTGCATTGAATAAAGGAAAGATAATGTTACTCCAGACTCTTAGAGTCATCTGGGTTTTGTTTTGATCATATTTCAGAAATATTTGCATGCTTCCCATACATACTGTATGAGTGTTTTTGTAACATAAAGTTCTCCTTTCTGAGGTCATTTATTTTAGTTTTGAGTCAGCCATGCTGCTGAATAGGAGACAAAGGGGCATGAGAACTTAATTCCCCATATAATCACAAACTGTAAGCAATAAAATATTCCAAGTCCTAAGAATAGTTTGGGGCCAAATCCTACATATAGAAAACTAGTAGTTTCAAGGCTTTCGGTCAGTGTCAGTCATGGATCTGTGTTTTTTTAGCCTTTGTACCTCAGTGCACCTACTCACTTGGCAGTTCTGGCAGTGCCTAATGAGAACCAAGCCGTGTGGTCGGCACAGCCACCACAAACATTCTTGTTAAATGGCAGGAGTGGGGAGGTTTTGCTGGTATGTCACTGTGTCTTGGGATGCTAGAGAATCAGTTTCCAGAAATTCTCATAAACAAATGGAGGAACATGCTTTTTGGCAGTGATCACAGATATAAAAGGATGTAGAAGCTGGAAGAAAGACAGTGGTGCAGTCAGGGGAGGAACATCATCCATCTGAAATCCACGGCATGTTCTCTCAACCTCGCACACTGGAAAAGGCACTGCTCTAAAAGACAAGTTTCAAGTTGCCCCTTTCAAAGGTCCCTTTAATGTAAATCTTGAAAGAGTAAACATCTGGGAAACTTCTTGGTACTCCCTGGATTTTGCTTGGGCTGCTACAAGCGTGGAAGCCAAGGCAGGGGGAAGAAAACACTGAATAGTGACAGAGATTTCTGTCTGGGAAACTAAGTAAACATCAGACTGGAGTAAGGCTGTGGGAGAGAGTGAGACTTGTGGGAGAAGCTGGCACTGTCTGATTTTCTGAGACACACTGGGCTGCTCGCAAATAGATTTCTGGCATGTACTCACAGACAGAATTAGCTGGTCCTTGTCCCAGAAGGGAATCATTTCCATGCAACTCAGGTAGCGCCATCAACCAAACTGCATAAACACTTCAAGCACAGGATGGGATGGAGCAATAGATGTCAGGGCATCACAGGAGGCATCCAGCTGGCCAGGTCCTGGGTACCACGCAGGATCAGTACCTTAGAGCAATGAGTTTACATTTTAAAAAAGACTATTCCTGTTAAGATCTTTTCTGACATTATATAAAGGGCTTGTGGGAAGCACTGGCTGGCCCAAAAATGACATAGGGCTGAGTGTGAGGATGGGAGCACAGCAGGCTTCCTTCCTGAGAGCCCTGCCATTCCAGGGACATCTGCCCACAAACGATGATAGGCCTGGTACTGCTCAGCTGAGCTGACGGTCCTGGCCAGGGAAATGCTGGCAGGGACAGAGAGGCACTGGAGCAGGGACATACCAAGGGACTGGCAGCTGTGGTGACCCACCCACTTGGGAACAGAGCAGGAGGAAAAAGTAGCAAACAGCAAAGAGCAGCAAAACATCATCATAAATGGGAGTCTGCAGCTTTGTGAGACAGCACACTGTAAGCACAACCAAGAAAGCAATAGAAGCTGGTGCAGAACAGACAAAGATGAAACAGACACGAGCGGGTATATGAACAGAACACCTATGCTCACAGTTTTAAGGCAAAATATATTTTATACCCCAAGAATAAATGTTAGAAGAAAAAGGTAAAAGGAATCTAATGTGTATGGCTCTGAATGAAATACCTCAATCTCAAAAGACCAAAATGGGAAAAATAAAGCTTATTTCAAGTCTTGTTAAATTTCCTTTTCAAAATACAGCTGGACTGGACACTCTGAATGCATTTAATCACAATCTCTCCTATTAAGCAAGAATGAGCAACCTAAACCTTATGAAAAGTTGTTACTGGGGCAAATGTGACTCACTAGGATTGAAAGCCAGTCCCATTAATTACTTTCCATGGAGCGTTCCCAAAAGTGCATTATTCACACTGTAGTTCTAAGCATGTTGCAGTTCAAGAGGCAGAGGTGGGAAGAGGCAGAGAGCTGCACCTTTGGCCTAAGGAAGGATCAACTCATGGGAAAGGGGAGTGACAAAAATTATATAGAATTCAATGTTGATTAATTACATTTAATAGAAGTACCATCATAATCATAAAAGGAGATATAACTAAATATCCAAAGAACTCAGTGGGAACTGTGACACAGAATCAGTTGTAAATTTTGATACTTAACAGCCCTTTGCTCTGTTCACGCCTGTAGCCTGTGGCTCCAAACATGTTCTGTCTATTTAAGCTTATCAAAAGGGCAAGTGCCACATATAGTGATGCTATGTGACATCTAAATTTTTACAAACCTTCTGAGCTTATGTGACTGTTATATCTGAAAGTGATAATACAACATATTGTATCTTCATGAAATAGTGAGTTACTGATTAAATATCTCATCCTAAGTTCACAAAAATTTAAAAAAAATCTGGTACATTCTATGCTAAATACTTTTTTTAAGTGACATGTTAAAAGACTGCTGTGTTATTATTTTGAATTATTCTGAAAATGCTTGCCCTGATTGTGCAGTAGCAGGCATGTGCAGTTGATTTGAAGGAACTAAACTTTGCATCAAATTTCCCATGGGTATTGTGTGAAACTGTACAATAAATGAGTGTTGCTGTAACTTAAACAGTTACTGACTCTTCAGAGACATGAAAATAAAAATGTTGTGGTGTTAAAATATGGCCCTGACAGGTCTATTACACTCTTCACAAAGCCTGATAGTTTTATTCTAACAGTAGCTCTCTTAAAAATTAATGATGCATACTTTCCATGCTATCTCATTACTAATGCACAACTCAGTGGGTATAGATGAGATTCCAGCTAGATAGCTATGCCCTTGGAGTATGGGGGATTTGGCTTAGTTCACCAGAAAGCTTTCTTTCTGCTTATCTTTTTCTACTTCATCTACAGAGACTCTCTGGGAGATCTTCCACTCTGTGTTCTCCTTTCCAGTTGTCAATATGACTGCTTTAGATCTCCACCTTGGATTAAAAATACCATCTGAGAGCATAAAATAAGGCTTTTTTAACTGAAGTTTGGAAAACACATCAAATATTTGAATCTGTGAAACAGAAAAAAAACCCTTCTTCTATAGCACCTTTTAAAGTTTCCATTAATACTTGAAAAGATCCCAGTGGATGTGAACTTTTCTCCATAAAGTTGCAAAAGTTACAGTATTCAGAGTATGGAAGCTCCCAGTAAAATTGTTAGAAACCCAGAAACCCCTGGGTTTAATATCACTGACTTACAATGCAGCAAGTAAGTAGCTTTTAGCCTTTTAATTGAACTAATTTAAAATCAGTTAAACTCCATAGTCATATGCCAAACCTGCAAGCCAGCTTTCTAAAAAAGTGTCTGTGTTTTAACACAACTTCTTGCTGCCTCCCATCCAGCTGGCTTCCTCCAGCCCAGAGAAAGCCTTGGAAAGGAGGTAAAACCAGCATTCTGAGCCAAAGGATGGCAGATTTGGCTCTGCCAGGGATGTGCAGGACACGAGGGAGTATAGCTCAGCATGCCTCACCCACCTGCAGCCTTAGATTTCTATAGATGCATGCATGCCAGTGGCCAACTGATATATGCATATCCAGTATTCCGGGTACGGATGAAATCCCGAAACTGGTGTTGTTTTCCCTTTACATCTGAATGATGGCTAACACTGTGTGTGCATATGCAGCTAACACCAATGGATTCACCTCTAAATGAGAATTAATGAATATGCATGCTCAAGACCAAGCCGGGCTGACTGCCCAGCTATTGGGAGATATGAGTTTTCCATTACTGGAATGCACATTTTCTCACTAATGTGCAGAATTTGGATTTCATTGTTATTCTTTCTAAATTAAAAAAAACAAAACTGCAGAGGCAGAATATCCAAGTAGTTCTATGAGACTGAAAAATAATAACCCAAGTTTGGTCAATAGGAGACAATGTGCTCACTTCGTCTGGGTGGCATTCCAACAGGAGCTGCAACATCTGATATAAAGTGAAAATCTTCTTTCAGCTTCAAAGCGTCTTAATTCCCAAAATAGATAAACTTATGGAACTCAGTCTTACCTACGTCTCTCTTGAAATACAAAGGGCACTACAGAAATTTCCTGGTTAACAAATGCTTGAATTTACACACATTTTAATACTTTACAGTGCTGGTCACATACACTAAAAGCTGCACAGTAGCTGCAGAATATTATCTGCTTTACAAAGGGTCCATTTTAATTCTTCCCATACTATTTTCCATTGTATGAATGGAAAATAAATTAAGTTAATTTTCTGATTTTTTTATTTATTTTGAAGACTGAGAACTACATGATATCATTTTGTGTTACAATCTACCATCCTATTTTCTCTCTTCAGCAGAGGTATAATTTAGTTTCATTTACCTCATGTGCTTTGAAATATTCCAGAGCTGTGAGACTCTGGTTGCAATAGAAATATTTCTGCAGCATAATGTAATAAAAATTTCAACATAAAAAATTAAATAGGTATCTGCATCTTTTTTGGATGTGTAGGCATAGGGGTTTCTTGCTAGCACGTCCCGGTGGAATAACCCTTCTTATTTTTATTCTGGAAAAAACTTTGGCACTGAGCAATTTTAGCTGATTTCATGGAATCATAGAATGTTTTGAATGGGGTCATAAAGATCATTTAGTTCCAACTCTCCTGCCATGGGCAGGGACACCTTCCGCTAGACCAGGTTGCTCAGAGTCCCATCAAACCCATCCTTGGACTCTTCCAGAGATGGGGCATCCACAGCTTCTCTAGGCAAGCAATTCCAGTGCCTCACCACCCTCACAGTGAAGAATTTTCTCCTAATATCCAACCTAAACACACCCTCTGCCAGTTTAAAGCCATTACTCCTTCTCTTATCACTACACACCCTTGTAAACAGTCCCTCTCCGGCTTTCTCATAGTCCCCCTTCGGGTACTGGAAGTTGCTCTGAGGTCTCCCTAGAGCCTTTTCTTCTCCAGGCTGAACAGCCTCAACTATCTTAGCCTGCCTTCATGGAAGAGATGCTCCAGGCCTTTGATCATATTGGTGGCCCCACTCTTGGACTTGTTCCAACAGGTCCATGTCCTTCTTACGCTGGTAGGACCAGAACTCCAGGAGAGGTCTCATGAGAGCAAAATAGAAGGGGGAAACCCCCTTCCTCAACCTGCTGGTCCCCGTTCTCCAGTAATACTCACTGACTGGACTGAGCCAGCCGCCAGCTGCTTTGGAAGACAAATGTTTATTCTCCCTAAAATGTGTGCTGTAATACAATGCATAAATAAGGGAAATGCACTTTACTGGACTGTGGAAGTTGAGCAGCACATAACCATGTGCTTTGTGTATATTTATGTTAAAGTCCAACTTTGGATCATCAACCCAGGTTACCAACTCCCAGGCACTCCTGCAGTGCACAGAGTGATGTGTTGGAGTAGGCTGGAACGTCCCTGGCATGTAGAAAAGAGTGAAAGTTTTACCTTCATTACTGAGTTGGCATCACCCAAGATTTCGTACCATCGTCACCGTGCAAGCTGCAGGTATCAGCACACTTCACCAGCTGTTGATTTATTTACATAGTAGTTGATGGTTTAATAGTATTTAATTAAGCTCAGCACAGTTGAGACCAGCTAGGCTTTGACAGCCTGTTCCTGTTGATATAAATTGAATTTTGTGTCGAGGACAAGGGAATCACCTTGTGCACCACCCCGTGGTACTTGGCAACATGGAACTACCAAATGCTGCTGCCCAATCTGAACTGTCTGTACCAGAAAAAGAACTTTCACATTACACACCCTCAGCATATTTTTTAAACATGTTATGAAGCATAGCTACATGTATGGATGTGCCTATTCACACACACCTGTTCTCATACATCTAAATAGGTGTGTCCATATATATGTATATATGTGTGTGTGTCTGTGTGTGTGTCTGTGTGTGTGTATAAACTTACACACATATTTGGCCCTTCTCACACGGTTTCTGAAAGTGATTATGTAATCCTATACAAAGAGCTTCCTGCAGGAAGATCAGACACATTAGCTTTCAGTACTTTTGAACTGCTCTTGCTGGAACAAGCTTGAACCCCTTTTACATATTGGGTTAAATAGGAAATTTGTTGTCACTGTTTTGTACAATAAAAAAATTGTTGCAAGAAGCTATCTGTGTTCCTAGTGGATCTATAAGCGCTTTGGGAACAATTTTCACATATTTTCCAGCAAAGCTGGTCTGCCTTATTCCAGATTCTAATTCTACCCTGGGGGGATTAAGCTGTTCAGAATTTGCATCAAGTTCTGCACAGATCCCAGGGAAAACATACTTGCTCATCCTGGATGCAAATTTTTAGGTGAGAGGTTGAGCTGCTGCTCTGTGCTGTCCATGGGCCAGCAGAACCACATAGTTTTGCAAAGAGACAGAACACTGTATCATGTTCAAGGCTGGGAGAAGACATTTTCCTGAACTAGTACAGGAGATGCCACAACTCTTCAATTCACGGTTCTCCATGAAGATAGGATGAGCATATTGATGGACAAAAACATGCAGCCCAAAGTCCTTAGATTGCTGTATTTACTAACTTACTTTGTCATATAGTGACACAGTACTTTCAGAGGTCTTAATCGGACTGTTTTTAAACCATCTGGTTTGAACCACAAGCTGGTATGAAGTTGGCACCAAAGGAACAAAACAGCAAGCTTCCCTGCAGTTGTAAGCACCTGTAAGACAATTTGTAAGCTTCCAAGTTCAGATTTGACAGAGCGTTGTGCATATGCCAATTTAAAGTATACAAAAAGTCCCTCCAACTTACATCTGTGAAGAACACTGTCAACTTACAAAAATATGTGAGAAAAGATCACTCTCTGGAAATGCATATTTGCTAAATATTGTGAACTCATTACAAATACTTCAACTTGACAAACACTTGCTGAATCCTCCACGACAGTGGCCGAAGAAAGCTCTCTCAAATGTTAATCTGAATCGACTTGGACATAGAATCAGATTGTTTGAAAACTGATGGAAAACCTGTAAAACACTGTAAAATCCAGCAGATATCAAAGGGCTGGTGATAGCTCCTGCCAGTTGATCTCTTTACCAGCATCTCTCTCTGGGGATTTTTTAGCTTTTTACATTTTCACTTGTTCCTTATCTGTATTTATATATTTTGGGGCAGATGGAGGAGTCAGTTTATTTAATCTTGAGAAATCAAGCCAGCAGATATCACATGTGGAGGCTCTAGGTGGTCCTGGATGTTGAGTTCCTGTGCTTTGACAGGTTTGTGTATCTGCCAGAATTGAGGGTATTGTGCTCAGTTAGTAAGAACTGATTAAAAGCAGAAACTGGAATGGGCTCTTACAACCCCTCCACGTAAAAAGAGAAGGGGAAGGAAGCGGCAAAGATCCCTCCAGCATCACCAAATCCTCCCAAGGCAGTCAGAGCACTAATCCTTCCTCCCTATTAGTGGCATTTGCATCAGCACCACTCCTGTACCCAGCACAGTGCCACCCACGATCAACACCTTCCCATACGTTTACAAGGAGGGGATGAGTGGAATAACAGGGCTCTCCCCTACAGTTAGACCAGGAAGTAGCTGGCAATTTCGCATGGATAAGTAATTTAATAGTTTATTTTAAATGGAAAACATTGGATCTGCAGTAATCAAATTTTATGTATTTTGAGTATTACAACAGATAACACAAAGCAATGGAAACATTTGAAAATGCAGGAATAGTGCAAAATTACTTCTATGATAATAGAAGGCAACTGACAGCACTTTAAAAGCAACAATAGGAAACAGATCAGATAAAGCACTAGTTTATATAGCATGGTAGAAATGCAACTGCTCTACAGGCTTTTACATATTGTAGGACCAGAAAATTATCAATAACATATAGTTAAACCTATAAAAGAGTAAGTAATCCACAGCATTTGAAAATTAGCCTTATATACCAATTTCCAGACAGAATGTAAGTATAATTTGATTTCTTGCTGAGCATATTGCTCAAAGTTTTCTGATATTTGTCTTGGCCTGTATTTTTTTTGTATTATGTATGAGAAAATGATATGTTATTGAAGTGCCCACTTTCTTTTAAGCACTTGCACCATGAAATTAGAGTTAACAGTCATCATTCAAGAAATAAACAAAATGAAACAAAAGCTGTAGTAGGGCAAAATCCTGCTTTGAAAAATGAGGTAAATAAAAATACAGATATGGCAATATAAAAATTAAAAAATTTTCATAAAGCACATAAAGTGCTACTGCATCAATTCCTTCAGGAAAAAAATATTTGCAAATGTATGTCCAAAACAAGTGTTAAACTTCAGTTCTATAATGCTTGAGTTTAGGAGCTGGGGTGATGTTTGATTTTTATATTCCAGGTAACACAATAATGTTTACTTTAAAACAGTGATTATGCAGCAACAATATATATATGTGTATATATATTTGTAACTGCACCTTCAAGTAAGTTATTTGAAGATACACTTAGGGTGATAAAATCACTTGAAGAGCAACTACTGCATGAACTGAGGAATGGCTTGTCAATTAACTTAAAACAAATCCTTTACAGAGCAGTTTCATTTCTGAAAAATTCATCCAAAATTACAACAAGAACTAGGAAGCTGGAATAAAATCCAGCCTTCAGGTTATTCCCTTAAGAATAAAACTATTGTTTAATTTCTAAGTATTTGACTTGACAAGGAAAACTTATTTAGAAAAGCTTTACTGATGAAACAAAGTGGCCCAGAGATTATAGTAAAGAATTAAATATTATATGTTTAAAAACCAGATTTGAAACATCAAAATAACTTGGAAGAATGATTAACTGTGTAAGCAAGTACTAGGGCAGATATAATTGATTAAAAAACTAAACAGTTTAACTGAATTTTTTATTTTATTAGACTTTTATTAACCTGAACTGTCTGGAGAAGCTGATGATAGAAGGATTAATTTGACTGTATTTAATCCTCAGGTGTTCATCAAGAAACAGGTACAAATGACAAATGGAGCAAAACACACAAAGCTCAGAGATCCTCAGGTATGTTACTGCCCTTTTGGGAACCTGAATGAAAGAAAACACAGAAAAAGTTTAGATCATAGAAGTAACCAAAAGACAACTCAGAATTTTATGGTTAATACACAGGGGAAAAAAATTTCTGTAGTTCCACATTTGTATTTGCATTCTCTTTACAAAGTCTGGATTTAGGGCACCCAAATTAAATGTCCACATTTTTTATACAGAACAAGAGAGAATTCTCTCCTTAATAAAATCTATGGTAACATTCAGAGCTTTATCCTTCCTCTTAGGTCTGGGGTTTTAAATTTAAGGCTTTCAAAATATTACAATCAGTTATGGTGCTGGAAGAAGGAACTCCAATTGCAGAACTCTATTCACACCTTCTTGACCAGCTGAGGTCAGGTAGCCAAACCACATTCTTAACTCCACAAGAATGGAAGAGACAAAATCTTAAGAAACTATTCTTTAGCATTCATAAATGGTCAACCATGAAGTAAATTAGAATACCCCTCACCTGGAAGAATTCTGCAGCCATGAAAAATGGAAATAATGTTATGATAGCATCTAGTTTTTGGAGTATGTCTCAAATACTTAGGTACCAACAACCTACTAGTGGGTACAGTCCAAATGTTATTTCTGCTACTAGATTTGATTAGGAAATTTTTCACCATCATAAAAGAAATTGCTTTTTCGTCAAAAGACTAAACATTTTCAGAATCTTTTTTTCAACCAAGGCCCAAATATTTTCACAACATACAAAAGCTATTATTTTAGCCTACTCGTTCACATTAAGAATACATTTAAAAGATGGTTTTGTTGAAATTTCTGTATAATACTCTTCAAAATATAAGATTAATTAATAAATGTCATCTTGAGGAATAGACTTGTAGAACAAACAGTCCAAGAGACCTCCGCTCAAAGCTGCTGACAATTTTTAAATAATTCCAGTTGTGTGGATCTCCTGCCTTCATCTTGTATTCATACAACATTCTTACAGTAATGGCAGCAAAAGTTTCAGGTGAAATAGTACTATTATTAGTATATGCAATGAATTTGTATCTTCTCATTTGCTAAATGAAATTTGGCAACTAAAACCAAAGATCAGTATCTCAACAAAGAAGCAGAACAACAGGAAGAGTTTTGCAGATTAGTGGAAAAGGCTTGGGACCTGCAGTGCTGCTATTTTAACATGTTTGTTCTTGCACCAACATTTGCAATGATGCAAATCCTTCTTCTAAAATGTCTTTCTGTATTCGTATATACTGTCCCTTAGACGCTCTGCTCTTATTAATTGGTTTTAGAAGCCAAACTTCCCTTTCACAGTAGTTTTTCAACCTGGAAAATGATAGGATGACTTTCACGAATAAAGGAGTAAGCATGGAGACTGTTTAAAAAATTTGACTGCAAATATAAAACATCTTAGAAAGAACCTCTAAACCCTTTCTGCAAACTCTGTTACCGTGCAGGTCTTTATCTACACTGCATAACTATTCAAGTTGTACGCCTGTGGTGGGTTTGAGCTCCAGACTTAGACCACCTACATCTACCTGTCTACATGTGTGTTAAATGTCAAAACTCGCATTCAATGGAAATCTAGACAATTTACTCAACAGACTATACAGAACTCACTCAGCAGCAGATACTCTCCCCACCCCGACGCAGCCTGGACACCTCAACAGCCTTAGAGGTTCCAATGGCTTGAGAAAGAACATTGTACCCAGCATAGTGCAGGCCTCTAAATATGGGGGCAGGGGAGAGGTATCTCAAACTCATGCCTAATATCTAGCTACTCCTTTTATGCCAAAGAAAAGCATTAGTCTGTCCCCAGAGAGTGGGGGATTGTCTACATATGGGTAAAACCAGAATGATTGAGAATGATTTAGTATTAGAATTAAATGTTCAGCTTCTTAAAATGTTAAATACTTCTCTCACATTGCTTTATTAACACACTCCCACAAAATAAATAAAGAAAATTAGGATTATGCTGTGATTTCCTGGACAAGCCATGAGGCCATGCAACCTGGCACATGAGTCATAAAAACTCACCCTTTCTGCAAGATAATAGTAAAAAAATGTTTTTATTGTCATGAATTATAGAACCAAGTAATTTCTGCTGACTACAGCATTGAATTCCATTGTAAGGCCTTCTCACCCATAAATCTTAGTACACACTAAATTTGAAAAGTTACAAGTAATTCTCAAGTGTTCAAATGAAAACATGCACTCTGAGTGCATATGCAGTAATACATAATAGAGGAATTTAGAGCAAAGCTTTTCAGAATGAAAATTATAGTCACCCATCCAACAGCAGAAGTTATTTTAGCTCTAGTTTTCTTTTTAAATCAACATCAATGAAGAACCCCTATCAGATGGATCCCTAGAAATCATATTTTAAACCCTTTATGGAAGACAGTTTCCTCTCCAGAGTTTAAGCATCACCTACTATGATCACCTTCATCCTGCACAATTTTTTTAGTAAAGTGATTCCTTTGTAGACAGCTGATATCGTCATGATGATCCAAAAGAGTAGGAACTATTACAGATGTGATATTATTTTAATAAAAGAAAAATATTTAAAATTTTAAATAAGCATACCCAGAGTTTTCTTTCAATATTCCAGAACTTCTTTTGGCTTTCTTTAACTTAGAATAACCTTCTTCTTTCTGCTCACAACAACCAACCAACCAAAAAAAAAAGGGCAAAAACCAGTAAAGAAACAAATTAGTAATACTAAGCCAACAGTTCAGCTAAAAAAGTTGTTTCTGAGTGAAATTCTTAGTTTAATGCAAAGTAATTAATAAAAGTTTCTGTTTTCCAACATAAATATAATTTTAAATATGTTTCTATGTACAGTGGCTAAGTAATTAAGGCCAGAGCTCCTTTGAAAATACCCTTTAACATGCCGGCAACTATGACTTTCAAAACAACTGAACATTTTTGATGTTTAAACTTGAAATAATGACTAAGGCTTGCTCTTCAGAGAAGTGTTTAGTAGTGTCCCCAGTTAGTGCCATTGCATTTTAACCTGGAAAGAGGAGGAATCTGACTAATGAGTACCAGAGAGTCCATCCCTACACAAGTTAACAGATGAATCCTTCTTCTATTCCAGAGACTCCAGCTGAAATTTCCCTAGAGCTGTGCATCCACCACGCTCGAGTACAGCCATGGCAGTGCTGCACTGGCAGTGTGCCAGGCAGGCAGTTAGAACTCACTGTCTCCTGACACTTCCCAAAATCACCTTGCAGGGCTCAGGCAGGTGCCTGTGCTACTCACAGCCTGCCTGGAGAGTGAGGAGTGCATGAGGCACTTGTGACTTTTGACTAGGACAGCACTCCTTCTGCATTCCAGCACTACTGCCAGGCCAACTGTAAGTTGTCTGCTTGTCTGGTCTGCCCAAGTTGTAGTGTGCCTGCGTCATTCCCAGTGGCAGGCAAAGGACTTCAGCATCTTAATTTGTATTGTGGTGGAAGTTTCCCTTCAGTACTTAGATGTCTGGGGTTGTTATTCTTATAACCACAGTTATTTTTAGTTGATGACTTTTTTCTCTTTGTGAGACTGACTCTATTGCTGTAGCATTGCAGTGCTGGGCCTGTAACTACTGACTCAGTTGTAGCCCTGTGGAAGGGCCTTTCCCAGCTGCAGTTGCATCAGGCCAGCTCAGAGCAGCTGGGCTGGCCCTTCCCACACCAGCTCCTCTCTTCCCTGCTGCAGCTCGAGCTCCAGGGTATGTGTGTGTTCCTGCAGTGGGCCCCTGGGGTTGCTGTACTGGCCTTTTCTGAACTGCACTGAAAGCACAGACTGTGTTCTTTTAATTACATTTTTATAAATTATAATAATCTTGTATTTGGCTTTAAAAGCATAACAAAACAAAAAGTAATTTCCACAGAACAGTGCTGAATTCAAGCGTTTTAAATGAGACACAGAGCCATTGAGAATGCCCATAGTTATAATGGGCAGGATAAAACTGTTTTTTGAAGAATCAGAAAATCTGCTTCAGAAATAGTATCATCATTAAACATTTAGTAGTATCTTTTTTCTGGAAATAAACATTTTCAATGAACACCTGAAGTAACAGTACCATAACCAATGGTTTTATCCTGGTTATAGTTAATTTTATCCAGAGCAGGCTCAAAAAGATTTCTTAGTGTGCCCATTTTAAATGGAACATGCTAAGATGAAAAAAATTAGATTTCCTTTTATCTCTTAATTTAGGTCCTTCTGGACTAGATTAAGGGGTGTATGTGTGGAGGGAGGTTTACCTGTCTTCTTCTGGCACAACCTTTCTTTACAGGTGCTTCCATATTGCTTTCCTTAACTGACAAAGTCAGTTTTGAGGTCAGTGTTTCACATGTCACATATTTGCTCTCTGTAATCATCTGAAAGGACAGAATTTCATTAGCAAAAGAAACCCATAAAATTTTGGACAAGTTTTCTAATTGTTAAAATTACCTACTTTTTCAAAAGGTGCCCTCATAACACAAAGTTGAGATAACCTACCAAATTACATGTTATGGATGCAAAAAAGGATAAACACAAGACATTTCATCCATGTGCCCAATATATGAGCTAACTATCCTCCTAAAAAATGCACTAAAATCAGCTCATCTATTTATTTTATTGAACTGTGGAAAGAATCATGGAAAAATTAGGTGTACAGTACCTCCAGCTTTCATGGAATCATAACCTTTACACAACAGAGAGCTAACTTCAAAGATAGATCACCTAGCTTTGGGCTCTTTTGGTCAAGCTGTGAGGATTTGAAAGACTAACCACTCCAAAAACTTCTCTTGTTCTAGTACTCAACCATTCTTACTCTGAATATTTTTTCCTTATGTCCAGCAGGATTTTTTCCTGTTGCAACTTGAGTGTTTTTTGAAACTGTAATTAACTTGTATTTGCAAAGCTTCCATGTTTGTCTAACAGCACAATGCCTTACACACAAATGCTGACATCACTGCACAATTGATGAGGTTTGAGGTTCCTTTCAGAGGAAGGAATCAGTCCATTAATAGGATTTTATATGAAGACAGACTGACTGAACACCCCAAAATTTTACCATGTTAACCTCACACAGATCTTGGCAAACTGATAAACTGTCTTAAATAAAGGAAAATTAATTATCCCACCTTACAAGTCCAAAATAAGTGTGTATCTCACATAAAACAGTATATGATCTTCCCTTTCAGAAAAAACCCCAACAAAACAGCAGTGGCTGAAAACATTACGTTATGCTGTAGAAATCTGGAAAACTCTATTGAGAATGATGGTAAAACATGATGAAAGTCATGCTTTTATTGCTTAATATTGTTTTTGAATATACCAAATTTGTGAGAATGAGCCCTGTTATTTACTGTACCTGTTCAAAGTTAGATTTGGAATGATGACTAGTTATCTTAGCAATATAGTCCATAGAATGGCACGATGCTTTATTTTCTTCACTTTTGGCGATGCAAACTGTATCTTTGAAGAAAGATTCATGAATATTTAACCCCACTCCTTTATTTGATCTCTTCGTTTGTTGCAGTGATAAACTGGAATCTGTCATTTTATTGTCTAATTTACAGATCTGAGAATGCACTTCCTTTGACTGGTGTTGTTTCTCAAGAACTTGCATGGTATTTTGACTTGCAAACTTTTTTCCCCTTCTTGCACTGGAATTGGGAGATTCACATGTATGTAGGCTCAGACTGGGGCTTGATTTCTGAAGCATCAGCCCAACATTCTTAAGAAAGAATGGAGAATTTTCCTTTTTGTGATTGACTTTGCTTGAATTCCCACCTGAAGCTGAGTTTTCAGAGAAATGAGAATTACTGATTTGTCCACCAGACTCTGTTTTCCATTGAAATACAGATGTACCATGTTTTGTGTGTGTTTGCGTCTTCATTACCTGAAATTTGCTGCTCTCAGTAGGATTTTTGACTGGCAAATTTTGAACATGTTTGAAAACTTGTGTTATGCTGGACTTGTGCACAGTCAGCATAGAAGATGAAACACCCGAAACTTTTATTGGCGAATGTCTTTCAGCATTTTCCCTTTTCCTCCTATCTGTTTGACTTCTTGTCTTTCCATTCATTTGAATCAACCTTCCTTTGAAAATTGGTATAATTTTGCTGACTTTTGGGGGAGGGAGTTCAAGGGCTGAATTTACAGGTATTTCTAAAGATTTCGCTACTGGTAGCTCCGGTATTCCTGGTATTTGCTTGTTATGCATTGATTTATGTGTTGCTTCAGTGCTAACCTCTGCTGTGCATTCACTGCTACTCGAAAAACCGCGTGTTCCTGTCTCTTTGATCAAACGCTCCATCCAGTGGCTGTTGTCCGTACTGCATGGTGAAGGAATTCTAGGCAAAGTTGGTTTCCTTGGAGTAGACTGCGTTAGAGATACTACACAAACCATCTCACTATCCAATTTCATATGCTTAGATTTTATTTCCTGAAATACAACAAGAGTTGATAAACTGAATTAACTGGATTTAAAAGTCTGATAGTGCCATCTAATGCATCACTATATGACATCAACCTAATACACATCACAATACATAAGCATATATTTTTCTATTTTGAATTAGAATGACTATATTTTTAAACAACATTTAGTTGTTACTAAAAATTAAGATGTTATTTTTCATGTCCTCCAGTTCTTTGTTTATATGCTGGAATATCCTATTTCTCAGAAGAAAAGACTTAAATTTAAATTACACTCATTATCTTGGTTTAGTGCTTTACAACAGGATGATGTCTACCCCTTTTGAGATGGTCTGCAGAGGGTTTGACTGACAGGGCTCCTTGTCTCTTAAGACTTCCAAGAGCATCTGCATTCTGAGAAAAGGACAGTTAGGATGTCTATAAAAACTGGAGATGACACAGAGGAGCCATTATAGCTTTGATCACTGAAAAGACAAACAGGAACTGCTTTCTGAAAGAGGATTATAGTATTTTAGAACCTCTGCAACTTCTGTCAGTATTCTTTGTTCAGAATTAATTACTTCATCTCTTCTTTCACGACTACCAAAGAAATTCGAGTCTCAGCCTTTGTCACAACCTCAAATTAAAGGAGAATTTTTACTTACCTCTTCATCACCAGACATTGAGTAAATCTTACAGCTTGACTGTTTTTAAATGCTTAAGTTCATAGAACTTTCTTTCTTTTTCTTTTTTTTTTTTTATAAATTATAATAATAATAGAATCATGAATGGTTTGGGTTGGAAGGGACCTGACAGATCATCTAGTTCCAGCCCCACTTCCATGGGCAGGGACACCTTGCACTAGACCAGGTTGCTCAAATGCCCATCTGGCCTGGCCTTGAACACTTCCAGGGATGGCACATCACCAGCTTCTCCGAGTAACCTGTTCTAGTGCCTCACCACCCTCATAGTAAAATATTTCTTTCTAATATCTAGTCTAACCTACCTTAGTTTAAAGCCATTCCTCCTTGTTCTGTCACTACATGCCTTTGTAATAGTAATAATAGTAATAATAACTACAACGACTACTAATGTTATTATTGCTATGGAAGATACTGAGTATCCAACTGTTCAAAAGCATCTATAGAATTGCAAATACTGATAGCAACTAATTAACACCAAGTCAATTTTTTTAATGTATTTGTGATATGAATAATAACATAACAACGGCAAATAACAATGTAATTTTTACTTACACATTTAATTAAATGTTACAGGAATGATAGTTGTTTGTTGTGAAAAGCACAGTTATATCCTCTAACTGTGCTCTGAATATGATAAAGACCTCTTTATACCATGATGAAGTACATGCCATTAATTGTTTATAAAAAAATCTCACACGCACCGGAGCCCTGGAGAGTTCCTGCGTAGCATAAAGTGCTTTACTTGTCATCTTTACTGGGAATCCACACAGTTGTGAAAGATTGCTCTTCATGTCAGAAAGGAAAGAGTTCACTACACTTTCTGCATCTGTCCTAGGGAAATACTGCACTGGCTGACTTCGAATGCAATTTAATGGGTACCTGAATAAGTGTTAAAGGATACACAGTTTCTTTATGTTTCTACAACAGAGAAGCAAGCATGAACACGTTCTAAAGGTTTTTTAAAAAGAGGAAAAAAAGCCCTTAGTTTCTTAAGGGACTGAACCTTGTAAAGCTACAGGACTTCAGCATGATTAAACCATACTAGCCTACAGTAGAAAAGATTGCTCAATATAAGCAATCCTTAGTCTAGTCTTTCCTGGCAAGAAAATTCTCTTTAAAGCAAATTTTTTTGGCCATCTTTTTACAGGAATTTAACTCTTCCTTTTACATCACCACGTAGAGTGGCATTATCATCTTTATGGAGGCTGTGAAGCAAATTGTTCTATTTGACTTAGTATTATTCAATATCAGGAGAGAGAACTGAAAGAGAAACAATTCTGTACTGGCTTCTATAAAATCATCAAAGAAGAAAATGTGATGCATTCAAAAATGAAAAGCTGGAAATGCAGTAGAGGAAATGTAACAAATATATTCTGAAAGGATACGTGAAGAACCTTTCCCCTATTGGCCTGAAGTAAATACTGAAGTATATTTTTGTCTCTTCAAGATCCTCGGGAAGAATATATCCATACTTGAAAAAAACAAACACAAACATGTATTACAAATATAGACTCAATAGGCATAAAAAAAGAAGGGAAAATGAAAATTCTGTATGGTTCTTACCAGACTCTTCCAGTGCATCTGAAAATCTTTATATGAATGGAAAGGAGATTCTGGAGGAATTATATGGCTGATGTTTATGATCTGACCCATTTTCATGCTGTGCACAGGTAAAGAAAGGATGCTTAGAAAGGGTGTCAAAATCCAGCTAAAAATATACTGGTCTTTTGGAAAAAAAATTGTCATTCAAAGTACTTACAGATTATTTTTATGTTTTGAGGACTAATACTGTTAGCTCATAAGTTTATGACATAACAACAGCAATATCTCCTGAAGTGTGGAAAAGAACTTGGCACCTACGAAGTCTAATTTCTCTTGTCTGTAATACTCAGTACCAGTGAATGTAAAACAAAAGCATATATATCATTACTTCTCATATTTTATGATGAAAAGTCATAGGTTAAAATAGAGATAGTTTATGGCAGAGATGGAAATATTTTTTCTTTAAATTGACACTTTCTGCGAAAATTATATTTGAGAAGAATTTTTGCTTTTGCATACCACGTAAGTAGTACAAAATTGAAATAATATTTAAATCTGTAATGTATGAATCGCTGGTTGATTTTTCTCATTTTCCATAACACTGAGATAGTAAAAACCAAAAATAAAAGATTCCTGAATGTAAAACAGACTGCAAAACAGAAGTGTTCTTATCACTAGTATCAAATTCACAGTTTGTAGAGCAAACATTCCAAGAAATGTTTATTTCTGCTGAAATGCAAACAGATTCCTACCTTGGCAAAACATAGCACCAGTTACTTAATATGGAATGTTGGTGAATAACTGTATTTTCATTGCCGTCAAACAGCTTTATAGTATTTGCTGCAATATCAAAATCTCCCAGCTTAAAACAGAAAAAAAAAAGTTATTTGCAAATATTTCTACAGCAGTCCAAAACTAAAATTTTCAAAAACAATTGTGTATTGCATTACGCTGAAACTCTATTATTTTTCTATCAGCTCTCACAGACTTGTTATTTCAGAAGATATTCCCATTATCCTGTTATCAAATAGCACATTAGCTCATGTTACAGCCTACACTTCCACAAACTATACAAGGTTTAAAGTTTATTTAAACCAGTGAGATTTAAACTTTCTTTGAACTGTTTTAAAAAGTAAGAGTACAGGAGTTTGTCAAACTGAGAGCTGTCTCACTTCCCTGCACATTTTTTAAAATTCAAGTCAGAAACCCACGTTTGACATTCCAGTAACTATGTATATCACTTTGCCTAACCAAGTGAAAATATCCAAGCAACAGAATTAATGGGACATACAGCTTCCTCCTCTGAGATGTCTAAAAACACTACACATTTTCACAAGGTCAAAACTTGACCATAGGGCACAATCAAAGACTGAGACTTGAGAAACATTTTATCTTTCTATGATCTACCAGGGTTTGCATTTATTCACTGACAGGAAAATCCAGACATTTCTGTCTTAGTGTTATGGGTTTAGCCAGGTAGGCCTAAATTTAGGCTTTAAAACTCAGATTTGGGCCTGAAATTGTCAGCTGCCTTGAGCTGGGCTGGGCTAGCTGGCAGCTGACCTCGTCTAGCCAATAGTATTTTATTCCACCCCATCTTACATCATCTCAATAGCAGTAAAGTCCAGTGTGTGGGTGTGACTTGGGCAGTTTCACCATGGCTGAGGAGCAGGGAAGACGTGCTATGCCTTGTCTGCTATCTTAGGCCTCGCTCCTGCTTCGGCTGCTGCTCCATGCATTTTGTTTGGTTTCAGGGAAGTGGAAACATTTTGCTGTTACTCTTTCTGTTTCTTACTGAATGCCTTTTAGAGTGCTTATAGATCTAGAGTAATACACTTTGTATTAATTGGGGAGTGGGAGGTTATTTCTTGTTGTATCTTGTTAAAACTTGTGTAAGAGTGTGTTATATTGTAGTTTTCTTTTAATTTTCTCTTTTCTGTATAAATACATGTAGTAAGTTTCAGCATAAACCGGGCTTTTGAAGTTTTTTTCTCTCTCCCTCTTTCTTCTCCCTTTGGCTGGTTGGGGGGAGAAGAATCTTTTCTCTGTACTTGGGCAGTTGGCATTTTGCCAGCTCAGCCCAAGACACTTAGAAAGGTATTGAAAGCATCAAACTGATAATTAAGCCACATCATGATCATTTCCACCATGGGTCTCTGTCATTTGGGAATTGGATTCCTACAGATAGCTTTAATGTTTATGCTGTCCCAGGCAGGTCTCAGGAGAAATCCTATTCTCCTATTCTAATAAAGAAGAGCTTGGATTAGAAATACTAATTTTAGAAGAAACCAACAAGCCTGACAAATACACCTCTACATGTATGGATCACATTCACCAAAGGTGATATGGCTGTCACAAAGGATGGTAAGTTTTCAGACTCAACCTTGATTTCTTAAACAATTTATTTATTATGCCTACAAGCATCATAATCCTGTCTGCTCCAGTATTTTGGAAGCCACATAAAAAATGAAGCAGATTCCATGATAATCATATACAGGGACTTGAACATGGTGCTGACCAATCACCTGTAGCTTCACTGTTGTTACTCAAAACTGTCTATGTATTACAGTAAGACTGAGCACCTTCTAGAAAACATTGCTAGAAGGAAATCTAGAATCACAAAGACACTTCACTACTGTATTCTGTAAGCATTTTTGAATGCTCTCTTAGCATAGAATCTCAATTGTATAATGTTTGCTAGAATATATCAATACGGATACAATATGGATGTCATGCTCTTGTAAGAGGTGCAGATAGTCAATGAATATGATTAATGTCTCGATGCAATCAGGAATAAGGATTTCTATTCCCATCAGGCTAATTGAAAGTCACCAAAGAGAACAGAAGATGAGATTAATAAGACCGAGTCATAGAAAATATAACTAAATATAACTGGCTTATACCTCAGGGGGTGGCAACCGAATGGAACAAGCCTCCACACTGATGCAAAGTTGTCTCTCTGACACATTGAGGTCTACAACTAAATCAAAAAAAAAAGGCACAGAGCCCTGTTTTGAATTACAGTTCATCTGTTAGGCAGAAAGCTAACTCAAATGTTTATTTAAGGTAATTGTTAGTCAAAATGCTGCATTGAAAAATCAAAAGGCTAGACTTTCTCAGCACAGAAATTAAAATCAGGTTCATTTTAACTATGAAAAATAAAAAAAAAATAATGAATTACCACCATAGAGTACACCTTCCTAGAAACTCAAGGCTGGCTGTGCAACTGGAGGCTTGATACTCATATCCTTGATGCTCAAACACCCATTTTCAAAGCAAATGTAGTTCTTACAACCATTTGCTACACTGAGTCAATCAGACCAATACTATGCATCCAGAAGTTGTCAATAGGAAAGACTATATAAGCAAGGCAAGCATTTATGGATACTCCTTCAGAACTTTCAGTTAGCTCTGAGTTCCTCAGTGTATGTCCCTATTACAAATTTAGGCTCCAATATCCCCCAATGTAAGCTTTAACTTTTATACTGGAATAAAAATATTACTTTTTAGTTTTTGCAATCATTAAACAGCCTGCTTTGTGACTTAAATTTTGTGAAAGGCTAATGTGGTATATGCTGGACAGTCATTATAGATAATTTTCCTATCTGTTATTACGGAATTATTTTACATCCCTTGCAAGACTCATCATTTGAGGGAAGTGCATTTAATTGCAATAATCATAACTTTAAACTGGCAAATTTTAACCTATGGCTGTAGATTAATAGCATTAAAATTACCTTTTTTGTGGGTAATTTTTCAAAGGTTCAGTTGAGCTGACAATTATTACAGACAGAGCATCACCTGCCATCAAGTGTATTTTGACAGAAGTTATTTCCACATGAAAACCAAAGACACTGTGTTGGTAATACCAAGATCATGGAAATATGAAAGTACTTAATTACATCTTTCTGTCTCAAGTTTACCATTAATAAAACTTGTACTCACCCACAGCATTTTGCCTTCCTGAATGAGACAAAAAGTCTTTTCCTTAACAAATAAAATAGATAGCCATTATTTTCTAAACCACATGTCTATAGTATTTATGCAAAAAACCCCAAACAAAACAATGAGAAATCACACAGTTTTGTTTGTGTGTGTCAGGAATGCTGAAAAGTGTGTTTCTTTTAAGGAGCAAAAACCCCCTCTTATCAAGTAACTTTTCACTGGCTCATGAATATCTTCTGTAAAAAAGAAAGATATGTAAAAGTATATTAGTGAACAACAATTTACACATCGCTTTTTCCTCCTAGTAAGGAGGTACTACTTTTAATCGACACAGGAACACAGAATTTTTTTAACTGGCTAAAAAGTTAATACATTTCTCACGACTGAAAGTGAATCTGTATAGTATTGCTAGTATTACTACACATTTTACAAAACATTATCAGTTTTGCCCAGCTTTGGCAACATAAAGGATTAGACAAGCTGCATGTATCAGGGTCACATTGCTGTTGGTCAATGTCTTTGTTGAAATCAGCTTTGTATCAGCTACCATCTAGCCCTCTACTTCTACCAGCTACTCCTGAATAAGTTGATTTCATTCTCAGATCTATATATTTTCAAGATACTGAGAACAGACTACCGTGGCTGGAAATAGGAAAACAACATACACACTTTTCTCAGAGTCTATTTGAAATGATGTATACAATTGCTCTACTTTTTACAAGCACACCACAATATCTGAAGAACATCTGGTTTTCCACACTTTGGTAATTCAAATTTATCCTACACAGGACCTAGTAGAGAGATGTCAAGGAGAGGAACTATCATCTAATAAGACAAAGCTTGGTAGAAGCAGAACATCTGACAGAAAAACACGTCTGTATTAGAAAAGCCTGCAAACCACATGCAGAAGTGCCACTGCTGAAAGCATGAATGTGAAAAATAGGCCTAATTTTTAAAAGATATTCACTGTCCAACAATTTTTGGTTTGGAAATTATTAACCTGGTACATTGCATTCAGTTGAAAGAATTATTTGATCTGTTAAAAAGAAAGAAGATGAAAAAGTGAGTGGTATGTCCATTCATATCCAGTTTATTAACTTGAATCATTGAACTTAGATAAAGGAACAATGAAGGTGCAATTAAAAATAAAAATAATAGGAAAAAGGAATTAAATAATTTATTATAATGAATGAAATAATTTGTACATTAAATTATGGAAAATAATTGCAACAATAAAGAACTGAAAGCTAAATGCTTGATCCTCGACCCAGGTAAGTCAAATACCTTGCACCAAAAGATGACCAGCCTTGTTCCATTTGGGTGCAAGTCTGGCTGTAAGTGTGTAGGAGAGACAGGTTTGGAGAATGGCTGGAGTAACTGTTTGTGGTGCTTCCAGCTAATAACAACAGTGAAAAAAGAAACATATTATCAATAAACAGATTTTTTCAAAGGCCTCAGTCAAAGTTTAATCAAATATACTGCTACTGCATCATGGAGCCAAATCCTAGTGTCTGTCATACATCCTTACTTTTCATCTACTTTGCTACAAGAGGAAGCTAGTGCAATATTCAGTGTAGGCAATTACATTTCATGCATCATCAAAGTAAGGCACACTACACCTTCTATAATGTTTTCACAGGGCTGATAACTGACTTGGGGAAAAGATTAATGGAACTATCTGGAGTAATTTAATAGATATGCAACTCTTTCCAGACAATAGACACAACATCCAAAACTGACATTACCTCTGCTGTCAAACTCAAGAACAGAGACATTTACTTGCAATCGCAATACATGAGTGTATCTCACCTAGCAGTACCACTTCCCTTATTGCCTGTCCTGCAGAGCTTTCTCTGGACCATTAGCATTGGTCAAGAAACTAATTGTAATGGCTTAAAAAGAATTAAGTAATACATCTCCAGAGGGATGTTTCTAATGAGTTCTGCAAGGAACTGCTTGAAGCTCATAATTATTAAATGCACTTCATACTTCTTAACTGCAGGTATTAGAAAACCTATTGATGACAGGTAAGCTACACATCAACATAAAGCAGTTTTGTAAGGTAAGCATTTCTGAACAGTATGTGATTTACTAATCTGGATATGCATTTGCACTTCTTGGAACAAAGAAAAATACACTCAACTAGCTGTGCAAATGTATCATGAGAGCTACTGGCTTTGATTACAGTCTTTTGACTCAGCAATTCTAGTGCATCCACACATACATTCATAAACCCCACAGATGTTGCATAATGGAAGACAGTAAATCATACACATAATGGTCTAAAAATAAATCAGCTGTTAAGCTCAGGGGTTCTATTTCTTCTCTGAGTTTCTGCTTTGTTTCCCTGAGACTGTCCTGTACAGCTTGGTAAATGCAAAGGTAAATAGGGAGACAGTTCAGCTGTCTCAACATCCCCCTCTGGAATCTACAGGGTACTGGTGGAGGGGGTGACACCAGCACGAGAGCTGCAGGTCTTTGCCCAAAGGGCAGACTGCCAATGGCCCTATGCAGGATCAGGATCCCACCGCAATTGAAAAATCTAGGAAACTTATCCAGGAACTTCTAAAAACTTTTGACTCTGAGAAAGTATATTTACTATACCCAGATTCATAAGACACATTTTGTCTATGGGCCAGAGTTTTTCACCCTGAAACTTGGCTTCTGTAGTTCAAATTGCATGGCCTATGAAAAATACTCATCTCTAGCAACACCAGTTGCAGACAAATGTAACAGTCTTAAGAACTGTGTCGTGTTTCAGCACTTACAGTAGCTCCTTGTCTCTCTACATAGGCTTGACATATTCCTGAATTGTAAAATGGTATCTAAAAATAACAATAAAAAATAAATTAAGTGTCTGGAATTAAGAGGTGTTTTAGCAAATCCTTAACTAAATTCTGGTACAACAGTGACTTTGCCTTTGAAAAACATGCAACAGACTAGTTAAGCAAACATGTAATCCTGTATTTTAAAGGAGAAGACTAAAATTAGTTCAGATATTTGTCATAGTGTAATCTCATTTCTAGCTAAAAATACATTAAGAAGCAAGCAAAATTCTGCCCAAAAGAAAATTGCAGAACTCTGCTTCTCTCATTGAGAATTGGATGGCATCTTACAAACTGAGTCCATTCCGTTCCACAAAAAGGTTCACAATCTGAAAAGGCCATTTTAGTCAAAAGGGTAGAGAACTTATGGTGTCCTCTACATCACTAATGCACAGAAATAAAAGTTTGCTCTAAATGTAATATTTTTACCTATCCCTGATTCTCAAACAAAACACTTAGAGAAACATACATGTATGTATAACAAATACATTTGACCCCTAGCCATAGTTTGGTTCAGGCTGATCTAGAAGCAGCAGGTCTCACATCTTTGGGATAAGCTTGAGAGATGGAAAATCCTTGGCTCATGTACAAGGGAGTGAAGGTGTCTTGAAAAGTATTTCAAGAGGTGTTTTCGAAATCCAGAAGTACGAGATAACCAAAGTACAGAACAGGATATCAGCACTAAATCAAAGCCATCTGTCTTGTCTATACTATTGACTAAGAGCCAACTACCTCACCCTTTCAATAATAAAGTCAGGAGGGACCCAATTTGAGCTCTCCCTGAATGTCAGCCTGTAAAACAGCTGGCCTGCATGGCAGGTGACTCTCCCCCCAAGCAGAGACCCCTCTCAGGGTTAGAGATTCCATACCTGAAACCAAGAGATCCTTCCTTACCCAAGGCCAGGAGATCTCTTATCTATGATCTGCAGTAAGTGACTGATAGCATACTGAATGAATACCAGGAAGCATTACTAATCCTTGCAGCTACTCAGATACTATAAACATTGCATGAATAATTCCACTGAATGGCTAATCAAGTCTGAGAGTAAGACTGGATCCAACCTAGGCTCCAAAAAGGAATTCAGAAATCAAAGGGGTTTACTCTGAACCTATGACTAAACAGGAGGACTTGTTACTCCTCACACCTCTAGTCTCTCTCTGAATCCTTCTAACTCAACTTTCCTTTTTATGTTTCTTCCATGTAATAATTATTAAGGCAAATCTTGCCATCAAACTTAGTGAGCCTTGTCAAACCACTGTTAAAACTTTGTTAAATTCCATCAAACTCATTGAGCTCTGTCAAATTGTGTTTTACCTCAATAAAACATACTGCTGCTTCTCTCTTTTGAGTGAGAGGCATTCTGCATATCTGCAGCAGTATGTAACTACAGATACTTATTTACACAATGATACTGACCGCCATTACAACCGAAATTTGATTCAGTGTTCCAATAACAGGTGCAGAAAGGATCTCTTGATACAGGAATAATAACTGTCTATAAAAAAAAGGGAGAAAAAAATTTAAAAATAGTTTTACCCACCTGATTTTCTCAGCTTAAATTTACTTTCCTCACCTTCTGCAAACATTATACTTTCCACTTTTAATCAGTTTCCAGTGGTTCAGTGTATGTATGGCCAGACTTCGCGAACCAAGATTTGGGAAGGGCTCTCCCCATGTGCCCTTCCAGCCTGCACAGTGGATGTTTTAGGTGAGGCACAGCATGCGCAGAACTGGCCCCACCATTTAAGTCCTGAGGTCCATCTGCCACGGCTGAGCGAGCTTGGACAGTGACAGTGAAGTCCTTGGGACTGTCACAGCACCCGGTACTAACGGGGGTTGACCCTGCTGAGCATCTGAGATGTGATGGGATGGGATGGCAGGGAGGCATTGAACTGCCAGGGGACGGTCCCCACTGAGACTCGAACTCAGGACCTTGGGATTCAGAGTCCAGAGTGCTCTCCTTTACACCACGGGACCACCCTAGTGGTTCAGTACAATAAATTGGAATAGTCCACATTACTTGCTCTAGAAGACGTGCAGTGGTTTAAGACAAAGACTTACAGGCCTTTGGCACAGGAACAGAACTGTCCAAAAGCATTACTTTTGTCAGAATTTCTCATTTCTCCCCTTTTCTATGAAAGGGAATGACATAATGCTTGGTGAATGCTAAGGAGCATACATTTGCTTTTCAAATATTCGTTTCACTTAGTCCCAACCCACATAAAGCATTCCAGCTTCGCAGGTGAACACAGATTATTTTTAACCATTTATTGGTTTGAAGTATGTGGCCTTGTTTGAGCTGATGAAATTTAAAACAATAGAAATTTGTTTTTTCTCCCCAATAGCCAGTAAGTCCTCTGCCTAAGAAAAAACTATTTTAAATAATTTTGTATGGTTTGCTACTGATAAGAATTTTGCTGATTTTATTATTATTAATTTTAGTTCTGTCAATAAAATATTTGAATACCAACCACAAAGAGCATCCAAAACTAGTGGCCCACAAAATCCTTTACCTGCACAACTTTATCTGTGTACTCCTTATCTCAGTTTCTGGTATCTGAGGACTCAGTATTACTGTAGCAGCACAGAGTTTTTGGAGCTCTGGCAGATTGACAAAGAACAGAGATTGCTGCCTGGTCTTATTCATGGTATGTTGTTGATTGCCCCAAGTCAGCACCTGGGTCTTAAAACAAAAAATTAATTCGTTTTTATAAGACAGATATTTGTTTACAGAACTTTATAAATATATGGTATTATATAAATGAATAATTGATTATCTTCTGATTAAGTAGGAAGTGTAGCAATTTAGTCAACTAAAACAGCTCAGTATCCCTTCGTTATACGCAATGCATTATACTTGAAAAAACAATTATCTACAAAAGCAAAAATATTCAGACTAAAGATAAGCACAAAAGAATACTGAGCACATGTATGTACATGTATGCACCTTTGTCATTTTTGGAACTTTCTAAAAAGCACCAGAAAGAACCAGATTTTCAGACTGAGAATGCAGTACTAACAAATTTCACATCAGTGGGAATAATATGAAGTTATGGCTGTTACCTGTCTTGTTGGACACCTGTTGTGTGCTTCATGTATTGCAGCACAGGCCAGGCTTAGTGCAATGTAATATTTATGACAAAAAATATAATGCAATATTTCATTATTTGAACAAATAGACACCTTTTAACCATAGGCAGAAAGTTTGCTTGTTATGAAAAGCCAGGAACAAACACTGCACACTAGAAAAAGCTGTTTTAATAGCTCTTCCCCCTCCAAACTGTTCAACACTTTTGGAAAATGGTCTCTCCAGCACAGTGAAGACAGCACTGAATATTTGGATTCCAAATTTTATGAAGTCACCAGGTACTCACCTGGAAAGTGATTTTGTAAAGTGTGATAAAAAAAATTATTAACTGGAAATACATTTTGAGTAACAATGACAGGAAAAACTTTGCTGTTCTGATTTTGCTTTGCTTTGCCTTACAGTGTAACACATTAAACCGATTACCCTCAGTTATATCCTAGAAAAATTACAAGGTCTTTTTTTATAAATGTAATTTAAAAGAAAAGAACATGTTTTCTTGTTCCTTACCCCTAAAGAAAAACACATTTCAAGTTTTTTTCAGCAAGCATGAAAAGTAGTTTTAAGATGCCAGTCAAGACCACCACTTCATCAGAAAATTGTGAAAGCTACAGCTCAAGGGAAAGGACCATTTTAAATAAACGAGAAAAAAATCATGTCATTTTGCAAACTCGTAAAAGAAAGCCTGAGTCCCCTGCCTTCATAATGTTTATGGGGGATTTTTGTGGCAGGGATGTTGTAAAACACAATCTGCAACACTCCAGTGCCCTGCTTGCTGTTCAAGGTCAACTCTCCTCCTGTGGGAAACACACACTGTAGTACGTGTAAGTTAAATCTTCCCAGACATCTTAAGAGCTAATAGGACAGAGTGCTTGCAAAAGGCTTCCACCCTCAGGGGAGAGGATAAAGAGAGAAGTACCAGTTAACACAGAGCTACCTGTTAAGAAAGAGCTACCAGTTATAAATCATAGGAAATAAACCCAACTGCCTCCTGTGAAAGCAAGAGAACCTTATGTGTGTGGGAGAAACCACACCTTTAGATGTCAATAATCACAACACGTGAACTTGAAACCATCACTGAGTTCCTGCTAAGCTGAACAGAACATCAGTCAGAGAAAGGCTATCACTGTTTTTCTGTCAGAACAGCCAGGTGAATCACAGAGTGTGGCAGCGATATTGTCCATTTTCAGTAACAACCAGGAAGAGGGAATGAAGTGCTTCCATATCAAAGCTGAGAACACCACCAGTGTGAGGGACATAGCTACTCTTGCTGTCAGGCTGGCAGGATCTGACGGTGTTGGTGGCACATTCAGTGAACAAGTCTGAAGCTGTCCTGCACACACGCAGAACATCCACCTATAAGCACCAGCTTTGAGGACAGGCAACAGGTTACACTGGGTAAATTTTATGCCACAAAAAACCCCAAACCGAACCCAATCCAGTCTGTGATCACGCTGGAGCATGTCCATGGGGCTATTGCTTTTGAGACACCCCAGCGTGTATGGACGTGACGTGGGGATGGGAGCACCCCTATTGCACTGACATGTATGTATGTATGGCCAGACTTTGCAAATGAAGATTTGGGAAGGGCTATACCCACATGGGTGTGCCCTTCCAGCCTGAGCAGTGGATTTTTATTTTTTATTTTTAGGTGAGGCACAGCGTGTGCAGAACTGGCCCCACCGTTTAAGTCCTGAGAGTGCATTTGCCACGGCCGAGCGAGCTTGGACAGTGATGCAAATCGGTCAAACACATCTGAGACCAGACCTAAGGAAAACATGTTTTACCTCTGAGAAAACTGAAGAGAAATAGGTGCTGTGCGGGTGACAGCGCCGCACTGAGAGGCGGGGAAGGCGCTGCTCCCTGTGCCCTCAGCCCGCCGGCCCAAGGCAGGGCCGTGTGACATGGGAGCCTCCCTCGAAGGCCCGCGGGAGAGCTGCCGAAGGCAGGGCGAGCGGCTCCGGCCACAGCGTGGAGCTTAGGAGGAGCTGTGAGGAAGCACCCGGGGCGGGGACGCTCCCGGAGCCACCTCTGCCGGGATTCCCTCACGGCGCTGCGCGGGAAAAGCGGCCGCTCCGCTCGGGCGGCTCGGAGCGCTCTGCCTGCCGCGGCCACAGGGCGGGGGAGCCACCGCCCGGGCAGCCCCGGGGCACACCGGGCAGTACAGGGAAGGGTGCTCGGTGCAGGCACGGCAGGCGCCGCCAGGAGCACCTGTGGAGCTCGCACCGGCGGCAGGCGCGGCGGTGCCCGCACCCCGCGCCCGTCCGTGCGTGCGCTGCCCGTGCCAGGGATGACCTGAGTGTAATCAGGCATTGGAATGGCCTGCCCAGAGAGGTGGTGGATTCACCATCCCTGGAGGTGTTTAAACAGAGATTGGGCGTGGCACTGAGTGCCATGATCTAGTAAATGGACTGGAGTTGGACCAAGGGTTGGACTTGATGATCTCGGTTTTTTCCAACCCAATCGATTCTGTGATTCTATGACCCGCCGGGCACGGGCAGGGGCAGCGCTCCGCGGCGCCAGGCGGCCTCACTGCAGCGACACGAAGGGAACTTAGGTGAGAGGTCAGGAAAAAAATCCTTTGCCGCGAGGGTGGTGCGGCACGACTGGGGCAGGCTGCGCAGGGAAGGTGCGGGAGCGCAGCACCCCAGAACTGTGCGGGCAGTGAGGCAGCTCAGCAGATCACCCAGTCCAACCCCACTGCCAAGGCAGGGCCACCTGGAGCACGCGACACAGGAACGCGCCCAGGTGGGTTTGGAACGTCTTCCAGAGAGCGAGACTCCACGACCTCCCTGGGCAGCCTGTTCCAGCGCTCTGCCACTCTCAGCGCAAAGAAACTCTTCCTGACGTTAAGGCGAAACCCCACAATGTCTCAGCTCACGCCCATCGGAGGCAGTGCCGACACCCCCCGCGCCGCCCCGCGCCGGGAGCGTCACCGCCGGCTGTCACGTGGGAGAGCGGGCCCGAGTGCCCTCCTTGAGGGGCGGCCCGCTCCGCCAATCAGAGCACGGCGCGCGGGGAGGGGGCGGGGCGGCGGCGGGCGCTGATAGGCCTGCGGTGCGGGGTTTGCGCCGGTGTGTGCGGGGCTGGTGCGGGGCTACAGTGCGAGACAGCACAGCGAGACAGCACAGCGAGACAGCACAGCACAGAACATGGTGGGCTCCAGCGAGGCCGGGGGCGAGTCGTGGCGGGGCCGCTACTACCGCCTGGAGGAGGTGCAGAAGCACAACAACAGCCAGAGCACCTGGATCATCCTGCACAACCGCATCTACGATGTCACCAAGTTCCTGGACGAGGTGGGTGCCCGCACTGCCGGGGCGCTGCCGGCTCCGGCGCCGTGCCCCGGGCTGGGGGGCTGCTCCGACCTCCTCCCGGCCCGTCGGGGACCGCGCCCGGTGCCGCGATGGCACCCTCGGGAAACAGCCCCGGGCGGGTCCCCCTCCGGGCGCCTGTCGGGCAGCACTGACCCGCCGGTGCCGAGCGTCGTCCTCTCTCTGCCTTAAACTTTTGGCCTTCGAATTTCAAAGTGAATTTGCAGGAAATGAGGGCGAGGAGAAAAAAGTACCTGGAGTCAGTGTTAGGGGCTGAGACAAGCAGGCGGTCTGTGTGTGTCTTGGGTGCAGGAGTGGGGCAGTATCCTTGCTCTAGTGTGCCGGCTGAGAGCAGCATTGAAAGTGAAGACTCAGCTGGGACCCAGAGCCATATTATCTTGTGAACTAAAAGGTCAGCAACTCCTCTCTTCCCACTATCACAGTGTGTGCTGTGTTATGAAACAGGAAGGGAACGTCACGAAATGGAAGCAAAGTATTATAGCATCCAGAATATCACAGATTTTAGAGTTACTCTAATAGTCACAGAATCACAAAGTGCTTTTGATTGGAAGAGACCTTAAAGCTCATCACATTCCAACCCACCTACCATGGGCAGAGACACTTTCCACTGGACTAGGTTGCTTCCAGCCTCATCCGACCTAGCGTTGAACATCTCCAAGGATGGGGCATTCACAGCTTCTCTGGGCACCTTGTGCCAATGCCTCACTACTGTCACTGTAAAAAAAACTATTCTTCATCCAGTTCTCGGTAAAGCCACTTGGTCACAGTGGGTTGCATCCGTATCTACTGAATAAGTATATCATGGGTGACCTTAGTCCTGCCTTTCTGGCAGGGCACGGCAGACATGGCCTTACATACGGGCTGCCAGGTTCAGGAAATTAACTCAAGCTTCATCCAGGGTCTGCGCTCTCACTGCTGCCCTAATTCACTCAATGCCAGCTGGCAGAGGAGTGCTGCAAAGCTGTGTGAGTTCAAACTCTAGTGTAGAGTACTAGAGTCAGGTTGAACTCCTTTGGTTGTGTTTTGTTGGGTTTTTCTTTTCCCCAGTTAGCCGTTGATGTTTTCAATGTCTTAGTAGTCAGGGTTAATAAAGAAGCATTTTAGTTATTGGACTAAAACATTCTTCTGTGGAGATGCAGAAATGCATCATACAGAGATTTTTTTTTCAGTATTAAATGAAGCTAGGATTCAGATATTTAGAGTTTTCTCCCTTGCTCTCATTATTCCCAATCTGCAAAGACAAAATCACAGAATCAGTTAGGTTGGAAAAGACCTCTGAGATTACTGAGTCCAACCTATGAGTGTACACCACCACGTCAGCTAGACCATGGCACTACTGCCACATCCAGAGTTTATTTAAACACCTCCAGGGATGGTGACTTCACCACCTCTCTGGGCAGTCAATTCCAATGTGTAATGACTCATTCTGTGAAGAAATTCTTCCTAAAGGCCTATCATCCAATTAAAAAAGTATATGGTAGACATATTAATTTGTTCAAAAATACAGTTCAGATGAGTAGAGAGTCTCAGTAGCTCTGTAGCCCTGTCTTTATTTTTGTACTTGTAAACACTTGCAATTCAAAGTAGAAATTGAGCATTTTGCAAAGAAAGAGTTGACAAGCAGTTCATCAAAGGCAGTGTTGTCACAGGTACTATTTCATTCTTAAGCTGTATGTCAGTGCAAATTGTTCAGCTTTTCAGCAAGGTGGATTGTGAAACTGATCTACTGACTCTTCCTTGATTATTTTTCATGTAGCTCTGCCCCATTCTTCATCCTTTAGTTATGGAAATCTCTGATTATGCAGGCGGGGCCAGTTTAACTATAGAAATCTGCAGAGCTGAAGTAGCTGTTCTTGGAAACTTGATCGATTTTGATTGATACATAATTGTATTGTTTATTGTCCATATTTGGCAGGGGGAAACAAAGAAATCCACACCTCAGAAAAACTCCAAACCTAACAGCACGAGAAAATAATATTTGACAGAAAAAAATCCAGGATCTAAGTAGTTGCACAGCTTCTTTCAGTACATGTGGTGAAACTGGTAAATATTAAGAGGCACTACCTTGATTAAATTTTTCAAGAAAATTTTAATTTCAGCCTTCAGGACAACATTGATAATTCAGCGGCAAATCAAAATAATTCAGTTTGTAAGAGTTGGGTTTTTTGGACTACTAGGGAATGTCTTAAGGCACTCTGGTACACAAGGGTCAGACTTTAATCTCACACTAACAGCTTGCAATAGAACATGGCTGGTTTTGGAGCCAAAATTTCAAAGTCATTCTGGGGTAATAAATTAATGAGATTGCTGAAAATAGTTACCTGAAGTATCTAAGTAAAGCTACACTCCTAGGGAAAGCTCTTGGGTATGTTAATGTTCATTATGTTGGTGATTTTTGTTATATGGAAACCTTGGATTAAGGTATTTCATAGGGTACTTTTTTTAAAACCTTTTTTTGAATGCTTTTGATAATTGGTTAACTTATTAAGTGTTAGGCTAATTCTTTTGACACTGTCAGACACCCTGAAGCATTTACATGTGACAGCTGAGGATGAATTGGAGCTAGCCTCTTGCTGGTTCATTCCAGAGTGCAGTAAACCCTTCTGCAACTGAGAATTATGTTATTTGTTTCAATAGCATTATTGGTTAAACTCAGGTGTATTTATTTCTTGCAGCTCCTTGGCAGGAGTAGAAAAGCTTAACATATTTAAGAATTAAATGCAGGCCACTAAAATTTAAGTCCAGTACTACTCAAAAGGATGCACTGCTAAAGCATCACCTCACTCCTGCTCTTCCCAAGAAGTAAATAAGTAAAAGTATCAGTTTACTAGGGAGTAAAGAATGGGAACAGAAGCTGACCTCACCAGTCCTACTTCTTAAATCAATAAGCAATCTTTTCAGCTACTGCATTAACCTATGGCAATGTTTTCTTATTCATAATGGAGTTAAAAGCTTTACTGTGCTTCAGTCCTGAAGACACCTTGCGTGTTCTCCTGCTTAATAAGTGAAAGTGTGCTGCTGGTTTTCACTCTATTACAGTACTTAAAGGGTATATTTTCTCTGTTGAGCTGTTGTCATCACAGGGGTTATAGATATTTAGTGGAACTTGTTTAGTTTTTGGGAACCATCAGCCTCTGTGAACACTTGATTGAAGTTAGATAGTAAGTAAATTGGGGGTGGTGATGTGGATGTGTTGGGAGTGGTGAGGCTGAGTAGGAGTGGAAGCATCACATGGTGTGACCTATGTGAGCTTGCCAAGGCTTAAAAAAGATAATTTGAAATATAAAGTGCTGAAGGATGAAACAGTTGTGTACTTTGGCACCTGATCCTCGAGGTTGCTGAAGATAAAGATTACAGCAACTGCTTTTTTAATATTTTTTTTAAATGGCAGATATTGGGGAAACTTTACAACTTGAATATTCATCTCTGAATTTTCTTTGATTATCAAAGCGTAGGAGAGGAAGTCAAGAGACCTCAGGTTTTGGAGAGCAGTATTTAAAGGGTCTTGGCATGAAAGACTGTTCTTAAACCAGAAACTTGTGTGTTATCTCTGTTGTTCAAAGGCTGTTGGACCTGTATTACAGCAAATTTGGGAAACCTTTTCATAGTTTCATGTCTTGTGGTTTAACTGCAGGGAGACCCAGGTACCACACAGCAGCTCAATCTTCCTCCTGCCCTGTGTATTGGGGGGAGAATCAGAAAAAGATGAGACTTGGGGGTCGATAGAAGAACAGTTTAGTAATTGAAATAAAGTAAAATTAATGACTGTAATGATAAGGAGAGTGAGAGAGAGAGGAATAAAACTCAAGAGAAACAAATGATGCGCAGTACAGTCATTCACCACCCGCTAACCAATGCCCAGCCTATTCCTGAGCAGTGGTTGGTGGCTCACCACCAACTCCACCCAATTCATGGATGGAGCGTGATGTTCTGTGGTGTGGAATATCCCTTTGGCTAGTTCGGATCAGCTGTCCTGGCTGTGCCCCTTCCCAGCTTCTTGTGCACCTCCTAACTGGCAGAGCATGGGACATTGAAAAGTCCTTGACTCGGGTAAGCACTGCTTGGCCATGACCAACACATCAGTGTGTTACTAACATTATTCTCTTGCTAAATCCAAAGCACTGCACTGTACCAGCTACTAAGAAGAAAATGAACTGTATTCCCAGCTGCAGCCAGGATAAGGTCCTATGTTACTTAGAAGAAAATAGCTACTAGAAAGGCACGTGTGCCCCCAGCGGGATCACATGGCTATATCTGTATGGCAGATAATGACATATATATGAATAGCCTTACATGTCAATTAATAGACTAAGTATTCCCCCATAATTTTAATAAAGTAATCCCTCTAGTCAGGCTTTGACATCAATCTAATGAGCTAAGCAAGAGTAACTGGGGCTCTAAGAATGAATGATCGGTGTCTTGATCTGCTTGCTGTTGTGATGAGGCTTTTGTGGGAACTTCATTGGATTCCTTAAGCTAGACAAAAAAGGTGATGTATAGGAACATCTCTATCAAAGAGAACTTTTTTGTTCAGGAACCCAGCTAGGGTATGTGTTTAGTAATTAATCTAATACAGGCTTTGTTTAGATTGCTTCAACTGGTGGTGGTCTCAGAATTCACCAAGAACATTATTGATCAATATTTTTTTTCCATAAGATATGATTTTTTGCTTTCACAGCACTTTTTCTAAACAGGGTGGACAGCTCCCACTTATGGTAATGCTGATCAAATCAAGTGCAAAAAACAAGCATTGTTTTACTGTGTTAGGATGAAAAATGTTCTCTCTGCTATGTGGCAATAAGTTGCGTTCATTCAGTATGATGGTATTGTGGAGGAGTAGCATAATGGCTTCATGGTGAAAGTCATGAGCACCTTACACTGAAAGGTGCCAGTATTAGCACATTTGAGGTCTGCCAGTGTAGTATGGGAACTGCTCTTGCAGAACCTTGCAGTTTGAGGATTAAACCTCGTGTTATCACTTCCTTAAGCTCTGATGAAGCTTCCAGGAGGATTTGAAAATGTTTTGAGAAATAACACTTCTTAACAGTTTTTGCAAAATGCAGCAATCTGTAACTTTTTTGTAAGTGGGGAAGTGGGCACTGTTGTGGTTTAGCCCTGGTACCTGGGAGCCTCTTGCTCACTGTTGCCCCCAACCTCCAGTAGGATGGGGAAGGGACTTGGAGTGGGGTGGTGTGGAGGTAAGGCATGTGGTTTGAGGTAAGAACAGTTTAGTAACTGAAATAAAATAAAATAATTGTTATAAAAAAAGGGAGACCAAAAGACTTATCCTGACTCATGCCTGGCCTATTCCCAAGCAGCGATCTGCAGCTCCCCCCAGTTTATGTACTGAGTGTGATGTTTAGTGGCATGGAATAACCCTTTGGCCGGTTTGGATTAGGTGTCCTGCCTGTCCTCATTCCGAGTGTCTTGTGCACCTGCTTGCTGGCAGATCATGGGATACTGAAAAGTCCTTGACTTGGGTAAGCACCTCTTAGCAACAACGACAGCATTTCTGTGTTATGAAGATTATTCTCGTACTGAATCCAAAGCACAGCACTATACCAGTCTCTAAGAAGAAAATGGAATTCTATCCAACATGAGACCAGGACAGACACCCAGCTACTGGGTATTTCTTTTGCACTTCATCTAAGACCCTAATGAAGTTTTTTAAAAATGCACCCTCAGAGAGAGATCATCACTACTAGGCTCATAACATTTTACATGAACAAACAATTTCTGTCCTGTAACTTAAATAGGTGATGGAAATAATTTAGAAGACTCTTTTCAGACTATGTGAATGTGCCCTGGAAACAAATAGGCATTTGTCTGTCTGTCTTGCATAATAAAGCTGAGATTCTCTGCATTTTTCTGTCTCTGTTGCTGCCCCTTTTCTGGTTCTTATCCCTGTAGTACAGAAAATGAAGTGTGAATTTATGACTACCACTGATGGAGACCTTTGCTAATCTCCTCAAAAGTTAAATTGAACCCTAGATGTTATTCCCCCAGTATAGGAAGGGAGAGAGGGCAGAAACTGCAAATTAAGGTAGTTATGCTTTAACAGTCTTGAACTATGGCACTGAGAAATCTGCATGACTGTAGTGAGGGGAAGAAGAGCTGGCATTCAGGACAAAGTATCTCAGACTTTTGACCCAGATGAGAGCAGCAAGATTAACTCCTTGCTTGCTTTATCTAAAACTTGGTAATGTGCTGCTGTTGCGAATTAGTCTATGCTATGTACTAGTGATGAATTTGTACAGACTTCTGTTATGCATGTAACTTATTTATGTTAATACATTGGGAATGTCCGAGGAATGAGCTAGAATATCTTAATTTATGATCAAAAGCTGTTTATTTCCCTTGCACCCCAATTTGACCTGTGAGACTTCTTCAATTATTTTTGTCACCAGGATTTTGGTTTAGGAGTCACAATCTGTATAGTCTTGTGGGCTTTCCAGTTCCAGAATCTATCCGGTGGATCTTAATTAAAGTAATAGTTCTGGTAGCAAACTTTGCTTACCAGGCAGAAGCATGACAAAAGCCTTGTATAAACAAACTTTGGGAAACTCATCCAACCATGGAAAATGCTCAGCTTTTGATAGAAAAGCCAGTTCCTGTCCTTTGTAGGAGACATTACCGTTGCTCTCTTTCATTAGGGGAGATGAAGTCTTTCATTAATTGCTTGCATTATGTGCAAGTTGTTTGCAGAGTGTTTGTAAGTTTGTATCCATAAGCAGATGCCATCTAAAAGCAAAGTGTTTTGTTTCCAAGTACACTTATATCTATGTCTAGTAGGTTACAGGTAACATCATTTGATAGATGGCTTAAGTTTGGAACTCTGTGTGATTCTCTGTACTTGTTTATCTCATGAAAAAATATACCAGTTTACAGCTGTGGTGGCAGAGGTCTGGGTGAATTTGTGCCCTTCACCTGATACGTGATAGACACTCAGAGGGTTGATGGAGAGGGTTGGTTGCAGTCACTGTGTTGACTAATAATTTGTAGACAGACGAGTCTATTACTAGTTAGATCAAAAACTAGTTCTACAGAGAAAAGCTGGAGTGCCTCAGTGATGCTGCCCAAAGCTACGTGATTGCTTTGTAGTGGCACAAGGGAGGTATTTGGGAACACAAGTTAGTACATGATCATTCTGCAGCTGGCAACCTGCAACTAGTTTGATGAAGTACTCTGTGAAATAACTTTAATGTAGATGCACTTATATTGGTAGGTATCCACTTGTTTGGTAGGCTGGTGGATTTTTTGGGGGGAACTAGTATAGACCATGTGATCTTCATTTGCTGGAGTAAGTATTATTTTATGTGCTTGTGTGAGTAAGGTTTGGTTTCAATGCTATTTGGTTTACATGCTATTGGTGTTTTATAGGTAGTTTAACTTTGGTGCCTTTTGTTGCTAGTTGATACCTTGTTTTGTTTGCTAAGCATGTTTATCAAGGAGTTGTGCCACCTTTTCTGCTGAAATTGCTACATATATTTTTCTGTTTGGGGGACCACAATTCTTTATCATGGTATAAAAAACCTAACCTAAACAACCTCCCCCAAACTCATGCTGCTGAAGGAATTATTTGAAAACTTAGTTGTGGCAATATCTGGGATAGCCTGTTAGACCCAAGTTCAACTTCTTAAGTGCCATTTCAAAGCACTGAACTTGAGTGATCCCTCAACTTTTGTCCAGTACTTTTACTGAATACTTATCAGAATGGATTCAAGGGCAGGATTTTGGTGAGCCTGCCATATTTGCACATCTGCTTGCGTAATCTTTACTCTGTGTGCACACTTTTCACCTTTTTTGGCTTGGTTGCTATGTCTAATCTCTCAATCAGTTGCTTAACCTTGCTTTTGCTTAGTCATGGTAGGAGTTCCTTACTCCAATCTTACTCCTATCTTGGCTCTTCAGAAAGTGTTGTGTTGTAGGTTCAGTGGGTTTTAGTATGTTGTGGAGGTTTTTTCTCCTAATTTTTTTTTTGTCTAGTAAAATAAATGTCTGCCTTTAATGCAAAGATTCAAGTTTGGAAGTTTTGGTACTGCTGGAAACTGGTAGTAGTAGTGGTTTCTTCATCTATATAAACAAATCTTATTTTTGTTGGAAGAGAAGGTTTAATAGGAAATTAATATGGTTAATTTGAAGTAAAAGATTTGATAGGAGATAATTACGGTTGATTCTAAGTAAATGCTAAGCTGAATTGCCTAGACTAGCAGGATTGTTTGTGCTGCTTATTTTAATCTACTGGCTGAGCATAGCCTTTCTGGTCAGCTGTGCTCCAGGCAAGATGACTATAAATTTTGCCTAGTTTTCATCACTTTAGATCCTGTAGTCAGAAGCGTTAAGAACTGAATTGAGGCTCCAAAGCCTTTGATTTCCTCTGATGCTGGTAAAGTGCTAATATCTATTCCATGGTTGCCTTAATCCAAGGCAGTACTAGTAAGTGTTTTCAACTTGCTTACCTAATCATTCCCAATGTTTATGCAGTAGTTTCCTACTTGAAAGTTGAGTGGTGAATTTTTGTCATGTTACTTACCTGTTTTATGAATGAGTAATTTGAAGTTAAGGAAATTAACTAAACTTGAGCATATGGTATATCTTGCAGCATATACAGACAGAATTATTTGATGGATTGAAATGTGGAACTTAATAAAATCCCAAAAGTGCATCCTGGGCAAGAACAAAAATTAATGGAGAAAAGGGATTTAGGTTAAGGCAATGGTGATGGGTTGAGGTTTTAGAAGATAGTGGGAGATGATTCTGTTTTAAGGGTCTTATCAGAAATGTGGGTTTGGGATTCCATAGTCTTATGAAAACCAAATTGCTGTTCTAGTGTCTCTCATGAGCTTTCAGTTGTGCTTAAGCAGTTCCAAAGTAGCTGACTTACTTGACATTTGTACACTAATTTCTTTTGGAATGGGCTCTTGAAAGTTATCTGGCTCAACCCCCAGTGTAAACCAGGATTAATTTGAAGATCAGGCTCCTTAGTGTCTTGTGAGACAGCCTCAAAGGATGAAGATTCTTTGTGCTACCTTGCCAGCTTGTTTTGCCAGTGCTTGGTTGTGCTTCTTGGGAACAGGTTTTTTTGTTGTATCTTCCTGGAATGTTCTTGCTGCAGCTTACACCTTTTAGCTTTTATCCTTTTGCTGTATAAAGCATTGCTTGCATAAAAATACACATTTCCTGCAGAAGTGAGAACACAGAATGTAACTTCAGATAATAGCTGGGCTATTAAAATATAGACCAATCCACCCACAAGAGTCTAAATGCTTTAGTTGCAAGGGATAATGCTTCTTACTACTTGACAATGAAAGAGAGTCTTGGGTTCCTTGTTCTGGGCTTCAGAGAGCAAATAAAGCTCTCTAGTTATTCGGAAACTCTTATATTTGCTCTAGAAAGTCTAGCAGCTGATTTTGCTTTTTTAATTTTAGAAATGTAAAAATAGAAAATTTCCATTTTTAGTATGTAAAATGTATTTCAGTAATAAATTCAAACTCATTAAAAATTGCAGCACCCAGGAGGTGAAGAGGTCCTCAGGGAGCAAGCTGGAGGAGATGCAACTGAGAACTTTGAAGATGTTGGCCATTCCACAGACGCGAGGACGCTGTCAGAGTCCTTTATTGTTGGAGAGCTTCATCCGGTGAGTGTGTGAGAGTGTCATCACGTTTTGTCTACTGTAATGTTTTTGCATCCAGTGGTTTATCTGGTAAATTACTTCAAAATCAAGAAGAACTGCTAGTTTGCTTGGATACCAGTCCCTGCAGCTGTTTGTGGGTGGACCTGGGCTGGGAATAGGTTCCCACAATGTGAAGGGATTTGATTAATGTAGCATAAGGATGGTCACATCTTTTGCTGATTTAAATTGTGTTGCAGCCTAGTTCTTAAATAAACTGAATTCTGCCAGTAAAAATCAGTATTTTCTCATGTAGAAAAATTGTTGTATTTATTTAAAATGTTGCTTTCATCATGTAAATATGTATCTGCCAGGCTTAAATCTGAATCTAAAAGTACAGTCCTGGCTCTTCCTATGTATGTTTAGAAAATGGCTATTACAAGCATTGTACTTCTACTTTGATGCTCTGTCTTCCTGCTCTTTGCCTCCCCTGCTTTTAAGCTCTATCAGAGTTCCCTACTTGTGGTTGTCAGGCTGTTTATAATCAGTTCCCACTGGATCATCTGTCACTTCCTCTTTTCGAGACTATGCATACCCTTTCCCGTACTTTCAACAAGCACCTTTTTGCTGTCTCAAGTTTTGAAGGATTTATTTCTAGCTACAGAGCTGCTGCCTTGGCTTCCTTCAGCTTGGGTGTAGTTGAACTCTCCTACATCTCCATAGCTGAAAACCACTGGCTAGACATTTAGGCTGCTAGTGTGCCTGTGTGCTCTGCTGTACTGCCCATTCCTGTTTCTTTTCCTCTTCTATTTTGTGTATGTTCTGTCTTGCATTCTGGGTAGGTATCACTGTCTTGAGTGGTCTATTTCACAGTAAGATTCCTGATCTTGTTTCAGTCTTAGGTCCTCACTGGATAAATGTCACTAGTGTAGCTCCTCCTAATAAGAACAACTCAGCTCTGATGCACATTTGTGTCCTGGCAGGCTTGCCAGATGGCAGTTAGTGCCACTGGCGTTGTTCTTAACCTGGCTATCAGTCCAATTCTTCCTCTTTGGCAAGTGCCTGTTTTCATTTGATAAGAAATGAACAGCTTGCTAGTTTGATGTACAAATACAGCACTGACAAGATTTTGTGCTGTTGCAGTTTTTTTAAAATAAATATGATTATGCCAAGTAAAACTTAATGAGTTTGTGAAAGATCTGTAGAATTTGGGACCTTTGGTCCAGCGGACATTGGACCAAAACTAGTTAGTTGACTTTGCCCAATGATACCAGTAGACTGGGTAGATTTAAACTAATATGATTGCAGTCAGGTATAAGCTAAGGTTACGTGTACTCTCCAGAGACAAAGGAAGGGCAAAAACCTGAGCCCAAAGAACAATGAAATTTGTTGGAGGCTCAGGTTTTACTTTTTTTTTTTGCATGCTGGGAAGTATTATTTAAGGAAGTGATCTTGTTTATGGTAGCTCAAAATCATACACTGACATCTACTCTCTTGCAAGTCTGTTTCTACCTACAGAAAAATACTTACATATTATCAGAATAAATTTCAAACTGAATTTAGTGATAAACAGTGTGGGTTTGGGTATTTAATGCTTTTGGATTTTGTCTAAATGTTTCTTACTTGTTTTCCCCTCAGGATGATAGACCGAAGCTTCAGAAACCAACAGTAAGTGTTTTGTGAAACACCACATTGTTTCTTTTAGGCCTTAGAGGCCATGTCTGAGGGTCTGTGTATAAATGATATATCCCCAGAAATAAAAATAGTTCAGCTTCATTTAGATGTGGTGTTTCAGGTTATAAATCTCTGTTGATACAGCTTCAAATTATTCTTCCTCTTAAATGTTATTTTCTTTAATTTGTGGGGTGTCAAACTGTGATGTTACTAAGTGTGATGACATTATACTATAGCAAAAAGGTGACTCTAGAACTGCTGCTGCTGTGTCTGTAGTGGACATTTGCTCAGGGTTGGCTTACCAGTACAGCAGTGTGCTTAGGAAATAATTAAAGATTATTTTAAAATGAAGCTTAGTAAGAATAGGATCTTACTCTTGCTGTTTGAGATGGTTTCTTGAAAGTAATCAATTTTGTAATATCTACCAATAATATAAATCAGTTAAAGGAAAGAAAGTAAATTTATGTATATATCCTCTCTGATCACTGTAGCAGTTACGAATTTTATTTTTAATTAAGAACTGGAACTAGTATACTAATAAAATTAAGACATGGAGTATTTACTAGAATTCTGAGTTTCCTTCCACCAAGAATAACAGCTGCTATTCAGATTTCTTTAGAAATTCAGGGCAGTTTCCTCTTAAGCAGTAAGAGAAGAAATGATAAACGCAACTGAGAGACAGACTGCAAGTGCAAGTTTTAGATAATCCTTTGAGTATGCTCGCCAAACAAGAACTTAGAATATCAGTTTGGCCAATGCATAGTCAGCTGGGAGTTAGGATGTATCCAAATAGCTACATAAGCTACACTTGTTTTCCCTCATTCCAGAAGGAAGTTGGGGTGCTTTTGTCCAGCAGGATGTGTGGCTGTAAAAAGACAGTTTCATTTTGCATTGCACTCTTGGTGGGTAATGTGACAGGTTAGGTGGGTTCTGTGCCCTGGCTCTCTCGGAACTGTCAGAAGGCTTTGGGCTTTCACAGAATCATAGAATCAATTGGGTTGGAAAAGACCTCTGAGATCATCAAGTCCAACCCTTGGTCCAACTCCAGTCGGTTTACCAGATCATGGCACTCAGTGCCACGGCCAATCTCACCTTAAAAACCTCCAGGGATGGTGAATCCACCACCTCTCTGGGCAGCCCATTCCAATGCCTGATTACTCTCTCTGGAAAGAATTTTTTTCTGATATCGAACTTAAATTACCCCTGGCAGATTTTGAGCCCGTGCCCCCTTGTCCTATTGCTGAGTGCCTGGGAGAAGAGACCAACCCCCACCTGGCTAGAACTTCCCTTCAGGTAGTTCTAGACAGTGCTGAGGTCACCTCTGAGCCTCCTCTTCTCCAGACTAAACAACCCCAGCTCCCTCAGCCTCTCCCCATAGGGCTTGTGCTCCAGTCCCTTCACCAGCCTTGTTGCTCTTCTCTGGACCCGCTCCAGCACCTCAATATCCTTCCTGAACTGAAGGGCCCAGAACTGAACACAATACTCAAGGTGTGGCCTCACCAACGCAGAGTACAGGGGAAGGATCACTTCCCTGGACCTGCTGGTCACACTATTTTTGATCCAGGCCAGGATCCCATTGGCCTTCTTGGCCACCTGGGCACACTGTTGGCTCATGTTGAGCTTCAAATGTCCTGCTTACCTTGCACTGTATTTAAAGCACTCTCCATGTTTGTGTCCAGTGTCGTAGAGTTTAAAGAGAGGTTTTTATGAGCTGGACCCAATTTCTATTTGTGTGAGGAGCTATGCATACATACATGTATATATATTATATCACTCTGTAGTCCTGGATGTGACAAGACTTTTGTAGAAAGTGTTAACCTAGACAGTGTGGGCACAAGCTCTTCCATGCTGTTTGTCTTTGGGATTAGTTTTTCACTGAGACGTTTACAAAAGCAATATAGATGGAATCACTGAGTCATGCTTTTAAACATGGTATTTGTCCCATGTGAACTGAGGATGATTTGGGTGCTTGCAGAAGTAGCCAGGTTGAACCTTTGAGAGGATGTTGGGAATCTTTCTTTAAAACAATTACCAATGTTCTGATACTGAAGCAATTTTTCAATGATGGATCTTGTACCACCAAATTTAAGTAGAGTTTTAATGCTTGGATCTTCAAAATGCACTTGGAGCATGTGCAATTAGAATTATTCAAATTATTAAGTCTTCATATAAATTGTGCAGGACTACCCAACTGGGGTTGATCTTGTTTTCTCTATGGAAGCTGAACAAGAAGTCCAAGTCAATATCAGAAACAGCTGCAACAATTTGACTGATTCTTACACAATCTGAAACACCACATTAAGAAACCTGAGTTTAATAAGCCTTGTAGATGTAAATTAGTATTTTTCTTCATGTAATTTCAATATAAAAATATTTGTGAATTAATTTAGAGACTTTCACTTAACTTACAGTCAAGTAATGGATTTTTGTCTTTTAGGTAACTAAAACTTTTCAAATGTAACCTGAGGTTGAAGTTAGTTTTATGGAAAACTTGCAGCAAAATTCTTCTTAATATTGGTTTAGGAACTTGAGCCAATGTTTGCTATAGAAACTGCCGCTAGCCAACTTTCAATACAGCAGAACTGTTGCAGGAGTTAGGAGAAGATGCTTTCCAAATGCATGCACCAAGTTGTTTCTAAATTAGTTCCACTTAATCAGTTTTGAGAAATTGAGATGGAGAGGGCTGTCTGCCTGGTGTAAATATCTTTTTATGCTTCGCTTTCCAGGAAACTCTTATTACCACTGTTCAGTCTACTTCCAGGTACAGTATGACACCTTATGTCAGTCTTGAAGTTCCTTGTGACTGTGTTTCTAAAGCTTAGAAAGCTGAATAGCTTTTAACTGCTGGATGTCAGAGGATGGTGCATGGAAATTTATATTTTGTGTGAAGTCCAAGTTGGCATCTATGTACCACTTTACAAGTATGTCAGCTTACTAGTTAGATATTTTTCTCATACTGACGTGTGTCAGTATCCAGTAAATGGTTTGTTTTGCACAAGCCGTTATTTCTGGAGTCTGCCACTTGAATGGAAAACACTTAGTGCCATTGCCAACTGTTTTACTGACATGGATGCCTTGCTTTTAAAATGTGCTACTCCTGTTGTGTCTCAGGGAAATAAGAGGATTCCATGTAAAAGAAGAAAAAATTGTCATAATTGAGAGGTGGCTGGAAAACACTTTGGAACACCACTCAGTCAAACTTTGTAACTTTATATCGTGTTGACAGTTGCTTACTGCTAAAACCTCAGAGGACTGTTCTATATGGGCCCCTCTGGGTGTGGAGCTTGGGTGCTTTTTAAGTGTCATGTGATGTTGTTACTTAAATGGCTTTTGAATGAATGATATTCTGGGCAGCAGGCCATGACTTTAAACATGTCTGGGGTTTTACTCTTCTCTAGTAAGCAAAGTTCTTGTAAGCTCTGGTACAAACCCTTAACTGTACAATCTTCTTCACTTGTCTAGAGTACTGCTGGTGAGCCCAGGTGTTCTGTTGCCCTGAATTTTTAAGTATTTTTTGGAGTGGGAAGGAAGAACTTCTTTAAGTGATTACTTCTTTTTGTCTTTTTTAACTTGCTGGTTGTCACTTCCTAAACTGCTGTTTCAAAAACTTTCTTCTAGTTCGTGGTCCAACTGGGTGATCCCAGCAATAGCAGCAATTATCGTGGCCCTGATGTATCGTTCCTACATGTCAGAGTAAGCGCCTTACTGAGAACTAATGCCAGAAGAGAATGCATTCTCTGGGAGAGAATATAAGCAATCCTAGCCCAATATGTTTCTGGACAAAGCCTCATGTCTGAAGAAAAATTCAACTTTTTCAGAAAACTGAAAAATTCTTTTCTGCTGTGCACTTTCCTTGATGTTGCCTTCTTATGTGCTGCTCTGAAGTGATAAAAAGGCAGCATTTCTCTTTTTGTATAACAATTTTATTCTCTAATGAATTATCTGATAACTGTATTGGTTTCTGTGTTAGAATACTGTTTTGTATGTAAAACTGATTCTGGTTATTTCTCCGTAATCTGTAATGGGGTCCATAGGACTCTCTCTACACATACATTTTACAGCTTTAAATGACTACCAAAACTGTGTACATGTATTTGTCTATGTACACAACTTAACTTAAAGAATCATGTTGTCTTCTTAAATGTAGTATGTTTGAACGAAATGCAAATTAAATGTAACGAATAAAACTGAGTTGAGTAGTGGTTATAAGTGCCCCATTAGTCAGGCTATAATGAGCTGATTCTTTTCCATTTCTTTTGACATCTACTTTTATAGTTGTTGTAGATACTCCTACTAACAAACTGTTCTGTTTGTGTCACATTGAAAAGTTCAGGTGAAATATGAAAGTCAATGTTTAGCCCAATGATGTCTGTTTCACTTCTGTGAAAAATACGTATTTTTCTTTTAAAAAGGCAGAAAAAAGTAACTGCTACTAAATAGTACTATTCCTGCCAAACACTCAGGTGACTGTAAAATTCCTTCTGGGACTTCTAGTTTTCGATAAAATCTTTAACTTTGTCATGTACATTGTGAGGGGGGAAAAAATGATAAATGGAATCTATTTTTGACTCTTCTGTGATGTGCCCCTTGGTGCTTTACTACAAAGAGATGACCATTTTCACTGCTAAATACGAAATAACCGAAAGTTTGCATTTTGTAATGAACATTTTTAGTCATATGTAAATGATTATGAATAAAAGTTTAATTACTTACACCTGCTGTCTCAAACATGTTTATTTCAAATTTTTGAAGGCCTTGAAAGGGAAGTTATACTGGGACGCTATTCAGAAGCACCGGATGGTGTGTCCTGGAAGTCAAGATACATTCCTTATAAAGGGAAGTCACATGGAAGAAGTGAAAAAGTGTATCATGGAGTAGTTGGCTTAGATAGGCATTTCATCAGCATGACCTCAGTGCCAAGTAGTGACTTAGCACTGGTTTGGCCCTGCAAGCTCTGCCTCCCTGACGTGCATCAGAACTTGAAACACTATTCCAAGGGCTTCCGCTTGCAGCACCATGGAAGATACCTGCAGTTTAGGGTCAAGCCAAATCAAATTGAAAGACAACACACTGTAAACATCAGCTTTAGAAAACAGATAAATAAATAAGTGGGGGAGGGAAAGTGTTATCACTTCAGGAAACTGTCTTGTGTGCATGTGTAGGAATATGTCAATACAGGAATCTGTCAAGAATTTCTTATTGTGGGTTTCCTTTTGTGAGAATTCCTTTACTGTTACAGCAAAAAAAGGTTATCAAATAGCTTCAACTACAAAAGCTTTAAGTATCTCTCGCACTGGTATTGGTGTGTACTGTCAGATTTGGTTTACAGATGCAGACGTGCACTTAGCCTAGATCCCATCAACTTCTTTACTTTGCTAATTTTAAGCTGCAGTATAAATGGCGGTGTTTGGGTTTGTGTGTAGCACTAACTTGTTTTGTCCTGGTTTTGCCACAGCTTTTCCTCTGAATCGTATGAAAAAGAGTTTAAAAGTTCAGGCCGTATTGATGTTTTCATAGATAACCTTTAAAAAGTTATGTAGTAACTCAGAGGTGGTATTTAGAATCACAAATCAAGTATTGAGTACTGAATTCTCTGTATTTTTAAAACATCATTTAAGTCCATATTTGTAGGTGGGACAAAAAAAAAAAGAAGACAACGTTAGAAAGCTTAGCTTCACCCTACCAAGAATTTCAGACTGGGATAAGTATGTCTGCATCAGCAGACAGGGTAGTGCAATCAAAGTGGATCCATAAGGCAAAACACTTGCTGTGAAAGGCTTTTTTTCGATGCTGTGTATGTTTTTTGAGTTTTAATATGGTATAGCACTGTTTGGGTACCATATACTGGATGTTCTTTTATGCAGCCCCCTGGAGCAATTATACAAGTTCAGTCTCATCTAAAAGTAGTCAAGCTGGCACGTGCAGGGAATTTCCACAACGTGAACCGAAAACATTGAGTGGAGATAAGTAGGTAATGCTTCAAAAACTGATACAAGTTGAAATGTTAATGAAGATTGGCACTGCTTGTTTCCTCTAGTAGATCTGTTCATATTCCCCTCTGCCAGTGTCGATATAAGTTGTTCTGCAGAGATACACCTTTTCAGGTTTTTAAATGTAAACTGATTTTGTAAACTGATACAGATGTAAACTAAAAAAAAAAATTTAAGACTTCTTTCCCTCTTAAGTACCCTGAGGTTAGAGTTGCTTTCCTTAAGGTTGTCATACAGGAGTTTTTATATGACTTCAGCTTTTGAGTATAAAAGGAGAGGAAGAGAAAAGGTATATGGGTGTGTTGAGGAATGAATGACTATGCTATTGAAAAACGAACTAAAGGGTAGTCAATGTTTTTACAGTCTGACAGCAAAGAGAAAAGAATTGGCAGTGTGCTTTCTTCTCAGAACAAAATCCTTTGTCCTTGGATCTAATTTGAAGGTATTTGCTCTAATTGTCTAGTAAAAAATACTAATATTTTTTTTTGGAGAGGCTTGCTTTTGTGGTCAGTGCTTTCAATCAGTTCTTACGTTGTCGACTTGTACAACTTCACAATGTTTATACTTCCTTAAATTATTTGATCATTGCATTTTTGTCCTTTATTTGCCTGTCCTCTGTTGTTCCCAAGAATGCATAGTGGCAGACAGCACCCCCTTAAATGGAGATGGCCTTGGCTGCTTCTCAGTGTCTGGGGAGTAAAGCCAGCACAACTTGTTCACTTGTTCCCTCTGTGATGACAAAGGAAAAATAGTCTGCTGTCCCTTTCTCTGGCTTCCTTGCTCTGGCGCGCTGGTGCGGTGCCTTTCCTTAGTCCTCAGTGGTGCTCTGCAGTCAGGATTTTGCAGCATGCTGGAGAGAAGCAAGTAAAACCTGGGCTAATGGAAGCTGATCACAAATTTTCTTCAGAGGCAGAAAAATGCATAGGTTTTATTTTTATTTTCTGAATGTTTGACTACAGAAGTTAAATGAATGGTTGCTTATAAATTCTTGGCTGTTTGGAGCAAAACTGTTCCTGTATATTCCACAAGGCTGACAATGGTTATTAACCAAACTCAGGGAGAATGAATGAGCTGTATCTGTGGCGCACAAATCATACAGGACATTAATATTATTACAGCATTTTCTCCTGAATATAGAAGAGGATTTCAGAAGCAGCATAGAAGGAACAAGACAGAGGAAGAAGCTCGTACTCCTCTCTGCTTAACTCTAATGCCTGTCCACATCTGTAGTGAAGCTAGTAACTGATAGATGACATATTCGAATTTTGCTTTCATACTGCATTACATTCCTTCCTTTGATTAATTCATTATGTGTTGAAATACTTTGAGGTTTTTAATGACCTGGCTTATAAGCAGGTGGGCAGACAAGCACATGAATTAATGAGAAAGTTGGAACATTGGATCTTGGTAGATGATTAATGCTGGATTTTCTGTTCTTTTTGAAAACTAGTTAGACTTGTTTTTAATCTTCTTATATGTAAGACTGTGCATAAAACAATCTTTGACATTTTCTTTGCAAGCTTTCTAAAAGTGGGGACATACAATGTGACTAATGGTCCATACTGATAGCTGCTAAAACAAAGCTCAGAATAGACATGATTGCACTGCAGAGTCTCATGTATTAGGAATGGATTTTTACTTTTATCCTGTGTAGTATAATTTCTGTGCCTGTACTTAAATGCTTTTCTGAACTTAGGCACACAGCATTCTGCCCAGAGCTGTCAGTTCTGTTCACTGAGAGGAAAGTAGCACTGTCAGGCAAGGACAGTTACGCACAGGAAAGTCTTAGGGAAGGTTTTTTGGTGTTTCTGGACAGAACACCAGAGAACTCATGCAGACCCCCAGAGTCCAAGAATGTACCCAGTAGCTGAATTACCACAGAAATTTTTACTTTTTCCACAGACTCTGCTCTGTGGAAAAAGCTGATTGATCCTATTCCAGCGCGAGAGCACTCTTACCTCTGGAGTTCCACTTACTTAGGTCTTGGATAAATACAGCCTTTTATTGTTTGAAATTTAGAAAATTTTTGCATGTTAGCAGTGGAAAATAAGTTCTGGAAACTGCTGCAAGGTTTAGGAGGGCATGGATAGAGAGAGAAAGGTAAGCCAAGCAAGGGGTGGGCTTTCCTAAATGACTTCTTGAAAAAAAGCAAAGATCACTCCCCTGCCACATTCAGTTGTCAGATTTCTGAAGCCAGTTAATGCTTTTAGTGTCGCTCATTCAGTCTTAACATTGATTGCAGAGATATCCATAAAAGGTGTGATTTCTGTGTAGGTGCTTGAGGGTAAATATGAAAGAAGAGCTTAACCTGCTGCTTAGAAACCTGCAGGGTAGTGGGCTGGTAACTGGAAACAAACAAATACACCCTTTCATTTGTAAACTGAGTTTATTTCCAACTTGTATTTATTTGGATCCATTTTCAGAGTAGTGTTGCAGTTGATAACATTCTCTGAATCAGTCGAAGGAGGAAAAACAATTTAAAAAATATTAAAGAGAAGTTTGTATTTGGGCAGTCAGGGCTTCTAGGATCAGAATGGGAAAACCTGGTTTTATTTTTTAGGGGATTCTGTAGAATTACTTTTTGTCCCTATTGAAGGAACAAAGACATTTGAGAATGTGGGTTGTTATACACATTGTTGTCATGGTGAGATCTTCAGACATGAGGATATGGGTGAACAAGTTACTAGAATACAAGCTAGGGTGTGCAGACTTGGAGCTAACTAGCTACTCTCAGGCAGCTTCTGGTGGTGGGCTGCTCTTTGTCTTAGTTTCATATAAGATAATTTATTGCACCTTTGCTGAAGGCGGAGAGAAGCTCAGCATCTAGTGATGTGCCAGTCTGAGCAAACAAGACTTTTCTGCCTCAAGGTCATGTGAGAGTCTTGATCCAGGATCGTGTCTCATATCACATGCAACGCACATGCACAGGATCGTTTGTTTTTCAAAACAAATGATAGCTTTTCATTTAGTAAGTTGATGTCTTCAAATAAATGTCAGCAGATGAGGAAAAGCAGGAACAGTCACCGAAGAAAAGAGAAACACCCTGTGAAATCAGGATTATTGTGCAGGATTTTCTTTCTGAGTTCTGTGCTCTAACTGCTAAGTGCAGAGATTTTTACTGTCTCGTCTCTGCTATGAAGCCGGCATTGTTTTTACTACTGGAGCGTATGAAGCGGGTGGACTCTGGCCTAGTTTATAGTGAGCTTGGATCATTCCCGAAGGCGTAACCTTGCAGGATACCGCTGGGCCTTGCGTCTGGTTTGCATGAAGCACGAGAATGCAGCTCCAGACTTGCCACACACTTTCATGTGGGAACCTTTCAGTTTCTTCTTGAAGTCATCACAAGATCATTATGAATCCCTTAAAAATAGATGATGTTCCTACTTCCAACTGCTAATATACAGTTAAAATTTAAAAAGCAGAATAGGGTTAGCATTAATAACAAACCACCAAACTACATTCCTTCTGTACATTAAAAATCCACCTATTTTAAATCCATCGATGCAGAGACTTCACTCTTGTGTGTAAAAAACCTTGTGCAAACAGATTCTGACCTTGTTGGAGTGCTCAGGAGTTCTAATAACTGCTGAAAAGGGAGTCAGTAATGGGGTTTGCAGGCAAATGGACGAGTTTAAATTCCTGTACACATACAAATTTGTATATATCTGTGTTAGATTCTCTTTTGTTTACTATGCAAACTGCCAGGATAATTGAAAATCTGAACTATGGAATAAATTAAGACTACAAATGTTGTCTTGAAATTAAGCTCAATATGAGACACCGCAAGTGAATGTTATGATGCATAGTGGCTGTATGCTGTGCCATGGAGTGTTATTTAAAAGCAAAAAGAGGAGTATGTATGTCGCCATCCTATTTTTTCTAGCGTACTGCAATTTACTAATTCTGTTTTTGGGGAAAACCCTTCCTTAATAATCTCATTTTGAATCCACTCTACAGTGCTATTAGAAGAAGACTAAATTTACTTTTGTACTTGTTTTATGAACTTAATGAAAAAGGACTTACAGATTTTGAATGTGTCATATAAATGTTAGGTGTTCTATTATTCATTGATCATATCCTGGCTGTGATGTGAACTTTGGAGATAAGTGACCAGGAATATCATGAAGGAAACAGTATTTCCACAGTAATTAGATGTTATATCATAAACATTTTTTAATTTAAAGCTTTAACTAACCTTTAAACTCAGGCAGCAGTGTTCATTTTAGAGGGATCAACCCAGTCTATGAAAGAAAGTGCTGTCAAAATGCTCTGGAAGAAGAATAGTCTTTTTCCAGAAACATGTTTGCTTAGGTATAGATATTTTTTAGTGTCTTGTTGCATAAATCAGCTGTTTGTAGGCCACAAATCCTTTCAAGCAGCTGCTCAGCATATGACAATTTTGTCTCCTGTGAGTATAACAAAATAAGCATCCTCTTTATCAATGTGTTACACTATAAACAGTGTAAACAAAAAGTAGTATCAAAACAAGTTTTAATGGCTTTTTTTAGGTTGCTAAGACATTAATGAAAGGTACACCATATACCCTAGTTATCATCCTGCTCCCAGTTTCTCCATCTCATGAAATAGTATGAATCTTGTTATTACAATTTTATGTGCCCAAGTCAGAATGCAGGCATTTTGTATCTCTGCCCTAGTAATAAAAATTTCATAGGGTACATTCAATGACGTCACAAGAAGAGAACTTGATTTGATTTCCACTCTAAAAGACAAAAGGAAGGTTTGCCAACATTCCAAATACTGAGGTTTGGAACCAAAATTTCTCCAGATTTTAATAATATTGTGAGTTACAATGTCATCAAACAGTTCAGCTATTAGAAGTATCATAGTAAAATAGAAATAGCGTGTGGAACTCATCAGGCCCTTTAAATTGCTGGCAATAGAAAGGAATAAGGGAGATAAGTGCAATTTTAACAGGTTTTAATTCGTAAAATAAAAGTAGGTTTTGTTCCAGGCAATGGCATCAAAGACAAAGCACATGGAGTTGAAAACTCTCAGAAACTGTTCTCAGTAAGAGTTGCTTTGCTTATGTCACTTTTTGAGTGTCTTGCAACACTTCACTGGTGCTGATTTTCAAAAGCAGAGGATTTCTAGACTTATCTCTGGGTAGTGACAGTGTTCTTGCATGTTGCAGCTCCTGTGCTCTGCTAAATCACCCCAGTCTGGCTGATGAAGGCTCCTCAAGTGCCAGAGGGTATCCTTATTGCTGAGCATTTTAGTAGTGTTTGTTGCATTGACCTGTCTGGTCCCTTTGAAATGGGCACCACTGGCTCAGTTTAAAGATGCTTTGTACCAATGAAGCTGCATTCGTGAGATGCCTTGTGCCTTTAAAACAAGATCACCTTCACCCACTTCTTCCATCTATACTCCAGGCCTCTTGCAACCTTGTGCCAAGGTAGCTGCCCTTCTCAGAGGCACAACCATGAAAGAGAGACAGTATTTATTAGAAACACTTGAGCAAAGTAAACAGATTTGCTGAGCTGAAGTCAGTTTTAAGGTTGCTTAATGCCAAAAAGTAGTTGGATTATTGTTCTGTGCTGCTGAAAGGACCTAATATCTTCCTAGTTGTTTATTTAGCTGCATATATAGAGAGATATATGTCAACAGCTGAAAAAGGGAAAGCTCTCATAAATCAAATTCTCAGACTTATCTGTGAATACTGAGCACTGAACAGTCCTTTACTTTTTGAAAACTTCTGTTCAAGAATTATTATTTCTCTTTCACCTTCTGTCTTGAGTCCTTAAGGCCTCATTCTATGGGACAAAACCTGTGTCTAGGTTTTGTAGGTGTGCCAAAATACAGCCAAGACAGAGGTCCTGATTCAGACATAGAGTTACTCTGTTGCCAGGTAACATGAGCAGTGAGGAACAGAAGATTTTTTATTAGAGGCTGAGGTAAGGTGATCTATTAATTTGTATCCTATCTATTAATCTGTACCATATGGGGTTGCACAGCTTTTGTGAACATTGCTGTAGTGTTTTCTTCTTTTTCAAAGCTCTTCGCTTCCCAGCATGAGTGATGCAGAGCATGCCATGGGCAGGGGCAGCTGGGGGATTGGTATAAACACCCCACTCAGTCCCACTCCCCCAGTTTTACTGTGCCTTTAAATTGAAAGGCAGAAGGAGAAGAAAACACTGCCTTTAGCAAATATTGGGCCAAATGCTGCTTGACCGTAAGTTCAGGCTAACTCCCACTGACCTTGCTGAAATAATGGGGCTCTGAGCCATGGAGGAGCTTGGTTTGTGCCCAGGAGAGTTTCTGGAAGATCCCCACATTCTTAGTGGATTTTACTGTTTTTAAGTACTCAGGGTTCAGAGTCAGAATAAATGCTGCACACCCACCATACAAGAGGAGATTTCCTAGTCATGTGTGTTTTCTCAGTTCTCCCCAGTGCTGGCTTGTTGGTTGAAGGCATTTGCTGACTCTCATCATGGCCAAGCATTTATAAGCTAGAGCTGGAGTTTTTTAAACAAATGTCTGGCTGTAGTGGATTGGGTCATAAGGGTGATGGTTCAGGGCTGCATATTGTGTTTCCATAATTCTTCCTGTTCTATTAGTATGGCTTTACTTGCAAGACTCCTTTCACAGGCACGTCTGAAGACTGCTGGTCTCTCAGCTGCAAACACTTCTCTGAGGGTTTTGAGAGGCTGTTGAGGGGTTCCTTTGAAGGTGTGCCAGGATCAGCTGTGTCGCAAATGGATGTTAATGAGGAGAAATTCAGTGACCTTAGAAGAAAGGCATCACAAAGTTGCAATGAGACCAGATGCTGGGATCCTTGCAGGAATCTTTTTAAGTTGAATAACTGTCAAAAAGGTTTTCTACAATGATGAGGAAAATAGTAATGTCAGGCTGTGGGCTTAAATGTAGAGACATAATGATGCTGACATCTTGAATGAGAGTAGTGTTATCTTTTCTTCTATAAAATTAGCAGTTACTAGAACATTTATAAAGGAACGAAGGTGGAAAAAAACCCCTTAAGTTCTGTTTTTTCCAGAGTAATGATAGGTCAAAATACTTTGTAGTCTTAGAAAATTATTTATAAATATGAAGTGTAATAACAGAAAAGAAGATGAGGACATTGATTTTAAGTAAGCTTGGTCTTTACATTTGGTTTTGATTTCTTTTAAAAAAGAGGAGAAATTATATGAAACTTTTATCTCCTACTCATTCAGTAAATTTTTAACTCAGTGTCTATTTGTAGAATAATTTTTATATAAATATAAGGGGAAAAGGATTGTTCTTGATGTCTTTTCTATCTTTTGTCACTGCAGAACTTGAATAAACCTCTTACCCTTTCTCTATTCTTGCCCTCCCCTAGTAATAACAATCAATCTTTTTATGATTATCCAGGCAGTTTAATTTATCTTTCCTCTCCTTCACAGTTGCCCAAGCAGACCAATAATCTTTTGTTTACTTGAACTTTGTGTTCTTCTCAACTATGTAAAGGCAACAGTCCCAGCTCAGAGTCCAAGGCAAAAGAGTTAAATTGACCCTGTTGCGTGATAACTCCATTCAGAGTTTTGCTGCTTAATTAACTATTTCTGTTGCCTAAGAGCCATTGTCATGGTCCAGTATCCGAAGTGGAAGGAAAAATGTTCAGAACAATGTATTCCCTGAGTTCTAAGCCAAGTTTAGAGACACCAGAGAGCAGAAAGCCCATGGGAATACTGAGACTGCCTTGGGAACAGTGAACTGATTTTGGGTCTATATGGGCAGCCTCTCTCTGTTTCCCTGCCTATTGGCACGGCATGAGCCTTTACCAAGTTTCAAGCCCCCAGATTTTGGCAGCAGCCCTGGAGCAGCTGGGAAGCTGCAGAAGTGCTGATGGTACCAGTTGCACTCACCTCCAGCCTCCTGCCACTCACATGTGTGTGCAAGCCTGAGCCACCATCCTCCTCATAACGTGGCCACAGCTGGGATTTGGGATATATGAAGGCATCTGAGAAGTTAAAAGAGGTGGTGGAAGGTTCAGCTGTCAGCTGATGCCTGCATGGGTCACTAAGCTTTGCCTCTGTACAGGATCACCAGACACTTTTGTTAGAGTTAGGGATAAGTGCAAAAATGTAGCTGCAGATGTGAAGGGATCGCAGGGAATGCCATTGGTTTAGCTCAGCCACATGACAGCCCTTTTGGAACCTGAGCTCTGTGCTTTCTGGAAAAATCCTCGAAACCTGAGCTATGAATCCAACCTTAAACCAAATTCTGACTCTAGCTTTAGCCAGCAGCCTTTGCTGTGCTTTGCTGGAATACATGCTTGTACAAGCTTTGTGCCATTCAAAATTTTATGGGCAGAGGATGCAGAGAATTTAGAGTTAATGTAACTGAAGTCTTAGGAGTCTAGTAAAAAGTTTCTAGTAAAAAGTTTCTATTCCACAGATCAATTATTTTGTTAATTTGTTTTTCAAAACAGGAAGAAGGAAGGGGAAAAAACAGGAATATTAATATTTATGGGAAATATAATAATAATAATAATAATAATAATAATAATAATAATAATAATAATACAGTAAAAGCTGTTATACATGAGCTGTGCAAGATCTACCCTATTGGCCTGGTGTCCTGCTCACCCTTCCACTGCTCCTGTGGGCCAGTGACTCCCTTGAGGGAGTGGGTATGGCCAGGCAACAGTATTCTGGGTCCTTCAAGGGATTCACTATGCTGCTGGTGGTTTCTTTCTCCCCTCTTCTAGGATCCACTTGAAGACATATTGGTATTTCCCAACACCTTCTGTGCTTTATTCTTTCTTCATTGGTCTGCAATTCTGTGTTACATCTGAATTTACTATATATGGTGCATTTTACCTATGTTAGAAACTTGTTCTTTATAGTTTTTTTTTACTTTTTTGTTACCCCTAAGATGGGTTTTGCTCATATTTCAGGTACAGCACTTTTCTTGCTCACCCCTGGTGTGCTGGTTATAGCCCTGCAGCCCTCAGCATCAGTCCACGCCCCATCCTGTAACTCCTCTACAGCGCTGCTTAAGAGCTCTCCTTTAGAGTGTTTTCTCTCATACCAGGCCTGCATTACATCATTCTGCTAAGGTAGTAAATGTTTCACGCTACACACAGGAGCTATGTGTTACTAACATGTGTATAAAAGCCATGGTTATACTGCACAAAGGTAAGTGATGCAAGTTAGGTGTAGGCTCTGCAAAGCTGAAGCAAAGCCTGTGTCCTGTTAGCTGCAAGAGCTTTGCTGGATTCCTGAGGCTGCAACCTGCAGGTGTCCTGGACAACCCCTTTTTTTAAATGTGGATACCCATGCTGTCCTGAAAAATTATCCCAAACCTAATCCTGTCCTAGGCATCCCATGCAGCCTTAAGTGCTGAAATGTTTTGATGTCTATTATGGAGAGTAGCCCTCAGTTCAGCCCAGTGAACCCCAGTCATCTCAGTCACCTTCCTCCATTGGGGTTTGCAGGTTCTGAAATCCAACCTTAAGCCCATGGCTCCAAATGCACGTGGCCTCAAAGTTCTTCCTGGATGTCCACCACACTCTTGGGTTGAGCCCATGACCCAGCACAGCCATCCCTCATGGGATGGTTGGTGTGGGAGTCCTCACAAGAAAGCAAGTTCAGGCTTATCCACAGACCCATGTAGCTGTTAGCCTGATGACCAGCCCCTAGTGCCTTTGCAACCCCCTTAAATCATGGTACTGTACTGGCACTGCCCTGTCCCTGGCACTGGGGCATTGGCCTCCCATGGTGGTGGAGATCCTGCCTGAAGGTGTATCTTCACCTTGGCCTGCGGTCTATACCTAAAGCCCCAGTGCTTTTGGCTCTCCTCTGTCAGGAGCCACCAACTCATGGTGCCCTCAAACACAGGCAGAGAGGGCTGGAAGTGTTTGGAAGAATGCTGGCCTCTGTCAGTGGTAACAAGATGAATTTTGGTTTGGCAATATCAGAATACCAGATGATGCTCTTTTCTCTCTTTTTGGCCTGGGTTCAACATGCATCATGTGTGGGGATCCTCTTGCTGTGTCAACTTGGTGAAAAGTACAGGACCCTTTATGGGTTTGGTAGGCAAGCTTTTGCAGACACTAATTTTTAATGTTGTTGGCTAAGAGGGAAAGAATAACTAATTTCATAACAAACACATAACAATCTTGGCTATTGTTGTGGTAACTTGTATTCTTAACTTTATCTCCAGCTTCATTACTTGATCAACCCAATTTCTAAGTTTTCTATTTTGGTAAGATTATGACTGATGCTGCATTCGTGGTTTTAGCTTTTGGAGGCTGGAGACTGAGCACAGGACAAATGCTCTGGTGCATCGTGGCTGCCTTCTGATGTCCCAAGAGGAAAATATGGTACAGGCTGAACCAGGGCTTGGGTTAGGTTAAGATTAGGGGCTACCTTTACTCAGACAACAAGAAATTGGGCCTTATTAAAGGATGAGTTTAGGATCATCCTTCTGAGTCTACTGAAGGGTTGATGTGCTGGATACTTTGCTTGGAAGTGAAGACAAGAGGAGCTGGTCGCAATCCTAGTTCACAACAGACCCAGGCGAGCAGAGAGAATTCAGCTGGGGTTACAGCAGATGACTTCCCTGATTTTTGGCCATCTCTGTATGAAGCTGTCTCACTTGCCTATTGCTCTGTGGAGAAGAGGTGCCATGTCAGAAAGCACTGACCATCCTCCTTGGACATGCTCATCCTCTGCAGGCAGTCTGGCTGCTGCTGTGTATGTTTTGCCACCCATGACCCCTGACATGTGTAGAACTGCCTGGGCAAGGTCTATGCAGTGGGGACCAGGTCCTTGGTCCTGTTTCATTTTCTGCTGCTGATGTACTGTTGCTGAGGGTGTCAGAAGTCAGACAAAAGTATTGCCCAAAGTCCCAAACAAAAGGTCCTATAAGCCATGCCTACGTGTTGCTTGACTCTGGAATTTCTTAGTATCCAGAAAAAACCCTTTCCATCTGACTTAAGTTTCCCACATGACTGCATTAGCCTCTGCAGAGAATTTCCAGGTATTAACCAGGCTGAGAAAATTGACACCTTGATTGTATAAACCATAAAATAGATGTCCTTCTGTTCAAAGTCCCTGAGGGCTTGTTCTGTGAGGAATGGCTTTAGTATCTTCTGAGAACGTAAACAGGCTGAGGCTCAGCCTGCTACACAGGTGGGACTGAACTTTTCTTCTATGAGATGAGAGAAAGGTAAAGGGCAAAGGAATCCGGAGTCTTCTCATTTTGGGAAAAATGCTCTAATGTGTGTTGCTAAGATCAATAGCTCTGAATGACAAGTACTGTCAGATTTAGCCCCATGCTGCTGGAGGTATCAGCTTTGGGCCAATGGCAGCTGGTATATCACCCAGTTTACAAATCAGCACATTAGTACAAACTCATCTTCATAAGTGAGAGTCTTGCAGTGGCCCATGACTGTGATGGATGAAGAATGGAGACACGGCAATGTCTCCATGGGCTCACCAACCCTTGGTGTTGAAGAGAGACCTTTAGCAGGGTCAAGAACACCTGAAATTACTTTGGCATAATGTACAGCAGCCCCGATTTTATAGTCTGGTCCTGTATTTCACTTGGGTTCTCTCTCTCTGAAAAATTTCATGTACCTATTCAGTATTTTGTATGGTTTTTCTCAAAACAATTCATATTTTTAAATAATTATATTTTATAGCTCAAAATATAATCATTTTGCATAGCCTTCAAAAATAAATTGAAACACATCAAATGCCACATTTTGAAACTTATCTTGTAAAGAACCTATATTTTCACCAATTCATTTTATTATTTTGCTTACTGAAAATTCTGAGCTTATGAAAAAGATTTTTTCCCCCAGCTAATTTATTAAAAAGCTTAACTAATTACTTTTAAAGCTTTTTGCAAAGGTTCATCGTTGCTGAAGAGCAGACGAGTTCAGTCCTGGCTGTAAAACTTTGGACTGTTTGATTGCCAGGAGTCTATTAATCAGTAAAAGAAGTTTTTCAGAGTCTGTGGGTGAGAGAGAAACTAAAAGGAAATATCTGGATACGATTTTAATTTTAACCCTTGAATTGCCTACCTGTATATAATGTAATTAATTTTTCCTCCTAAGGGGAAAAATACCCGTAATTTTTGTGATATTATGGTGAGAGTAAAACATTGGAATTGGAAAAGCAAAATAAATCTCATAACAGTAGGTTATAATCCAAACCCAGATCTCGGTCTAGTGAATGGAATGAAGTATCTTTGCTTTTACATGATCCTTTCCATTAGTATTCTTAATTTATTTTGCAGATAAACCCCAAAAGGTCAAGTCCTTGAGCTGCCTGTGCTCTAGATCTAAGCCACTTGTTTATTATGAAAAGAGCATATATCTCCATCCTTGGAGATAATCAGAACTTGACTAGACATGACCCTGAGCAATCCGATCTAATTTTAACAGTGCCTCTAACTTCAAGGCTGGCCCTGCTTTGAGCAGGGATCAGGCTAGATGAGCTCAGGAGGATCCTTCCAACTGAGGTTTTTCTGTGAGTTTGTATATGTGTACATCTGTGAAAGAGGTTACTCCTTGGTTCCAGGCATCAGTATTAAATTTTTCATAGGGCATTTTGGCTAAATCAGTGAGTAGAGAAAATGATTGTCATTTATCTTGCTATTCTAAAGCATTTAAATACAGAAAATCGTCTACAGAGCAGCCAGCCCATGTGAGTAAGGGGCCACTATTTATAGATTTCTGGAAGTTAAATTTCTTTTTCCCTACAGATTTGTTTCTTGAAGGGAAAACAATTCTGAACAGTCCCAGATTTTTGGTGTTTTGGCATTTCTCAGTTCAAAACAGGCAAATCTAGAAGTCCTGCCTGCCTGGACAGCAGAAAGTGACCTGCAGCAACAGGACAGAGGCAGTGGCCTAAGTGTGGAAACGGGGTTGTTGGTGTCTCCACCAGCATGACTTGATCAATCTTTTCTGATAACCTGTCTGCAATTTCCCTAGTTTTTGCTTTTCATTCCTTTATTCCTGCTCTCCTTCATCTTCTTTTCTCTGCTAGTTGATGTTATCTAGGAATAGCACTTAAACCTCATCTAAGTCCTTTTTAAATGGCCATAATATGTGCATTAAAATATTTATGCATAGGAGATGAAATACTCTTAGGAGAAAAAAGCCTCCTAGGACACATGATGTATTACTGTGTGTTGTTTTTTCAATAGGCAAACACAGAGCTACTCCAATCTTTGGAACAGAATAAGAAAGTCTGAAAGTTAGATTGATTTTGACAGTTGTTTGAAACTAGAAGTACAGCAAGTGTTTCTTCAGTCTGATCTCTGAGGGTTTTATGAGGCTTGGGTTCAGGCAGTTATCTGTGAAGCCTGAAAATTTCATAATCTAATGCTCGACTCCATTCAAAGAAAGTTGTGCAAGAAGACGAAAATCACTTTGAAATGGGTTAAAGGAACAATATGATTGGGAAAATATATAGAAGCTTGGTCAGAGCTTAGGATGTTCCTGGTATATGTGAACATAACCCTCTGTAAGATTTCCTGTATCTTTCAGCACCTGAGAGCAGGACACCAGAGCAGCAAAGCAGTTATTACTATGTAGTACTGCAATGGAGAGGAAAACAAAACAAAACAAAAACTCAGAAAGCATGGATGAAAAAGTGAGGATTTTTCTATCAAGAAATCACTCAGAAATTTCTTCAATTTTTTTTTCATTCATAGCAAGAAGTTCAGGTTTGAAAATGTGTAGATATTTAGATGAAATATTTGAAGGGTAAGGATGATAACACTATTTACAAAGGAAAAAAAATGTTATAAGAATTGACTTGTGACAACTCTGTTTCATTAAAAATGAGGTTTTGATTAAAGCATAATTAATGCCAGATACACATGCAATACCTAATTCTGTAGTGGTTCACTTCAGAAGGTAACTTTAAAAACAGCATTAAATGATGTTTCTGGAGACAAGCTCAAATTATTATCTTGAAATGAAAAGTTTAAACGAGAAATGGACAGACTGTCATGCAAAAGTGGCTCATGCAATTCTTTTCTATTCTCTCACTGACTTGCCTTGACTCCTACCAAATGAGGTCAAACATAAACTGTACTGTAAAATCCCTGACAGCCAGTACTGAAAATCAGGTTTGCTCCTATCTAGCATTTCTCTTTCATTTCTTTCTCTCTCTTAGTGATGTAGATCACCCTCAGGAATACAAGGGCTGGAGCTGGGCCAGGAGAAGGTGCTGGCTTTTGCATCCAAACTCAAACCTGTTGCCCATTTTGCAGCTCTAGAGAGCAGCGTTCCTACCAGCAGTACTGAGAGAGCGCTGTAATGGATTTCCCTCTAGTGATGAAATATGTAAACTACAGATTATTCTACATATCTAAAGTACTGGCACAGTAAGAGCAGTAGTTTCTCCCTTCCTTTCAAACAGCCACTTTGAGAAGGGAAGAAAAGAGAATCAGAAGTTTATTATGTCTGGAATACTAAGAAGTCTAAATGCTAATAACAGCACTTTCTACCATGAAAACAAAACAAATCAACCAAACCAACACCAAACCAAATAATCAAGCAAAAAACCCCCAACCAATTAAACAAAAGAACCCCCAAACAAAACAAAACAAAACAAAAACAAACATAAAAACTCCTCCAAACAAAAACCCTCACATCATCAAAAAACTCCACACCACCAAACCCTGCCAAAGAAACTTTTCAAAATGAGAAACAAAGTTTTGCACTAAATACACTTCCACATTTGCTTTGTTATTCTGGGTAGAAAACCATTACCTCAAATCAAGATGAGTGTCATAATGTTTTTTCTGGGGGAACAAGTAACTCTTTTATCAGTTGTTCTCTTAGTGTTTAGAAAACATCTCATCTTCTTCAAGCCTGAGACACTATTTTAAGAGCTGATAGGGTTTTAAAATTATGCCAGAAATAGGTGCTCCAGGGCTGAAACCGCTACTCAGGTGAGGATTCATCTAATGAAGAAATTAATTAATGTGGGAACAAAATTAACCAATCTTTTCCTCTTTTTTGTGCTTTTTCTAGTGAACTGTCCCTTTTGGCATCAGTAGTGTGTATTATTTCCCCTGAATAATTTTGAAATGATTAGCTATTGTCAAATAAATTTGGCAGTGGGAAGAAGGTTTTGGAGATACTAAGTTTGAAACTACTTGTAAAAAAATCCCAACAGATAGCTACAAAGGAAAGGTCCTTAATGTATGCCCCGAAGGCAACAGTGTAGGGGCAGTGTCTGTGTGGACATACACAGGATACCTCTGGGAGGCTGACATGGAGAGAACCCAGCCACACCTTCACTAGTGTCTCATGTCAGATTAGAGAGCAGGTAATTTACACCTAGCTCCAGGTGCCTACTGTGTGGATTTTCTTGGTTACAAGAAAAGTGTGGACAGAGGGAAGCAGGGTTAGAATACAAAAAATATTGAGAAATTTGGGATAGGCATGACTTCTATTGCAGTGATAAAAGAAAGGTGGTATAGGTGGGCAGGAGTCGCTGAGTACCGTGATGGTACAGGAAAGGATCAGAGAACATTTGGGGACTGCAAGTGCAACAGCGCTGCAGTAACATCCCCAGGATAGGAAACAGTGGAAAAGGCTGCATGTGTGGTTGTGGAGCTCCAACAGCCAAACGTCTTCAGTTTATTTTTAAGTGTAATTTTCCCTGGCCTTGAAGGAGGATCTAGACTCACTAAACTTCTTTTGTTCTTTTACTGCCTTATGGCTACTTGAATATTTCCTGTGGTTAAATCATAGAGTTTGCTGCCTGAAGATGAAGTGTTGGCATTGCAGTCCCAGAGTTTTCCTGTAAAGGGTCAATCAAAAATGAAACATAAGATAATGTGGCCCCTCTATTCCTGGTTAATTTGACAAATGCAGAGAAGTGAATGATTAAAATGATGAAGTACCAAAATTTTTAATCAGTTAAACCATAAGTCACTCTCAAGTTACTAAATGTTGAAATGCTGGATAGGCAGCCTGATTTGCATAAATTGCTTGTGTCCTGGTGAAAACCACTTTCTTGTATATTATCCTTAGTTCTATAGGAAAGACTTCATGGAAAGGCTAAACTGAGGTGAGATGTGGAACATTTTTGGTTGATTCAGACTTGTGCAGTCACTCAACCTCTGGCTAAACCCTGCCCTGTGTCTATCAGATGACCAGAGACAGGAGGCAAGGTGGGGCAGAAGAGACAAGATGCTTTCAAGTACTCATTGGGGACATGCTAAATACAGTTTTGGATGGTTCCACTGCCATAACATGGAGCTTTGGTAAGGCAGGCCCATGCCCAGGGTGTCCTCTGGGACCACGAGCTGCGTGTGGGGGGAAGCACCCCCACTGCCTCCAGCTATGTGAGCCATGGAAGCACAGATGAGGTGTGGTGTGTGCAAGACAAATAAAGGATTTTAAGCATCCTGGTTTTGGCAATGCCCAGGTTATCAAGACCCAGCTGGGCAAAGCTTTCGGCTACTAGGCCTGACCTCAGGGCTGTGAGCAGGAGTTTGCGTTTAGACTTCTTAAACAGCCCTGTGAGCCCATAGCAAACTGCTGGGCTGTTCTGCAACTACCTCCAGATCACGTAATTTTTATGCCTTATCTTCCTCTCTCCTATCCTTTCCTTTTTCCTTTCTTCATCACTTTTTTAGCTTCACTTTTATATCCCCTTCCCACCTCCCACTATCTCCACTCAATAAATAGTTTGCTTCAAATCAATTTTTCCACACTGTGTCCGGTTTTGCTGTATCCCACCTCAGTTTTGCTATTGGTGATACTCTCAGCCTTGAAGGGCATTACTGAAGTGGAATGCCAAACTTCGCTGGCTTTGTGAGGTACAACATGCCCAAAAGTCCCCTGTGCAACCTTCAGCTGTGATGTCTGCCCATTGCTCACACCCCTTCCCCTCAGCCCTCTGTGAAACCCAGTTTCTCCCAGTGTCATCTCACACCTCCAGCAATTTCTCATGTCACCTCCAGCACCTTCTTCATGTCCTGCTGAGACAGATGACATCACCCTGGGCCAAAGACTAGCTGTCTACCTGCAGCCATCATCTCATTTCTTATATACATCATCTCATTTCTTCCCTCCAGCTTGCTCTTACAGTTGTTTGAGTCTCCCTCAGCCCCCACCTCACTCCCCACACATTATACTCTTATTATTTAATGTGGTTTTGTTCACAGAATGTTCAGCATGTGCAGAAATACACCGTTAACAAATATTTAAAGAGCTTCCACTGTTTTTAAAATATATTTTGAAAATGTATTTGAAATGTATTTTCTGCAAACCCATTTGGGGAGGTAGAAGGAGGAACACTATAGTTGTCAGGCACTATGCACATCCCATGCACTGTGGTTACAGTTAGGAAAAAACTACACTTCTCTGTTAATTTTAAATTTCAGTCTCAGTTGTCATGAAATATCTATGTGAACATGCAACAGTCACAGCAAAAGCATCTCCCAAAGCTGGAAGGCTGCAACATCTCGAAAATAATCAGCGTCACTTTTGCAAGACTTGGAAAATAATTAAATATTTGAACTAGTTTCTCAAGAATTTTAATTATATTTAATTAACCAATTCTTTTGCACACACCAACAAAAATAGTGTCTTCTGTGTCAGTAAATTTGCATCTAGGATATATCTGAAGTCAATTATGCATATTTTAGAAGTTAAATTATTTCAGTGTTTTAGAGTTGTTAGCATCACAATACTGATGCAAACCCCCCATCCATAATTAGATCTTTTACATTCCCTCTAATGAGATCACATCTCCAAATGTTCATTTTTTATATATCACCACACAAAACTTAAAGGGCACTGCACATTTTTTTGAGCAGCACATTAACTGTGTATCTTCCCAGCTTTACTTGCAGCCACTGGGGATTTTTGCTTAAAAAATCCCTAACATAGGCAAGACCTGTAAACTAAGTTCCAACAACAAATAATTTTTCTCCTGCAAGTGCATTTGGGGCAAGAATCATTATTTGCAGTTCTCAGTGGATTAATAATCCCACTAATATAGTGGAGGGGTTTTTCACGCTCCCAGGAGCAAGGCTAGGAAAGCGGCGAGCCTCAGGCGGCGGCGCTCCCTAGGATCATGCTCCTTAGAAGCTAGAGTTGGCTCCTCCCGCTCCCGGCCCGGCGCGCCCCCTCTGGACGGAATAGATGCAGATCAGGCAGGAGACCACGAGAAAAAGCCAGGTTTAATGTTGCGCTCGCGCTTATAAGGAGCGCGCGTAAATACCCCGGATGTAGGCGGGGAAGAGGGGCAGAGATGGGGAGGAGTCACGCACTCCATTAGGTACATGCAAACAAAGGGGAGGAGGGAAGGGAGGAGCGGCAAAAGGACCAATAGGGAGAGCGAGGTGTGTGGGAAAATTCCAGGGGTATGTGGGAGAATTCCAAGGGATTGTGGGAAGAAGAAACTTGGATCGTAGCCATCTTAGGGGTACAGTGTCCATCCGGAAAGCCTCATGGTCCTGATCCTGTCCCTGAACGTGCTGCCCGGGGTCCCGGGCCTCCGCGTCCTCATCTGCCCGGCGCCTGTAATTCTTTCTCGGTCTGGTCTCCTCCGACATGCAATCAGCAAGCTAGTCAAAAATTCTCAAGTCACTTCATAGTTTTAAGTATAGTTTAAACGGCTTAATAAAGAGTGGGATACAATTGTTGCTGCTGGAACATGGAAACCTTCTGTCCTGTGAAAGAGTAACTAATGAACAACAAAAAAAAAAAACAGAAAAAACCCTAATTTGACAGCTCTCTGGCAAGCTTTGCAGGGTTGGCTCTGTAAGAACTGTTTGACCTTGTAAACTCAGCAGATTCAAAATGCATTAGAGAGAGGGTAGGTACCAAGCCTCATTCTCACACTTGCTTAAAGCCTGTCTGTTCAAAACAAACTGATACCTTCAGGTAAATATAAACCTCCATTAAAAAAATTAAATCAAACTAGCATTTGGCCAAATTAATTTTTTTACAGAATGGTAGCCAAAATACCTATTTTGTGTTAGTACCTTTCTTTAACTACATCTATGCAACGTTGCATGGTTTCAGTTTCTTTAAGGCAAGAATTGTTCTCTTATAACCATCTTGACTTTAGGCAGGCAACAGCCTTCCTTAAACCAGGAAAGCCGGATCAGCTCCTAAGTGCTTTCCAGCTTTACATTTTAGCAGCAAGATGCCAAAGCAGCTTTGCTTGGCATGTTGATTAACTCCTGTGTCAGGGAACAAAAAGAACAGACCACAAAAGCTTTAGATAAATATATAGAGAAAAAAGCTGCCAAATGCATTCCTGTGTCAGAGTACTATAAAGCAAAGTGTACAAAACAGTAGAAATAAGCAGCTCCCAGAGATGAGTGGAATGTCACTACAGATCACAGAATCAAAGATGTTTTGGAGAGGGGTGAACATATCACATGTTTTAGAGTATAAACCACAACCATGCTGAAATGTCCCAAAAGCATTAATCATGATCTATTTAGCTAAACTTTAGGATCTTCATCTAAACTCATTTCTGATAAATAAGCTGGAAAAGGGGACAGAATCCACAAGGCAGGCAGCTACCACTCTTGTGGCAAAAGAAATGGGCTATTAATTTACTTCTAGTAATGCACAAAGGACTAATATGTTTCTATGCTCCCAACTATCAAATCAATCACATACAAAAAGAGGCCAGCAATTCTTTATGTTTGAGATTTATTCTCTTGCTTTATTTGCAGGCAGCAGACTGCCATCCCAGGATTCGGCAGGAGTTCAGAGTGAACCAGGACAACCCATCACCTCCCAAGGACATGGATGAGAAAAATGCTATCAAACTTCCTTTACAATATGGCAGCAGATATGGCAGCAGTTCAGTCACACAAGTGACCCCCATCTATAAGCTGCTGATCAATGTGAGTTAATGGCGATTTTGAGAGTGTTTCTTCTCAGACACAGGGGAAAACAGTCTGTAACTGCAGATGAAAAAAATTAAGCCAACAGCAATAAAACCACGTGGTTTTTGCAGCCAGAATGAGTTGCCCTCAATACTGGGACCTAATTTTCATAAATAATTAGTGGATTTGTAAACATTTTTACCACATAAGAAGTTGATATCCTCCATGAAACCAAGGCAAGCAGTGAAGTTGCTGACATTTGTACAAGACAGATTCTGGTGTCTGTTCCACATTGTGTATGTCCTAAAGAAAGAACTGAAGAGCACCACTGTGCAGTTACCTTCAGGTTTCTGCAGGAAATATCTCTTGCAGCCTTGGAAAATACTTATTTTACAACATTGCTGGAGCCTTTGCTTCTGCAGTTGATGATCTACTGATTCACTTTAAATTAGTAGCACTTTAAAGCTAGAAATTCTCCCTTCCCTGTTAAATATGGCAGTTAAATGTTTTCCTGGAGGACCAAATTTATTGTAATGTCATGCAAAGTTTCTGTTGTATGAGTGTGTTGTATGAATTCATTCCTAAATTTTTTGGGAAAAATATAATTATTTCATGTGATCTTTTCATGCAAAATTGTCTCTCAGAAGATCAGACAGGAACCTGTATTTTGCGAGGCCTATGTTATTATCTGTTAGGCAATGATGTATCTGTTCCTTACCCAGTCGTGTCTGAATATGATCTTTTTGTCATATTTGAAACATAAAAATCAGACATCAGTACCATTGATCTATAGGCTCAGTACTGCATCTTTTTTAATTAATTAAGTGAAGGATTGGAATAATCCAGGAAAGGAGAAAATTCTGGTGTTGCAGCACCTCAGTGGTATAAAACCATGATTGGTAGGACTATGTTATAGAGGGACTGACCACTACCCCTCCTAGTATAGCACTGGGGCATCAGGTGAAGATTCCCAGGGCCCTTCATGAAGGACATCAGTGAAGGCAGCTCTTGATGCCGCAGCTGGTGGAGCACTGCTGGAAACAGGATCCTGGCCTAGATGGTTCCTCCATTTGAATCAGTACAGCTTCTTGTTTTTCTCTTTCTCTTACTTTGAAGGGGGAAAAATCCATGGTGGTAACAAGCAGATGAAGTGGACAAAGCCGTGAGCAACCAAGTTTGACCTCAGAACTGGTCCTGCTGTGAGCAGAAGATTCTACTGGGGAGCCCTGAGCTCTTGTCCAGCTGGAATTATACTGTGATCCCAAATGTGATTTGGTGGGGGTTTTTTGTTTGTTTAGGGTTTTTTGGAGGTGAGATTTTTTTTGTTTTGTTATGGGTTTTTGTCGTTGTTGTTATGTTCATGGGATTTTGTTTTGTTGTTTTTTTTTTCTTTATTTTGTGACAGTACTGTTCAGTCATTTATTCAAAGTTGTGGTATGTGATGAAAAATTTTGTAAGGGTAACTTTGGATGAAAGATAATTCACCTGTACTCAGAGGTTGTTTAAGAACTTTCATCTTATAAAAATTAATTTTTATTTAAATTCAAATTAAATAACTTCCAGTGACTTTCTACTGTATCTTATGCATGTGAATCCCATAGCCTTTCTCTGCCCTTGTTTATTAGTTTCTTCAGCAAAAAGATGATCTTGTTTTGCATTTTTGGAAAATCCCTGGCTGTAGTTTATAAACATACTGGAAATATTTCAGTTACAGCACATTTCCCTTTCATTTATTGCCATTTACCATTTGTTCAGTACTGGCAATGCTGATTGTGGATGTGGGATCTGTTAACTTCAGATTACTTTCATAAGAGTGAGTACTCTGTCTCTTCCATGACTTCTCAGATCCAAAAGCACAGTCTGCAATATCAGGGCACAGTTGAAGTTGAAAGGGTGGGTGTGCATGCACAGGCTTTCCACAACAAAAAGTCTGTTGTGCAAGTATAGCAAAAGGCCTCTGAATTTTAAGTTCTTGGTGACTTGTGAAGAAAAACACACACTGAGAACAGCTGCTCAGAAGAGACGGAGTAATTATTGTGCCTGCAAAGCACAGGGGAAACCTTAATGAGGGAACAGGGGCAAGGGCATCGTTACACTCCTGGGGCACCAAGCAGTGTATGATAACCTGATGGGTGTGGGCAGGTCCCATTAATTTTCAGATTTTGTTGTGGGGCTACACATCCCACTGAGTGCGAAGATGTGTCTGGTAGTTTTGTGTATGTTTTGCTGACACAATTCTATTGCACTGACCTTGTGCTGTCCTGTGGGTACTTTACCTATGAGTTTAGCAAATGGGGATCTAAGCAGTAAGGTCAAAGGCAGTATGAACAACAGAGTTCAGTAAAAGGAGGAAACAAACACAGATTGTAGCTGTGAGGATTTGAATCGGACATTCAGGCCATCTGTCCTGTGCATTCAGAAAACATTGCCAAATGTCCTCCCTGCCCCATGTAAAAGCCACAGGTCACACACAAGGTAAGCATGGCCTTTTGGCTAAAGATGGAGAAAAGCTGCTCAGCAGTTTCTGTGGGTGCTGTGTGGGTGCTGGTGACTTCTTCAACTGAAATCAATTTTGATTTTGTCAGAGGTTTTGTCTACACAGTACTGAGTGTTTGTGGGCTGAGAGAGCATGTTAGCTGGCCTGAGCCACAATATGAATCAACATGACCCTAACACACTGCTTCAGCTGCCTCAGCTATTGCAGGTAACCCCTCAGTACATTGAGGATATATCCTTAGTTTTCCAGTCTGCCACAATACTCCTGGCGGTATATGCCTTCAGCATATATGAATCTTGTGTTCTTTCTAAACCCATTCAGATGTACAGAAGTGGGGCTGTTTTCAGTACTTGCTTGTTGCAACTTTCTGCACAAACAAGTTTCACTGAAACCTAAACTTACATTTGCCAAACACTTTGCTCCTGTGTTCTAGTAGCAAATTCTTACAGCTGTTTAATTAGAAAGAGGTGGGATATTCCCAGCTACTGCTTTGGAAAATAGGCATAACATATGCAAATAAAATATTGAACTTTATGGTATAAAAGTCATCAGATGCCTGTTCAGCAAGTGGTAGTATAGAGCTTTCATTTATTATGACTGCCAGGCAGCAGTCGAGGTGAAAATGTTACTCTGAGTGAGCCCCTTAGTAATGAACCCTCATTACAATATTCTTTTTTATAAGGTTGCCATCTAATAACCTTCAATCTTTGTGTATTTATATAATGTCTGTCTAAAGACTAAAAGGACAAAAGGAGTTTGAATTTAATAATTTTCCTTTGTTCTTCTTTTTGAAAGAAGGAAGAATGTATAGCTCTACACCCAGCTTGGTGGCTTCCAATGATGCCAGTGCCGGGGGCAGTGTAAACAGTAGCAGAAGACCAAACACTTCACTTGCCTACATGCAAACTCCCTCTTCCCACTGCCATACAAAGGTATACAGCCTCTCAGGTAGAGGCAAGGGACTGCTGGTTGCATGGATTCATTGTGGAAAATAATAACAGTAAAAGCTCTGGGTGAGAAATAGAATTGTGTTGGTGAAAATACTCTAGCTTTAATCAGGTATTTAATAGTCTAAAAATCAGATCACTGCATATCCTCTTATAGAGGCTGCATGAATTTGGTATAAGTCATAGTTTGTTGACATACAGCACAAAAAGAAAATCACTAAAAGTCTCACCAAGTCAGCTGGTTATCAAGAAAAGTTTGTAAACTTGTCAGCATTTTTGGAAGCTGTTTTTGTACTTTATATTATGCCATTGTAGCTATGTAAAAAGTGCCGATGCATGATGTGGACAAAAGCGCTATGAAATCCCATACCTACTCTTTTTAAAGGTCAGCTGAACAAGCTAGGTTACGAATAGAGAAAAAATTCAGGTCTCTTTCAGAAAGAAAAAAAACCCCAACAACAAAGAAACTGCATTTCCAAATACCTTTCATCTATTTTTGATCCAGGATAAAATGCCTGTCATTGCAACACTGCAATGTAGTGGGAAACATTAGATAACCACAAAACAGTTTTGAAGCAAAGACATAATTCACAGGTCTGATTTTTATGTGGTGATCAATCTCCCCAAAATTGGAGCATCAGCAGATCTGAGACAGCAGGCATCAATGTTTAGAGCTGATGTGATCCCTCCTACTGTCAATAAACTTCAAGCCCTCTTCCACATGTCATAAATTCCAAAGAAACCTTAGAGGGAAGAGATTTTTTTCATTTCTAGAGAAGAAGTGAGCTTAGAAGTGTTCTTTTATAAGAAGTCTCCCTCCACTTCTTTAGGAATTGCCATGCAAGTTTCATTGCCCTGTGCATCCTCAAAAACACCCATGTTCCATGGCCAACATGTGATTAAGCACTCTTAGCTGAACAACAACAATAAAGATTAAACAATTAAATTATACTTTCAGTTAAAAATAATCCTCATCTTGTCCATTAAGAGTTCTTTGAGCAAAAAGAAAGTCTTAAAGCATCTAATCTACTTTTCCTACTTTATTTTCTTGTCTATGCCCAGAACTTTTCTTCCCTTTCGTTTGTAGGCTTTTACTTGCAGTGCTACACTTTTCTGACAGATGTGCATAAATCTCCCATTATTGGAGACAACTGGTTTATCCAAGATTCTCAGTTTACAGGTTTGTAGGCTCTGTGAGTGTGATGAAAATCAAAGCATATTGAAATGTAATTCAAAGCCTGTGGAGATGAATAAGGAAAAAAAAGGATAAGAAATATTTTTCAGGCTGCTTGATTTGTGAACAGGTGGTGTTTGGTTATGACAAATCAAAACAACCACTTCATAAAAACTACGGTTGATAAAGCTCCATTTTCTTAAAAATGTAATATTTTTCCACGTCTTAAATTCTGGGGTTGCAAAACCTAGAACTGTCCTTTGAAACACAACATTTATTCCTTGTGCAGAATCTTCCTTTTCAGAGTTTTCAGTGAAACAATGGAGGACACGAAGAGTTCTTATGCGCATCGTGAGGAGCTTGACGAAGCATCAAGGCCCAAAAGAACACAGAAAGACATACAGGAGCAATGATTTTTTGGAATAGACAAGGCTGGACCTAAGAATTCTACTGACACTTTCAAAGTGTGAGGATAGCAGATAATGAGAGATCCTGAAACCATTTACTTTTTCAAATAGGTTACTGAATTCCTGGCATTCCAGAGTAGATAAATACAGAAAAGTTTAGGAGTGTTATATTTCACAGCTCTTCCCTAAGCTCTGGAGTGTTAGAGGTAATAATTTTAAAAATAACAATTCAATTAATGATAATTTTAACAGCTAATAAGAATATTATTTACAGAAGTCTGAAAATAAGTCGTCACAGGCCGCAGAAGTTCAGCTGGTAGCAGAAAGACAGGTAGTTGTATCACAGAAATCATTAATGAGCAGACATGTGAGTACATCAGGTACTCACATATTGCCATTAACTACCCATTGAATATTGCCAATAACTACCCAGACAGAGAAACCTTTCTCTGTCCAGTTCTTCACGGAAGTGGTAACAGGCCAAGTCAGAGCAGAAGACAGAGATATATGGGAAAACCAGTTTCTCAGGGTGTGTGATAGGCTGCTTCAAATTTACACTGAAAATGCTCATGATTTTCAGCATTGGTGGGTGAAGAATTCAGTAACACATATAGCATACAACTGCTGCTGCTGCTAATAAAGGATAAATGCTGACAATGGCTGGACTTGTTTCCAGTAAAGCAATTAACTGCACTTTTTGTTCACCACTTAACTGCAGACTGGCATCAGGAGGACCAAAAAGACATAGCCTGACGGAATATAATGTGGGATAAAAAGTCTCAGTCTCATTCTCTAGTCTTAAGCTACTTCTCTCTCATATCTGTACTTTTGCATCTTGTCGCCACGCTTCAGTGGGGAGCTTGGACATGGTGACCTCCAGAGGTCCCTTCCAACCTCAGCTGTCATCTCAGAGCCATCCCATCCAGTGAGAAGGGAAAGGAACTTCTCCCCTCAGAGGAGCCCTTGCAGGAGCTGAGTTGGGGTGCTCCCTCCTTTGGCACTTAGGAGCTCACCAGGACTCACCAACTGCATTGCGAGGTGCCCTGTTCTGCCAGGTCTTTGCGTTCACTGGCCTCTAATCACAGGTTCATCCTGACATTCAAACACACTTCCTGCACTCCTCTCTCCTCTACCTGCCTGTGCAGGGCTGCATAAAACCCTTGGCACCTGTCCCAGGACCAGATTGAATATTGCCCAGAGTTCCTGACCCCCTCCTGAATGCAGGTTCCCTGTGCTATGCCAGCTGGTGTCTGGGTGCCTGGGGGGCTCAGGTGCTCCAGTTCTTCCCCCAGGGCTCCTGACAGCTCACCAGAGCTTGCCCCAGGCAGCTTGAACGCTGTGGAGGTACTGAGGAGATCTGGGTGGGCTTCCCCTCCTGCTCTCCATCCTTCCCTCCCTGGAGTTCACCTCCAGGGGTGCACAGACAGAGCTGCACATCCTGGGCTGGCCCCACACCTCTCTGCCCTGCCCCAGATCCTGCCAAGCACCAGACAGAGCTTCTCCTGCCATGGTCACACTCACTGCCCCTGCCCAGGGCCCCATGCCCAAGCCTGCCTTCCCCTGAGATCTGTGCAGGAGCTTCCCTTGGCACCTCTGGGGAAGGTAGGGGTGCAGGGCAGAACCTGGGGCTGGGCAGCCCACGGACCCACTCCTGCTGCTGCTTTCCAGCCCATCAGCAGATCCATCAGGAGGCCCTTCTTTCCCTGATCCCACAGCTCTCTGGACCTTTCTTTGCTCTTCCCCTCCCAGCACCAGAAAAGCTGGAGCACTTTGTGAGTCTCTCTTGGCAGGACATGGCACTGGGCACCATTGAGCCTGACCTGCAGGAGAGCAGCTGTGCTGTGAGGGACAGCAGGCATGAACCAGCTGCTGCAGGCAGGGCTGGAGGAGGCAGAGCAATGCCCCTTCTCCCTGGGAGACATCAAGGATGCCCTTCTTCCACGGATTCTGCTCTGCCTGCATTGAGCACTGTGTCCACTCTCTAGGCAGCCTTTCCACCTGCTCTCACACTCTCTGCAAGTGGGCAATCATTACAAGGGGTACAGAGTCCCCTCATCCAGCCACCACTACAGCACCAGGCTCAGAGAGGAGGCTGAGCTCCTGGCCGGCCGTGAAGCTGCAGCCTGTGAGTGCATTGGCAGAGTGCTGCGGTGAGCTTGCCTTCGAAAAACATTCCGATGCTTTCCAAGGGATGGTCTCTTTTGTTCCCCAAAACCAAAGATCCATCCACTCTAGACAATGCTTTCCAACACTAAGTGGCAACGAGCTGCCCCGGGCTGTATCCTTCATACTTTGCAAGTGGAGAGTGACCATTAGGAGTAGGGAAATTGCTCTTCTGCCTGCCATCAGTGGAAACATACTGGGGGAATGCACAGTGTGTAGATCTGGCGACTGAGCTTACCTGACTCCTTGAATTCCTTAAAGGTGTCATTCACTAAGGGGAAATGGATTACTATAGGTGCTCTGGGGTCCTCTGCATCCAAAAAGACACAGCATTCCTTTGTGTTCTTTTCTTCTTTAGTTAGCCCCACTTTGGGGAATGGGATATTGTGTATCTTGCAGTCATGAGCATGTCATCTGTAATTGCTGTGGACACAGAACATCATTGAGTTAAAGCTGACACTAAGGCAAGAATCAGGTTTACTCAGGTATCCTAAAAATACTATGGCATCTGAATTCTGTCCCTAGAACAACTCTGAAATGAATACAGAGTCCAAAGCAGACACAGTATAACCCTACTTTCTGCCACCACTCACCACACATCAGAAAATGCCTATGGTCCTTCTTACAGCAAAGCCAGACTTTGTGACAGACCAGGAGAGACAAAGAGCCTGTTTTCAGCATCTTACTGCTAACAGCTCCTCTCTGATGTATGTAATTTTCTGATGCTTGCTTTATAGCTGTTCAGCACGTTTACTGCCCTACAATCTGTTCTAAGCAGTTGAAGAAACTTTTATTCTCATTTTTTTTTCTTCAGGGAAGAGGCATCTGTCTCCAAACACTTAAAATTTCTCAATATACACTTGTAAATTATTCATGCAAAATAACTAGATAAATTTTCAGTAGGATTTACAGATGTCTGACAAAAATGTAATTTGCTAACATCTTTAAATAAAACCTTGATGAAATCTGGCATTCATGCCAACATGGAAAACTCCTCATTTTGTGTAAGAAGTTAAGAAAATTAGGCTTGAAGTTAGTGGAGTTCTTAACCCAAATACTTTGCTTTAAACAAGCTTTCAAGTATTTTGCTGAACAAGGACCCTTAAATGGCTTTGTACTGAATATTTTTGAATCCTTAGTCTGAAAGTCACTAAATCTACAGAACACATTTTACCAAGACTTTCTATCACAAAGCTCTGTGTAAACATGGATTAATCCAGCTACCACATTAGGAACTCTGAAGTGTAAAGAGAGACTTGTTAGAGGCATCAAGACTGGATTAAATAAGTCTGAGCTGGGCTTAAAAAGTAGGAGTTTCAGTCAGTAACCTGTGGAAATAAATCTTTTCCTGACCCATGTGTATTAAGGCAAGAGATGATGGATCCCAGTGGGTCCTCACTGCTGTCTACTGGCAGCCTCCTCTGCAGCATACCAACAGAGTAAAGTTTGTCAAAGTTAAACAGTTTAGAAAGGTGACCTAGGACAATTTGATAACTTTTTCAACCAACAGTGCATGGTTGCTTGCAAAGATTCAATGTGACCTGTTGCTAACTGCCTTGGGAAAAACATCCTCTTCCATTTCTACAGACCTCTGCTCCATCTCTGCTTATCATCTTTCCTATGGCAATAAGAAAAACTTAAGGGCTTATGGGGATGACCAAGTGGAACTGAGATGTAGTGGTTAAAGGAGCCACTGGTCCTCAGAGTGAGGTGAGATGTGCTACTTAAACCAGATCTGTCAGTCCCCACCCCTGTCAAGGACATCTGCTGGGGCTGCTGCAAATATGGAGAGTAAGTGGCTGGTGCCCTTGATATACAGGAGGATCAAAAGAACAAATCCATGTCCGATTAATTTTCTAAATAAGGTTTTATGTTTTGGGGTTTTTTTATTTATCAGTGTTCTTCCCTACGAGCAGAATCTCACAGCTCTGCTTAATCAGGAGTCACGCCTTGGGCGCACAATAAGTAAGATGTTAGCTTTTAAAAACATGATGAAAAAGTTTCACAAGAAAGCTATTCCCTGTTGCTTGCTCTAAATGCTGTACGAAAGGGTGAGATGCTGGGAAAAGGCTATTTGCAAGGTCCCAGGGGATCTCCAGCTGTCCAGTGAAGTGTCCACATGGATCTGACCCAGCAGACATGGCTGCATAGGGCATGGTGACCCTGGGGTGCCTGGGCTTGGGCATCCCAAGGCATTTGATGGCTGTCCTGTCCCAGTTGCTGGGGCAGTAACTGCAAGCAGAGGGCATTGGTCTTGGTCTGTGCAAAGCAGACAAGTGCAATTATCACTTTTTTTTAATTGACAAATATTGTCTGGATTTTCATGGGAATAAAAGTTCAAATTTCTGCCATACAAACTGTCTCCAGGAAAATTCAAAATCCCTGCTTCAAACAGGAGATTGCTAGAACAGACAGAAGAAGGTTTTGGTACTTTGCATGAAGCAGACAAGAAGTGGTGACACATTTTTTTGTTCAGCCTTGACCACAGAAATGGGCAAACTGTCTTGACTGAAGCTTCTGGTTAAGGACTGTGGGGGAAAAGCAACTGATAACAGATGTTCATTGTGTAAAATTTAATTCCAAGTTGTTAAAGAACAGTAAGCAGAACTTTTTCAGCTTTTATAGTTGGTGCTATCACTTTATATTTATCAAACAATAATTGCTAATTCTGTGTGCCTTCTGTTCTCTCTGTATGCTCTTTGTTCTGTTCAAATTTCTAACAACACAGCAACACCATCAAATTTGAAGTGCAGCATCTGGAGACAAAGAGAGTGTCGTTAATGAAATGATTTTCATGCAAATACCATGCTTGGGAACTAATTGCAAAGTTCACTTATCTGAAAGATGGAAAACTGCTTATCAAACAAACTTCTCCAGGCCAGTACATTTGAGGTAGAAATATATTACTGCCCACAATACTTTGACTTACTCATCTGTCATTCAAGAGGGAGGACGGATTACACTGCAGAAAAACACTAAATCAAAGTCACCTGAGTTTGTAACTCCTACCTGTAGGCAGCACACAGACCCTTCTCCAGGCTCCTCTCTCATAATGCCCCAAGGTCCCCAGGTACTGCTGTTGTGTGTCCTCTGCCACTGCCAACAATGCCATGGGTGATGGGGATGAAGACACAGAAGCATGACCAGCCCAGGGCAGCTGCCTGCTTGGCTGGCTGTGCTTTCCAGGACTGTGACTTTTGATGGACCACAGTTGTAAAGGGCTTGTAATCCAGTACTAACACCTCTGAGGCACTTGCTGGCTTACTCACAGGGCTGATGCTTTACAAAGAGAAATCAAAGTAATGCACTGGGGATATAAACACTATGACTGGAAAAAGCTATGGTGTTTGAGTCTTCCCCATGGCTTTTCTGACTAAGCTACTTGTGACTGGTCCAGATCTGATACTGGGCAATCTCATAGAGATTTTAGCAATAACAATTGGTGTCTGAGAAGGTCTGGAGAGCCAAGGAAGTACAGACATCTAAAAATAGTTTGCCTGCTAAATAGGAGCTAATCTGTTTACATTGGGCATATTTGCATGAAACCCAGTAATTCCTGCAAAGGGAAATAGCATATACAATTAAAAGAATGCTGTGATATAATACATTTTCTATGCAAATTCCAGGTGCAATTATAGTAAAATCAAAATTTTAACAAAACCATCAAAATTATGTGAAACATGAGCACACAGTTGCATGTGTTTTTGCAGTTATCTCTACGGAGTAGCAATGTCTATGGAAATACATGTATGATCCATTAACTGGGACCAGAAAATAAAATGTATTTTTTGAGCATTGCACAGTAGGATGACATTCTTCAAGCAGTAATGCTTTTGGTGTTTGCCTTCCCAGGGTCACACTGGAAATGCAGCCTCAACGAACAAGATGTGAATTGAAAAGGCAAGAATTTAGCTGCATTAAGGAGTATTTTGTGGACCCTCTTAGCCAGAATGTCAGTGTCCTTAATTCAACCTGCTTTAGTTCTCCTTGAAAATTAAATAAATTAAGGCAACTTTGGTTTCTTTTAATTCTGAATGAGACTATCCAGACAAAAGCATAAAGAAATTAAACATACACCTTAAAAAACTAATTTACATGCATTTTCTTGAGTCTGCCTGCAGAAACCCTGCCTAATTCACATGTGGAGGTTAGGTAGGATTTCAAAGGCTTACACCTATAGCTCCTTTTTTGTTATTTATCATCTTATTTTCACTCTGTGTTGCTCCCCAGAGTCAGCAGATGTAAATGTGTGTCCATTCTTCAACTCACTGCCATAATTAAAACTGCCATTATTTGCCACGGAGGTACTGATTTAGGGAAATTAAGTATGTGATAGAAGGGTGGATACCTAGCAGGGAAAATATAATGGTTGCTTAATATGCAGTGTCACATTTGGGCTTTTTTTCTTCCACCAAAGAGACAAAAATGAGGGATTGTTTTATATTTTCAGTCAGATTACACTTGAATAATTGCATAGGCAAAGGAACTAAGGAACAAAAGGCCTAGATGGTTTCCCCCATATTCAAAGTGTTTTGTATTCTGGAGAATAATTTTACAAAGAAGGAAGGAAAGACTTAATAGGGGATGCAGCTTCAGCATCCAGCATGGCAGTGAGCAGCTTAGCCACCAGACTGTCACGAGAACCACAGGCATGATGGCCATGTGTCACCCAGAATTTTGTGACCACATCTCAGGAAGCATCTCCTGGTATTACCTTGTACAGTACTGATGGGAAACACCAAGCCAAGCACCAAGTACACAGACCTCTTTGTTTTTTTCAGGTATCACTATATGAGAATTTTGTAAAACAGGTCATGTCATGGGGGATATTTGCAGCTTCTGGGTCACAAGATAAGGAGCTCAGCCTAGAAGGAGGTTTTGCAGAGGGTGAGTGTAAGGTAATTTTGTGATTAACCTTATTCTTGGGTAGCTGATCCTGGACAGGCAGGCCTCATGCAAGTGAGGGCATGGTGCAAAACAAGCAGAGGGTAAAAACTGAATTAAAAAAATCTACACGCTTTTCTTGAATTTTCTTTGAGGCATGAGTTTGTCTTTGACGCTAATGCAGGTCAGTCACCCATAGGTCTGTCACCTGTACTATTTTTCTTACCAACTTCTTGGATTATGGAAGAATATATTTATATTTTGGACTATAAGGCTATGAGCTACCATTACCAATTCTGTTTGTTTTTCAGTGAGGTGTTGAAACTCTTAAGGTGAAGTACAGAAAATAGGTTGACATTTTTTGCCTACAAATGTTGAGTGAAAATATCATGTTCATATCAGGCATTCACAAGCTCCTCTTTAAATATTAAAATGAACTATATTCAGCATAAAATACAGTTTACATTAGAAACGTCAGTTTTCATTACTTGGAAACAGAAGAAATGGGCCTTGAAACTGTGACAGCACAGATCCACAGCTACAAGCCAAGACTGAAGTGCTACAGAGAGCACTAGTCTATGGAATAGTTTCTAAAAACTGATGAGAGGCAAAAATTTCTGAGGACAGAGAATGCCATCTTGTTATTAAAAATGTCTGTTAATTAAAATAGAAAGGGAAATAACCACCTTTCTTTGCAGTTTCCCTTTTGTTAGAAGCCTGTCAAGTCAAACGTTCTGGCAGTGCAAAGCTGCTATTCTTTGGTGTCTAGGAAGGTGGTGCTAAACTACAAATTATGGCAAAAGTGGTGGGAGTGTAATATTCGCTGCAGCTAAAGGACTTGCTAACGGTTGTTACCCTTTCTTAAAATCCACAAAGATTTTAGAAGTAATGCTGTAGGAGTTAAAAAAGTAGGTGAATAGGTTTAGGATAATATTATTTATGATCTCCTGATAATATTCCCAGTTCAGTGTCAGAAAAGCTAAATCTGCAGCATCTCTTACTTTTATCACATGAGGAGAATCAAGATCTGTTCTAAACTTAGTGGCTTTTAGCCACACAGCCCATTATATAGTGGAGAGATGTGTGTGTTCACATACTGCTATGGCTTCTGTTTGCATTATAAAAACCTGCATTCAGCTCAGAGAAACACATTTTATTCTTCATATGCATAAAGAATTTCATACTGTCCTCAAGGGATGGGGTTTATTCTGTTATGTATAAAACTCTGGTTTGCTGCTTTTTAATCTAAGCTTAAAACTGAGCTTCTGCTTCAGATTCAAGCCTGAAGAGCTTTTCACTGAAACCAGAAATTAATTGCAGTGTAGGCATGTGGGACATCTAGGAATACCAGGCTTGGGCTACTGGACACTTTGACCCTTCTTTATCAAGGCTAATATTATCACTTTCCCATGAACCTTCCTGTATAATCATGGATTTTTTGAGGAATGGCCTGAGAGAAATGTTAGCATTTGTTTCTTTACTCATCAGTTTAATAGACAGCGGTGATAAGATCTTTTGCCTGGAAAAATGCTTTTGAGGACTGATTTGAAATGTGTTTAGGAAATGTGCTCAAGAGTTGATGAAACCCCAACCCTCTGGGTTCCTCAAATTCAGTTTTATTCTGAGGGCTTCTGCCTACCTGCCCAGGCTGTCTGCAGCTTCAGTTCCTTACCTGATTCTCACAACACTCACTTGGGGCAGGTGACTATTACAGCAAAAAGAAAGACCAAAATACTCATTCCAGGTCCTGAGAAGAGAAGGGTGATAGAATTTATCATAGATTGAGTATTTCCCGAGTTCCAGCCCCTACTCATTACCCATTTATGTGATGACAAAAATATCTGTATCATTACTAACGTGTCCTTATTTCTACTAAGTATTATTTCAGTGTGAAAGTGTGCTTTTCATGTAATCCTGTACAATGTGGCAGTGAAGTATAGGCAGTTCCAAACATAACCACATTATTTCTTGTCTTTAAAATTCCAGTGAGATCTGCATGGAGTTGCTGCAGAAAGTATGGCCTGAGGAACATGTGTGGTATGCAGAAGTCTAAAAGATCTGCCTGCAGCTGGCCTCCAGCAAATGAGCTTTTATTCCCAGGGTAGAGATGAATGATCCTTGAATTGGAGACAGGAACCTTCCACAGGGCTCCAACACTGAGTAGAATGTATTTTTAGAAAGCCATCAGATGTCTGCTATTTGGAAAGTAGAGACTCCCATGAGTACAATACCAGTGGGCACAGCAGCAGAACCCTTTATAAGTCATCACAATGACCTGAACACGGATATGTATGTGCTGGTTGCTCCTGAACTCTATCATAAGGTACAGCACTGTAACCCCATCCAACTGGATGCACAGCAAAAGAATTTAATTGAATGAATTTAATACTCTTACACAGCAAGATTGCTCACTGGTTACCTAAAAATGTTTATAGAAGTGTGCTAAATCTAAAAACATTGACTTCAGCCCATGGAAGACATGCTCATTTTTTGATATTATGATGGTTTCATTTTTAGAGTATTAGTTTTTCTTTGATTTTGTGTTTGTATGTGTTGATATTTATGTTGTGGAGGATAATTATATTGGAGACATCATGTAGAATCTCTTTGCTTAGGAAGCATGGAGCCAGTTTTCCATGAAAAGGAAGTCACTCTGTCGCATCCCTCATGTGGGTGGTACAGCGTGATGATGGCCAGCCTGTCAGTAAACAGGGCTGAACCTGACATCAGCAGCTGGTCCAGAATTAATACTTTCAACATGAAAAATGCATGTTTTTACAAAACCACAAAACCCGTGTCCATATGCTTCCACTTTTAATTCCATGCCAAAGGCTGACAACTACCAGCAAATTCATCAGTACATTTATGGCCTTTACCATTACAATGCAGAATGGAGCCATGGATTATCAAGAAGAAACTGCCATCACAATTACTCAATACAGACAAGATTAGAGTTGACTGGTTCTAATCTTTGCACAAGCCACATTTTTTTGCTTATCTGATTTCTTTTTAATTCACCTTCAAGCATTTGCCACTGAGAGATGTCTGGAGCTTTTGCACATATCAGTCATTGAAGGTTTGGATGGGGCACTGAGTATCAGTTAAAAATGAAGGTGTCAATCAGACTCATCATCCAGAATTCAACACTCGGTAGTTCCACATGGTTTGCATGGATTAGAGGGATCTCAGGAACATCACTGGAGACCATCTCTGCAACATGACCTGGTCAGGAATGGTAGGTGTCTGCTTTCGAATGGCCCCGGAATCTGGTTTATTTTGATGTTACATGAAAAGTTTTCAAGTTGAAGTATGTAGATAGGTAGTATTATGTATACATAATAAATGTTATATAGATGCTCTACATTATATATTTATAGTGTTTTTATGCATAGGCATATAGATGTATAAGGGTAATGAAGCTGGTGAAGGGTCTAGAAAACATGTCTGAGAATGAGTGGTTGTGGGAGTTTAGCTTTATTCTGCAAAATTAAATATAGGTAAAGAAGAGACTTGCAGACATGGAAGTTAGGCCTAGTATTTTGAAGGAAAAGAGAAATACATGCAGATACTAGAAGCATTCCCCCCAAAAAAGGTTTTAGGAGAGAAATCCAGGGGAAAATAAGTGTGATGAATACACAAACTTAGCATAGCAGGACCCTTTTCATGGACCTTTTCAGGGAAAAATAGTTGCGACTTATTATGAGGCTTTTATGCTCAAGGCAGTTGATAGAAATCTTCTGTTTTAAATCTTGAGATGTCTTGACTATTTTCCTCTATCACTACTGTCCTAACCAGTATCAGACCACTGAATATGGCAGCTTTGCAGCCAGAGGAGAGGGCATCTACAGCTCGCCAGGTATCACACCAAAAAGCAACTGTTGGCACTCTGCAAATTTGCACTCCAATGCTGGGATGTGGTTTTGTGTTATTAAAATGCAGGATAATGCATGGCCTCAGACAGAGTACAATATAGCAATTCATTTCCACCTCCTCTAGGAAGGTTGTAGCACTAATGAAGCAAATCACATCTCAGGGATATATAGCCATGATTTAGTATATATTTAACTGTAATAAAAGGTTGTTATGGCTGAGATTGTTATGTTTTTAATGGAAAAAAAGAATTAGGATTGAAATTGAAAAACAACCCTGTTCCTATAAAGAGTGAAAATGTGCTTGGTTAAACGGTTAATAAAGTTAATTGTGGGGAGTAATACAGGATGGCAACTCATGCTAGAGAACATAATTGTGATTCTGATAAAGGAGAATTGTAATTAAATAGAGGTTGGATAAACACGATTATCCTGAAACGGTTTCCCAGCACAGTACCAGGAGGTTTTAAGATGCGGAGGCAGATGCCTGTACGTGACCTGGAAGTAGAGACACATCACTGGGTGCTCCACCACTGCAGCACACTGCCTATGCTGCTGTACTGGGTGGCAACACGGGCAACAATGACAGCAAGAGGCAATGATTTGAGTTAATTATGAAGTTTATTCCACCTGTGATTGTAAATGGCAAGTGATTGCCCTGTCTTCATCACAAACCTTAAGAATTCTCGGTCCTGCTTTTCTCCATTTCCGTCCCCATACTGCTGAGCGGGGAGCAGCTCTGGGTGCTGGCCAAGTACAGGATGGATTTGGGCTGGTGCTGGTGAGGGCATTCCTCATGGTCATACAGAAAGGGCTGTGCGTGCTCTCCCCACACTGCCAGCTCTTGCACAAACCTGTGCCAATGTACATAGAGCAAACTTTTATATAGACAGGTTGTAGTTGCCATATATGACATCTAAAACTGAGATTTCCTATTAGTTTAAAATCCTTAATACTTTCCTTCAAGTGCATTGTGTCCTGTCCTATATGTAGATAATTAAAAGTTTACTTACTATGCTTTTTCCATAAGGGATATAATTTTTTTTCTACATAGTTATTAAAATGAAATGCAGTATTTTGATACTAAACAATGAAGGGCAAATAGAAGCTTTCCATACTGAACTGGGTTTGAGCTTAGTATTTTTATTTGCTGAGCAATAAATGTTCCACAATAACATATAGAAGATGAAGTGATCAAATTTATTCTTCCTAGGACAATCACAAGGCTTCCAAAAAAGCTTTCCATTTCTTTTCTTTTAATTGCAAAATGGTTTTGCTACATTTTCAACTTTGAACTATACATAATTATTAAGAAAATATAAATATACTGAATTTGAATACAGGATGGTATTCACATTTTTCTGTAATTCCTATATTTTACATAACACACACAGAATGAAAAAACCCTGAGAACTTACTAAGAAAAACTATCAAATATGTCTGCTGTTCAATTATTTATAGTACAGTTTGGAATCACTGTATATCATAATGATATACATTCTGGGCTGCCTAAGGAGAATTTCTACTGCTGATCTATTATTCTCCATTCTGAGCAAGTGAACATCTTTCTAGGGACTAAATTTTTTTTCCTCCATCAAAAAAAAAAAAAAAAAGGAGGGGAAAGATCTTTTGGCTTTCCATTTTTTTCCCCAGTGCTGACTGTATTCCAGATCTCCAAACAGACTTTACAACCCCATATACAGAGGCCAGTTATGTGTCCTTACTCTCATTTCTAAGCTTGCTCCTTCAGACTTTTTTGCCTTTAAATTTCTCCACAATCTCTGTGCTTACCCTATGTATTTCCACCATCTTACATGTCCCAATAAATCCTAAAAGTGGGTTTTGACTCAAAATGTGTCCTCAATATTTTTAGGCATAATCTCTAAAAGGTTAAGTTGCTGATAATTTACATATTGGAATAATCCCATGAGTATTAGCATGGATAGCATCCCTTGTGATAGTGAATGAGACTGAGAGCAAAGTGAATTGAAATTAATTGTGAAAACCCCCAGTACATCTTCTCTGGGTTTTTATTTCTGCAGTTGGAATGTGATACAATAATTGTCTAACTCACATTCCTGTCTTCTCTATTTGTTAAGTGAGTTTGTTGAAGTTGTTTTTATCAGACATGCATTTATTCACAACCATTTCCAAGATCATGACTCTATTGCCCAAATCAGAAACATTTCCATGCTGGAAATATTTAGGTATTCAGGTAATTTTTAAATTCAGTCATGCACAACATCACTTTCCCTTCCCAGCCTAAAGTTACATTTTCTTTGCAAGATCTTCTGCTTACTGAAGCTTAGTAAAAGAGTAATCATTTTTTTGTATTTTAAAGTTTTCACTAAATTAATTTCCTGAAGAAGTGTTTCCTTTTGTCACTATATAGCAAGTATATACGGGACTCAAACAGAGGTCACATAGACGACACAGTAATATTACTATTCCAACAAACCAGCTCAAAGGGTGTTGGCTTCCTATGCAATACCCACAAGTTTTGGCTGAATGCAGAGACAGGAAAGTTAAGACCAAGTTGTACACCTGCCTTAAATACATTTTGTGTAGTCTACCACATGGTGTTTCTGGAAAAACAACATTACACTGATAAATGATATATTTTCATGTCCTAGAGGTGAAAAGGGGTTTTCAGCATATACATTTTTATTAATTCTGCAACAATGAAAACTAAGCTCTGGAAAATGTGTTTAATTTCCATGAAAATGTCATTGCTTTGGCTCTGATTTGCTGGCAGTGATTTTTTTTTCTACTTCTTTAGTAACAATAATGTGACACTTTTATATCAGAAAGTAACTAGCATATGCTGTAATTTTGTTTGTCCAGAGAAAAAGACCTTTAAAAAGGAAACACTGAAATGGTTACCGTTTGTGTCTACTAACAAGTGAAGGTGAACCTTCCAGTTACTTTGCTGTCTCCCAAGCCAAGCATCATCCAGTGAGAAGATGGAACACTGATCTGCTTGCCATGCAGAAGGATCTCTTCATGGCTTACTGGTAGCACAAAAATCCACTGAAGCAGGGCCAGCTTTGTAAGGAATAATTGAGGCTAACAGTCTCCAGAATTAGGACAGGGGTGTTCTAAAATATTACGTTTAAACTCAGTGAATGCACCTGTTTCTCTCCAGTGCAAACTACTACCAGACAGAGCGGTACTGAGAAGAGATCAGTGTTCTCTATTCCACATATCTTGCTAGACTCATCCTCACCTTATTTTGATTATGGTGTCTCCATGTATTTGCTTGCATGAAAAAGGATTTAAGAAAAATTTTTAAGCATTAAGTGCCAGCCTGGTCAATAAGGACCAACAGAACTTCAGCCTCAGAAGGAATACGGAAAGAAATAACTAGTTCCCACAAGATTCCTGTTAGCAAAAACCATTTAACTTTTTGTCTGCAGCCAAACTACATATATATAAAACTTTAATACTCTTGAAATCTCATGAGACTTAAATAATCTTGCTGGTGATACGTATCTAGCTAGGAGCAGAAAGATAAATCAAGCTGTGAAGTTCTTTTTTTTTCCTTCACTGAAGAGATGTTCCTAGAAAAAGAATTAGCAAAAGCTTTCCTCCACTGAGACTGGAAAGCATTTAAGCCTTTTATTTGTCATTTGTTCAAATTAAGACCACTAATATATCTAAGCTTGGGTAAAGGTGATTTCTCTGCTACTTTTTTCTCCATATTATCAAGTATATTGTCAGCTTTTTCACAATGCTGGAGAAGCGACATCCTTTAGTCATGCCTCCCATTAAAGAAATGAAGAAAAGCAACCTTGTATATCTGCTTACTAGCAAGGTGATGCAGGAAGTAAAAGAAAATGAGGAGCACCTTATGGATGAAGGACACACCCTCATAAACAACACTTCTAGACACAGACAAAGGGGAAAAGAGAGAAGTTTAAATGGAATATTTTGATTTTCAAAACATTTGGAAGGTAACCATACTTAGAGCTCAATAGTTTACTTAAAGAGACACCGGTGAACACCTTTACTACCATTTAGCTTCATGAACATTTCGTATATGTATGCCCCTCTCTCTTATTGTTGCATTCAGCTAGCATTTTGGTGTCAGGGCTTGAAAACAAAATATGGGGAAGTACACTACTTCCTGGACACTTTAGTTATTCTACAGAAAAGGCAGCTTTAAAGCAAATAACAAATGTTTGCTCAAAACTACAGAACACTTTTAGAGTTTAAAATCTCCTCCATAAATGTGACTTTTTGCCAACAGGAGAGTATCTAGCACTGCATAGTAAAAAACCCACCTGTGTTACACAATTCATCCAGGGGCATGGCCCATGTCACCACTTTTAATTATGTGAACATCAGAAGTCAGTTATAGATACTGGGGTCTTTCTCTCTTTTCCTTAGGTGGGTGATGATCTTGAGGGAGGTGGCCAAGAGGAAAAGTGACTGTCAAGGACTCCAGCTCCCTTTGTCTATGACTGACTTTTAGACCTATCCATAGCAGGACGTGTAATGCAACTTCAGCAAAGAGGATGACTGAAGGCACCCTGAAAGGACTTGCACCCCTTCCCACCAGGGGGTAAACTGACTTGCTATATTCATTGAATCACAGAATCATTAAGATAGAAAGGACCTCCAAGATCTTTAAGTCACACATTTGATAAAATGCCACTATGTCAACTAAACTACAGCACTAAGCGCTATGTCCAGTTATTTCTTGAACACTTCCAGGGATGGTGACTACACGATTTCCCTGGGGAGTCTGGTTCAATGCCTGATAACCCTTTCAGTGAAGAAATTCTTCCTGATGTCCATCCCAAACCTCCCTCAGTATAGCTTGAGGCCATTTCCTCTTGCTCTGTCATTAGTTTCCTGGGAGAAGAGGCCAACCTCCACCTTGGTACAACCAGGTGGAGCAGCATGGCAAACATTGGAAGGAGCAGATGGTGCTGACATTCTGTGTGCTGTTAATTTATTTAGATGACACAAATACTAAGTCTTTATTTTCAGTTGCTTGTCATGGGTGTGTGCCTCCACTGTCCATATGTTTACATGCCTTTGGGCTAGATCTGTTTTGCATCACTAACATTCTTATTTTACCTTCTTTCCTACAGAAGCATCTAGAATGAAAACAGTAGTTTGTCTACAGTTCAAATACCACTTTCTTTATTGAAGTCGTGGTGGGAAATCCAAGTAAAGGAAGACAAAAATCTCCCCATCCAAACCTAAAAACTTGGAAGACTCAGTTTTTGGGTGTGCAGAAGTATTATCCAGCATTAAACTGTTTATTATGAGCCATTACTTTCCTATGTCAAGAGTGTCTGCTGTAACTGATAGCTTTACTGTATTTCATTGGTTTCACTTTAAATCCCGTATCTGTTATTATCAAAAGTCCTTAATGGAAGCCCTGAGAGGCTACTTGCTGTAACACAACCCCAAAGCTGGAGACACAACTGAGAACACCAAACAATTCACACGTTGACTGGCTACACCAGTATTATCCAATACTCAGTTAGATAAGGCAGCAGCTTTGATCATTGGCTATCTGTTGTCTTCTATAACAATGGTTCTTCTTGGATAGGTATCAACGTCCACAAATATGTAGCGGACCTCATATTTTCCTGTTTCAGGATTCTGTAAGAAAAACAAATTCAGGCTGGTTTTTTTCTCTTTGGTAGTTTAAGTTCAAGATTAAGCTTGTGAGCTAGATCAAGCAATTGTACATACCTCTTTGACTTCCACGTGGACTGTTCCCTGCTTTCCTGATTCAGTGCCCTCAATATAGAACTTCAAACGCATATGTTTCAGTCCATCCTTTACGTATTCAATATGACTAAAAACAGTAAAACAAAACAAAAACCTGACCACCCAGCAAGGATACACACTATATGCCAGTTAAGACTTCAAATTTAAACTTACTTAGAGGAGTTGCTTCCTCATTTTGTAAGAAAGTGTACTCCAATGCAGTCCTTATGCTACCATGGGTTCCTTCTCTACTGCTCTTCTCAAGCTCTACTGTGAATGCCTAAGGACTAGCGGAGTCAGAAGAGCTAATTAGCTTCTGAGGATTAAGAGATGAAATGCTTAAACATCATCACCCCAGTCCTGCCCTCAAAGCTCAAAAGCAATCCAGTACCTGAACACTCTGTAATTTCCCTGCATTCACAATAAAGAACCCCAAGATTTGGAGCTTGACATCTAGAAAAGAACAGCCACATCACCAAGAGTACCAGTTTTTTTCAATGCACTTAAACTAATTTACCAAGCCAAAACACACAAAGCATGTTTTGTCAACTTAATTATCAGGTTGGTTAAATCACATCAAAACTAACAGTTTACAATGTGCTTTACTTACTCTGACAACAATTTTGTTCTGCTGAAGTTGTATAACTTTGGTACTGATATCAGATCTCCAACTTAAATGCTGATATTTAGATTGGAGTTGGTTTATGCGCAGGTATCAGATGAATGGAGAGGTCACATCACTTTCAAAGTGACCACTTTCATAAACTAATGATCAAATGAAATCATGTTTCCCACTGAAATTACTAACTGTTACATACCACCAAGCTCGTATTTCCATCAGTCATGCCCAGGTATACACTTAATTAAGCTTCTGCTACAGTTTATGGTGGCATAATGGGTTAGAGAGAACAAAGATGAATCAAGAGTCTTACTGTGGTAAATTCACATTGAAGCTGTTCATACACAAAAACCCCTGCACATTTTTGAGACATTTAAGGTCATCCTTACACTGCAGATGCAAACTCTACAATCTTACACAGTTCTCAGCTCAAAAATTTATTTAAAATACTAGACATTCAAAATTATGGAAATGAACTACTAGGAAAGCTGATTGATAATACATTTACTTATCTACATAGTTTGTTTTACAGAGAGGTGCTTAAAATGTCTGTGCATATCCATTTCATTTAGCAGCTCCATTTTAAACACTCTTTCACAGAGTCTGGTGAAGAGATTAAACTTTGACCAGTAAAAGTCACTTTCCTCTAGAAAAAAAATAATCGCAGTTTCATGGTTCAAGTTGTGTATCTGGGTTTATGAGTCTCATCCTATATGAAACATCACTGAATATATTCCAGTCAAGGAACCCAATAAAGGCAAAACACAGAGGATTTAAGTTCTGTAAGAAATAGTTCTGTTGTTTCTCTCAAAAGGAGAGCAATAATAGACAGACATCATGAAAGATTTAGGTAAGAGGTGTTCTGTTAAATACACAATAGAGATGTGGCCTCAAGTACAAAAAAGCAATATAAGAAATGGGCAGCCGGTTCTGACTATCAGCTCAGAACCATTTCAGACTGTAAACTTCATTCAGATTCCTGCTCCATATATGCATGTCTAGGCCTCTGTACTACTCTCTTCAGACTTATCCTGTTTTGGGGAGAGACCAGCTCTATGTTTACCATGATGACCACTGCGTCTTTTGAGGCTCTCAAAACTGGCATTTTATATGTACATGCACTGTACTTAGTGGTATATGCCACACAAGAGGTACTGCAAACCTTGTATGTTCACTCATGTCACATACAGTTCATCAATCTAGATCCAATGTGTGACCTAAAATGTCTTTGCTGTGCAAAAACTACTGTCTGTGTGGGGCAAACACCAAAGGGTACCTGACATGCTGTCGTCTTCCTCTTCTTGTTGCCTCCCCATAACCTTTAACAGAATCACCAAAAGCACCAATTACCTACAAAAGAGGTAGCTAACGTTGGCAGAAGGTATCACATACATATATTCCAGTATCAGTTCACATCCCTGTTGTGAATGCATTTTAACAAAATGTCCCTTGTGAGTCTAATGTGCCAAGAACAGAAGAGTACATGAAAGAAAAGTGTTAAGGAAAATTCCTCTATATTCCTTTTCTTTACAGTCAAATATTAAACATTTAAAATAAATTCTACTAATATCTTCCCTTTCACAGAATATTCTGAGTTGAAAGGGAGCCACAAGGATCATCAAGTCCAACTCTGAAGTGAATGGCCCATATGGGTATTGAACCCACGACCTTGGTGTTATCAGCACCATGCTCTAACCAATGGAACTAAACTTGTACTGTCCTCAGAGATGAGGACTTGGGAACCAATATTTCATGTAAAGAGGAAAAAAAGGATGAAATATTTGCTCACATCTCCTCCAAGAGAACATTTCCAAGTTTAAAATGCAAATGCACTCCCCTTCACATTATCTAAAAAACACTACCATTGAAGAAATTCAGTACTTCTTTTCACATCTATAAAGGCAAAACAGATTAACCCAGCTTTAAATCTACTTTAAAGCTGGTTAGAAAGGGAGGGTAAGTTTTACTGTGCAAATACTGGAGAGAAGTTTTAATTCTAGAAACTTGCTGCAAAGCAGTTGTCAATTTTTTCTAGTGACAGCTTGACCCTTCATTTCTAGGTTATCCATAGTGGCCTTGTTTGAAAGCTATTCCATGCATTTCTTATTTTGCCTGAAGTAGTAGTTTTTAGAATCTGGTTTTAGACTGATTTTTGTTTATACCCACCTCTGATGGCTGTGATCCCATAACTGTTCTGCATTTCTTTTCCTGTTAGCCACAGGAAGGCTAACTGTGCTGCAAATGACAAGTTTAAATTCCTGGATATCTGTGCAGTGCTTCACAGAATGACAAAACCATAGCGACGTGTTTGAAAAGGCAACAGGTTAGATCTACAGAACTTAAGCGGGACTAGCTGCCTTTCTGACCTGCAGAACTCTTTAAGTACTACATTTAGCAGGCAAGGCACTCAGGTAGGCCCATAAGATTTTCTGTATGTTGACACAAGAAGATGCTCTGAAGGGCAGACAGTTTTTGTATCAGTTTTTGTGCTGTGGCACACTTGATTTCCAGCAGGGTAATTCACATAGGCTCAATGCTTGCACTGACTTGTCCTAATACAGACTTCAATCTGGAGCTGACCCACCTCTAGCCAGCTAACAGTACTGGCAGATCTGCTGAGCACCACATGGGTCTTCCTGTAACTTGGCTTGTGAGATTCCTTGAGAGAACTTTTGACTTGAAGAGAGACAGTAACTACTGAGAAACTTAAACTTATCACTAAAGTTCAAAAACCAACCTCAGGGTGAGATCTGCATTTCTCTAAGGCATCTCCATAGATCTTATTTGGACTAGAAGAAGAGAATAGCTCTTTAAAAATCACATAGAACAAACCACCTGTAACAGAAACAACAGGAAATGGAGTGAAAACTTATCAAACCAGATGGAATTAATGAAAAATGTCTGATAAAGAATGTAATTTAAAAAATAACCTGTGACACCAATTCCAACAAGCACCACAATAAAATAGGTAAAGTCTCTTCCAGCTTCTTTCACTGAAATAAGAGAGAAAACAACACAGAAGTTACAACCTTGGATAAGATGATGTGCATGGTGTCATACAAAAAAGCACATAAAAAAGAGCACATACAAACATGCTTTTATTAATCTACAGTTCAAATGACATTTTGGCAGAAGAAAAAACTCCAGTAACAGTTTCCATAATGCCTCATCAGTATAAGAAAGAGACCATGGAACATCTCTTGTATTGTACAAGGCATGTTCATATCTCTGTGTTAGGCATCATTATTTTCTGTTTCCCTACTAGATGATTTCAAGATCCAAAACAGCACTTACTGCTACTTTTTGGGTACCTGATAGATTTTTTAAGACCTAATGAGGTATTTAGCACTGCAGTATTCAAGCTACCTCCTAAACATCCAGTTATTGCAATCCTTATGCACAGAAAGGGAGAAGTAAAAACAAAAGAGCTTATAGATTGCACACTGACTTTATGAATTACCAGTCAAGAGAACAATAAAAGGAGGAGTATTAGACCAAAATATGTTTTCTTTACAAACATCATTAATTGCTGTTTATCTGATTAGTTTTTATCTATCAAGTTTGATCTGAAGTACAAGTAAAAGTGTCAGTATACACTCCAAAAGTCATATGAGATTCTCGGTTTCACAATACTTTTTGGCAACTTGGAAAGAGGCTACTAGTCTTTCAAAGCAATTAAGTGTGCCTTTGAGTGAAGTACAACTTACTGAGGAAACTTAAATAGCCACTTCTCCTGCAGTCTCCTAATCCTTCAAAGGTGTTTTTCATAAACCTTTTCATAGCTCTTAGAATTTCTGAGGCTAATCGTGTAGTAACCACTTTTCACTGAAGTGAATGAGACCACCCAAAGTGGCAGCGATCCCATAAAGAAACTAGTATCACCTCCAGCTTCCACAGTTTTGCTGGAGGTGAACGTGTTTCAGCAGCCGTGAGATGGGCTGCGTGTGACAGGTTTGCCTTCTGAAAAGGAGAATGAGAGGCTACTACACCTTGCCCCTGATGCGACTTAAACACTGAATCAAACAGGCTGTTTGGAAGAGGCCACATAGTTTGTTCTGCTTGCACAATAGGTACACTGAAATGTATCAACTGCTGCAAACAGTACAAAGTGAAAAGAAACCGGCCTGGTAACTTTCAGAGATTTGGTGTGTTGTGGGTTCTTAAAATATTTGTCTTCTGGGACTACAAAACTGAGCTGCAGTTCGAACTGTCTCCGCGACAGTCTCTGAGCAGCACACAGCATGCCCCTCGCTGTGCCTGCCGCCCGCCTTACCTTTCTGAGCAGCCGACAGCATTGTCTCCTCGTTCTGCGCCCTTTGCACGGACACATCTTTGCTGTTATCGCCAGGCTTCTCGGTTCGCAGCCCTCCCGCCCGCGTCCCGATGCTGTGCCGGGCGGCGCGGAGCAGCAGCGGGGACTGGTGCCCCCAGCGCAGGCAGGGAGCGGGGCCCGAATCCAGCCGCGCCCGCCCGCGGGGGGCGAGCAGCCAGCCTCGCAGGCAGCCCCGCCCGAGCGCTGCGGGCAGCATCCTGCNGCCCGTGCCTCAGGTTAGGAGCCGCACCGACCCTTCACCGCCGACCGCCGCCGCTCGCCATTGCCCCGGCGGAAATGTTTGGGACGGCAGCAGCAGCGGCGAGCCCTGGGAGCGGTAGTCTGAGCGAGCTCCCTCTCCCGCCCGCCGCCGGGAGCGGCTCCCAGCGAGGTCACTACAGCGCCCGCCATGCCCAGCGCCGCCGCGGCCACAGGCACGGGCACAGGGACAGACAGGCACGGGCACAGGGACAGACAGGCACGGGCACAGGGACAGGCACGGGCACAGGGACAGGCACGGGCACAGGGACAGGCACGGGCACAGGGACAGCCCCGGCCCCGGCTCAGCCCCGGCCCCGGCCCCGGCCCCGGCTCCAGCTCCAGCTCCAGGCACAGCCCCAGCTCAGCCCGCTCCCAGGGCCGGGCACCCGCCGTCTCCTCTGAGCGCCACGGGGCTCTGCTCGGAGCGCCGTGCCCCTGCGCGATCACTCTTTTAAAGCTGTTCTTTTTATATATGTTTTTCTTGGTCTTGCATGCTTAGGTGTGTGAAAGCGCTGCGGTTGACATTTCCACTATTGGAGATGGGAAGAGACCAACGTTTTGAGGTTCAAAAAGAGCAAGTGGCAGGTCCTACACTTCGGCCACACTAACCCCATGCAGGGCTAGAGGCTGGGGCAGAGTGGCTGGAAAACGGCCCAGAGGAAAAGCATCTGGGGTGGCTGGTCAGCAGGCGACTGAAACATGAGCCAGCAGTGTGCCAGGTTGGGTCCAAGAAGGCCAGTGGTGTCCCAGCTTGAATCAGAAATAGTGTGGCCAGTAGGACCAGGGAGGTGATTTTCCCTCTGTACTCAGCACTGGTGAGGCCACACCTTGAGTGCTGTGTCCAGTTCTGGGCCCCTCTGTTCAGGAAGGACATTGAGGTACTGGAGCGGGTCCAGAGAAGGGCAGCAGGGCTGGTGAAGGGACTGGAGCACAGATCCTACGAGGAGCAGCTGAGGGAGCTGGGGTTGTTTAAACTGGAGAAAAGGAGGCTCAGGGGAGACCTCATCACTCTCTTCAACTACCTGAAAGGAGGGTGTAGCCAAATGGGGTCGGTTTCTCCTCCCCAGGCAACTCGCGATAGGACAAGAGGGCACAGTCTCAAACTGTGCAAGGGAAGGTTTAGCTTGGACATCAGGAAGTTCGTCACAGAAAGGGTGATTAGACATTGGAATGGGCTGCCCAGGGAGGTGGTGGCATCACCGTCCCCGGCGCTGTTCAAGAAAAGACTGGATGTGGCATTTAGTACCATGGTCTAGTTCACACGGTGGTGTTCGGTCAGAGGTTGAATTGATTGATTCCGTGACTCAGACCCAGCACACCGCGCTCCGGGGGCCGGCGCAGCGGCGCTCACTGTGGGGAGGGGAGCCACCGTTCCCGCTTCCCGTGTGCCCTACCCGGGCCTGCCGGGACCCCAGCACCGCCTCCCCGTGGCACCAGCACCGCCTCCCCGCGTTCGCTCCCGGGATCCGCCTGCCTGGGACGGTCCCTCTCCTCTCCTCCCCTCCCCTCCCTCCCTGCCGCCGCACCGCGCGGAGCGGCCATGGCGACGGCGCGCGGCAGGTAACGGGGCTGTGCCGGCCGGGTCTGCCTGCTTGGCCTTCTTCACCCTGCCCGGCGGGAGCGGTTTGTTGTTTCTCCCGCCACTCCCGTTGCTCCTGTGGGAAACCCCATCCACCTGCCCACGGCTCTGGCTTCCAGCTCAGAACTCGTGCCGGCGAGGGCCGTGTCCATGTGCGCTCTCACGGCCGTGGTGCTCTCCGCTCCTTGCCCCGCGCTGTGAGGGCGGCACTCCCTGCGCTGGGAAAACGCAGGGCTGGCAGTGCCCGAGGGGCTGGAGTTAGCGCGCTCTCTGCCTGGGAACGGGGCTTACATTTGGGTATGCCCTTGAGCTTGGAGGCGGTACTGTCATCAGTAGCCTATTACAATCTGCTAAGGCAGTTAAATGCCTCCCTGACATCCCATCCCGTCAGATCTCGGCAGCCAAGCAGGGGCAGCCCTGGATAGTATTTGGATGGGACACCTCCTGGGAATACCGGGGGCTGTAAGTCCTAGTCCTGAGGACTTCATTGTCACCGTCCAAGCTCGCTCGGCAGTGGCAGATGAACCTCAGGAGTTAAACGGTGGGGCCAGTTCTGCGCACGCTGTGCCTCACCTAAAAAATCCACTGCGCAGGCTGGAAGGGCACACCCACATGGGGAGAGCCCTTCTGAAATCTTCATTCGCGAAGCCGAGCCATATATACATTCATACATGGCAAACTACTAGTTATCTTAGTGGCCCATGTATGTTAGGGTAGTTAGGCCTTTGTAATAAATGGGAGATTTTCACCGTGGAAGGTGTGATGAGCCTAAGTCTTATAGCACAGATTCAGCCTCCAAGAATTTAAAATGTCAGTTTTAGAAACAAAGTTGAGAAAGCAGATTTTTTTGCTAACGGATTTGTACAACCAAGTCACAGTGCAAATACCATGGGGTATGGAAGTACAAAACTGAATCCCACAAGTTAAAAGTTAATGAAAAAGCAATTGAAGTTATTGTGCCTCTGAGTAAAAGTATCTCTGTTGTTCTGGAAGCATCTAAAGAGGGGAATGTAACAGCTATTGTTGTCTTTTAACTTAGGCTAACCTGCCCAAGCTTTGTCAGTGGAGTGTAAAAGTATTTTGTCAATACTAATTTAAAATCTCAGCATACACAGTACTTGAAAAACAGTTTATGGATTGGATTTGCTGTTGTTCACACCTTAATAGTATTTTTTTTTGAAAATGTAAAAGTTCAGCACTTTTTTTTGAATTGACACTTACAAAAGGAGTATATATTACATTGAAGTTTTCAAGGCATATGTAGGCAACACTTCTCTTACCTCAGATATTCCTTCCTGAGGTGAAGAAGAGGGGGATGCAAGGAGAGGTTAAAATGAGCAGGGAGGACTGAATACAGGCAATGCAGGTTATGCTTGTACAAAGTGTGTTTGAAAATGCAGGACCCAGCTTCTTATCTGAATTACTCATGTATACTTGGAGTCTGTGAAGTTATGTCCCTATAGACTATGCTCAAACTAGTTTTCTCTGTGCTTTCAGTATGGATTCAGGGTGGAATAGCCTGCGCTGTGCTGCCCTGGAATGTACAGAAGTGATACCTCTGCCGCTGTTGAACACGGCTTGTGTCCCTAAATCCCATTAATGGCTTTTCAGGAATGCAGTTGCTTAGTACCTTATCATCTAAGTGTACTTCTTGATACTAATACATGAGTAAAACATATGCTTGACCTCCAGGTTGTTTTTGTTACATCATTAACTTCTTTGAAGTTTTAATTTAGTTGGTGTATCAGGGATTGGAACCCAAGGTAAAACGTGCATGTCTTTTTTAGCAATTCTCAGTAAAACATCTTGGACCTTTTCTTTTTACATATACAGCTCAGCTGACAATATAGAGGAGAGCAATTCTTTTCTTTCTATTTTTATTTTCCTTTGAGCATAAACCAATCCCAGGTCAAGAACAGCATGTGTTAAATGTACATGGTCCCCATGTACTTCAAAATTAGTTTTTTTTTTCCCCCAATATTGATTGGTTGCCTAGAAACCCAGAGGTGGTTTGATGACATGTTGGAAACTCAGCTAAGAATTTAAAGCATCACTAATGCAGTGAATGGGGAGCTCTGCCTGCTTGGTGGCATCAGTGGGTATGAAGTGTAAGGATTTGGTTAACCTTGAAACTCTATCTCAATATATCTATGTGGTTTAATGATAGTATTTGTATTACAAATTTGTATTAGTATTACAAAGTCCTTGCTATCAGAAGACTTGGAAAATATGTGTCCAGTTGGATTTTAAGGATTTATATATGTTAGAAATAAGCAGAGTTGCTTTTTTTAAATGAAGGAGAGTAATTTCTGTCCAAATCGTGATGTGCTAATGAGCTATAAAAACACTGATACCCAACTTGCCTGTTGAATTAGCACTGATATCTAAGATTTGTGAATATTTTGGTAGGAGTAAATTGGAAATGAGACTTTAACTTTGTTCCAAATATAATTCTGTTGTATGTTCAAGGAAATTATTTTTGAACCTCAAAAGTTTTTGGGAAAGTTTTAAGGTATTGTTTTATTTGGTATCTTTTAATAGGTTTGCCAAAGTTGGATGGCTTAAAAATGTCTCTGGAGTAATGTTGCAAAGCAGAAGATTAATCAGTGAGTTTTACTCACTGCAGGGGTTTGATTGTGGTGGCCACAGTGGGGCAGTTGAATAACTCTAATAGATCTGTGCTGGACTCAGACTGGTTTGGTGGAGTGACACTATTCCCTTCTGACTACTGTGAGAGATTAATCACAGGAGAGACAGCCATAAATTTAAATCTAACATCTTCCTGATGTCAGGTATTTTAATTTGGTGATAATTGTTCAAATCTGTGAACAGATAATAATGAGTTGCCATGAGAGTATTCCCTGAATCCTACCTTGGTTAAAATATTGTGCCCAGGTGTGTGCAATATGTGTATTTTTACCTTTTTTGAAGATGTGGCTCCTGACAGCTTTTCTTTGTTTGAAAATAGGCTGAGGACTTTTGCTGCCAGGCCTGGGAAATATTCTGAAACTGTGAATGCTGGAATTAAAAGTCTGTATTTGACACCTACGGTAAAACCAAAACCAAATGTATGCATTGAGAGGTGAGTACATCTTCAGTTTAGGAGTAGAAGTAGAAGACCCCTTGCAAACTTTAAGCCATCTTTTGACTGCTTACAATAATTATGTTTATATTTTGGAGATTTCTATGTCAGATGTTCTGAGTTGAAAATATTTGCTTTCCCGGCCTACTTTGTGGTCCTGTATTCACCTTCTGATGTTTGCTGGCGTGGTTCTCCTTTGTCTCCTTTTCTAGATTCATATAAAGGATGTAGCGTTTGCAAGTCATACGAAGCCTTCAGCAACTCCTTTCCACATCATGGGCAGTGTTGTTCCTTGAGAATAAAAATTGTTACTATGTTACTTCAGTAAAGGCAGTTCAGAATTAAACTTTGTATTTTTGTCTTGATCGTTGGTTGTTATTTTGTATACAGAGTCTGAGGATGGTGGAGAGGGATGAGGGGGGAGGAATAAGTGACTGCTACATGTTTGCTGCAAGGTAAATGTTTCCCTTCCAGGGAATGGGTACTGCAATATAATCCTGAGTTTTCTTTTTTGAAAATTAGTTGCATTTAAAAAAAACCACAAACCAACAAACCTAAGACTACGTTACCCGAAAGATTAATTAATTTTCCTTGTTTTATTTATTTGATAGCTTCCTGTGTAATGATTTCTCTGTTTTGCATTGGATGGTCAGTTCCATACCTTTATGCTGTTAGTCTGGTGTGAAAGATGACAGAAAAAAGGAAAAACTCCTTTCATCTTCCTTGAAATTAAAAATAATACAGTTGTAAAAACTGCTGTTGAGTATTCTGGATCAAGCATATTATTTAATTTGCAGTCTTTTAAGGGATCACTTCTAAATTCTCTCTGAAATAAATCCACTAACTACTTTGGGCTTTCAGTTTATGACTAATTTTGCATAATAACCATGTAAGTTTTGGCATGTTGCAAGTTTGGGCATGTTGCCTCTATGTTGGTGCAGCTGAGATTCTGAGTTTTAATACAAACACTGGAGTAATGCTGTTATCATGCCACCCTTGACAGCTCTGTGCTCTTGGAATAAAGTGTTATAAAACAACAACTGTTGTAAATGGCACAGTAGTAAAAGGATGAGGCAAAGGTGGGGCATTGACTTTCACATCACCTTGTATTTTTAGTGGTGATTTTGATGTGACCATACTCTATGCTCCAAAAATTATAGTATAAAATGCATCTCTTTTAAACTCTGGGCAGTTAAGAGGCACTACTCAAAGGGTATGAGGTTTCTGTCTGTTAATAAAATCATGGTGGCTCATCTCCAGGTGTCTTGGGCTTATCATGCTTAGACAGGCACCTGCATTTCAGGCAGTCTTCCAGATGCACAGAAACCTTAATGATCTCAAGATGCTACCTGGTTCTTAATTTGAAGTGCATGTCTTTCTGTTGAAAACTGCACAAGACCCCTGAGCTCATACAGGTTGAAGATTATGATGAAATATAACATGATCTTACTGTTCGACTGTTTCTGTCCTGGTGTATCCTGAGATCTGATGCCACAGCCAGGAGAAAAGAAATCTGCAGTTTTGGCAGATACTGGTTATTATGGACGAAAGGTTAAAATCCTGGTACAAGCAGTTAGTGAAATTGCAAACCCATAACTTTTCATGTAATTGTGCTGTGCCATTTGAAAAAGTTGTGATGAATGGCTTTATACAAATGCTGTATATCAGAGAGTGAAATCAGAACCCAAACTTTGCAATTTGACTCCTCAGGTGACTTTTAATTTGTGTTTTCACCAGCTGATAGTTTCCCTCTCCTTTGTTTTGCTTTGGTTTGAATTTAAAATCTTTTGCCCTTGTAATTTCTGGAGTTTGCAACTCTAACAGTGTTCCTCTTTCTCCTGTTTTCCAGCATGCCATCAGAAGTGCTGTTGAAGATATTTTCATATTTGGATGCTGGGTCCCTGTTGTCTGTTGGTTGTGTGAATAAACTCTTCTATGATCTGGCTAATGACAAGTAAGGAAGAGGAAAGGTATAAGTGCTGGTCTCAGTCGGTCAGCTGTTGAGTTTACCTCAGTTATGAGTCTTTCTAATTTAGTTTCTCTGATGCCAGAGAATTGATACATGAACCTATGGGCAATTACTCTGCTGAAAATGTACAGCATAGCCCACAGTACAATGTGTTGTATGGAATTCTGATGGGAGTTATGAGGCAAAAACTAAATGTAGTGCTTTGAATGCTGCTATTTGCATTTTTTTTGTTGTAAATTTACATATATTTCTTTGTATTCACATGCACCTGCACAAGCCTTTTGGATCTGACAGTCCTTAGTGGTGTGTAGCCAGTGGTTTTGTGGAATTGTCATAGCTTTCATAATTTTGAAGTCCTACTTATTAGGTCTTTCATCATGTTTTTGCAAAGGGATAGATTTAATCAAATTATTTACTAGAGGGTTTTATCTGTTCCTCTTTCTATCAAATTTCGATGACTTCTAAATGAAAACAAGAGAGATGAAGTTAAATATTGACACATTTTGTAAGCCATTGCTTATACAGAGGCTTACACAATTGCTCCTACCAGTATCATGATAATTTTGTGAAAGGATAAAGAGGAGATACCTGGGTTTGTATGCTATAACTAGGATGTCTGGGTATTCTTTTTTTTTTAATTTCAATTCTGCTACATTAGTGTTGTTTCAATGAGAAAGTGTCTTCTGGTATAGAAAGTTGCTGCATCTGGTATGAATTAATTTCTCCCTTATTTGCCAAAACTTGTATGGTGAATTGGTTTACATTGTCACTGGCACTTTTAGAACTGATTAATTTAGAGGGAAAACTGTAATCCAGATTTATGTTTTGAGGTGTCAGCAGGTGAGCATAGATAAAAATTGCATAGTTGACAAAATTACGTGTCTTAGTTTGTGTTTTCCACTTCAGGTGAGTAAGATAAGATAAAATCATTGTGGCTGTACAGGGAAAGATGATTGATCTGTCTCCATCTCAACAGTGTCTGTTTCCATTTTCTAGTCTCGACAGAGATTACTGTATGTGCACAAATGGGACTCAGGGAAGAGATACTTCCCCTTAACTAGAAGATTGACTGGTTCAGTGGGACCAGGTCATTTCCTCCTGATGGATTTCCATGGACCTTCTTGAGATCCCAGACCTTGTGATGAATTAGCAGAAGTTTTAATTGAAGTTCTTGCGTATTTCTCTGACAAATCTGATTTTTTTTTTAAGCAGAGTATAATTTTTTAGGATATTTCTGGTGTCCTGGATATACAGGGTGCTGTTGTTGGTGCAACAGAACCATCCATCTTTTATTGTGGTGTGTCTGTGCTGCCTAATGTGGTGCTGAGTCTTTGGGCTCTTCAAATAATGTCTGTGCTTGAACAGTTCCTTGGCACTGATGTTTTCAACATAACTACTGAAAACAAGGAAATGTTTCTGAGCCCTCTTTCTTTACCCTCCTTGGCCCATGTGGTATTGTTCCAGCCTTCCTGTCATGCCATATGGGAAGCTCACACAGATGATCTGTCTGAAATCCTGAGGATTGTGGCCACCCACAGAATGTGCTTGCATAAGGGGAGGTGAGAAGCCAGAGTACAGGGGGAAGATCCTTTGCCTTTGTGGTCAGGTGATGATTGATGATGATGTGTGTCTGATTCTGGTCTATGAGTTAGCAGTAAGGGCTTTGTTTGGCTTGTAGTAACATCTAATAAGGGGGCTTGAGATTAATACTATACTCAATACTTTGTGGCAAAAAGTGCATATATTCTGCTGTGAAAGATATGAACATGTGCTTTCCTGTTGGATGCCTTTTTCATTGATCTGTCCTGACTTCTTCAGAAGTTGAGGATGAAGGGGCAGTGATGTCTTTCTAAACACTTGTGATTCCAAGTCCTCCTTTTTTTGTCTGCCTCTGCCCTAACTGAATTTTTGAGCTTCTAGGACTGATTTTTCATCTGCTTGCACAATGCTTTTTTGGAAAAAGAAGAAGCAATATGTAGCTGAGAGTGAGGACAAGGATGGTGGCGAGTCTGTCTTCAGTCAACTTATATTGCCTGAGACTAAACCTTCAAAATGCAGGAAATGCCTACTGCTAAGCCCTGTCTTTTCAGCATCATGTAGTCAGATGCAAAGGTTCTCTCCCCATGGAAGAAAGAAAGTCTCTTTGGGAAGTGGTTTCTGGTTAACAGGAGACTGTAAGAGAATATGCTACTGGACTATTTAGGCTTATTAAGACCAGTTGGATGATACACAGCTCAGTTTCCTCTGATGATGATATGTCAAGGACATCTCTCTGTTTTCATTACCCTAAAATTTTGTACTGCTTTGGAGTTAAATAAGAATTTTCTCCCTCTGTCAGAAGTGTTTTATACTATCTAATAACCTGGTTGCCTTTTCTGGTCTTAAAATAGAAGTATTTCAAGTCTTTGTTTTACTTATGGGATTGTTCTTCATGTTCCCCTCTCTGCCCCAGTTTTGGTGAAAGGAAAGTTGGAAGCTCATATTGACTGTGAATCCACCTTTACTAGTCCTGGAAGCTTACTGGTCTGTGTGTTTTAAACAGCTTTGTCTCAAAAATGGCAGTGGGGCATTCTGTATATATCTGCACAGCAGCAGGCTGGAAGGTTTTTGCAAAATTACTTAGTATGTTTGCATCAATAACCAGAGCCTGGCTCTCAGCATGCAGGGACTTATTCTTAGCAGCTCATGAATTGAGAATGGTTTTGATGGGTAGGAGGCAGTGTGGGATGGATTCAGTCCTTGAATGCTTTAATACCTTAAGGAGAGGGAAAATGCATTACAAAACACGTTAGTGGAAGTTTGCCTGGGGATAAGTGAGGATTGGTAATCTTGGTGATAAATGGTAGAAAATGTCTCTTGAGAATTTGTTACTCTTGCTATTTATTTTCTTTAGTGCAGTTATGTAGGCTGTGTGGCTAGCACTTTAAAATTAGAAAATTATTGGAAACCTTTATTCACAGATTGTTGTTTGAATTCTTGTAACTTCTTGTACTCAATACTCCATAAACTGTCCTAGGGATAGTGGGGCACAGGGGGAGGAAATGTGATCTCACAGTTTTCCTGACATCAAAGAGATGAACCTATTGTTCCTGTCACATATTTCTTTGTCTTCAGAAGGGCATCTCTTCTCTGAGATTTTCCAAAGAGAGGGCAGAAGGAATTGATGTGACACTGGTACTGGCATAGGTGACTCTAATTGTCCTCCTCCACCCCACCTTCAGCTGTGTGAACAATTTGAAGGGTGCAGATTATCCTTGTTGAGTATCATTGTTATTTTTAAATCTGCTCTGTGAGTATCTATGAAGGAAGTAGCAGTGTAAGGGGAAGGCTTTTTAAAAACCACTTACTCTAATGTGCTACTGAGAGCTGTAAAACAGTGGGAAGTTCTCTATATCCGATTAGCCTACTTTTTACAGTGCTAGTCAAACATTTTCTGTGTATGTAGTTGAGATGTGTATCAATCTTACTGAAGTAAGGTAAGAATTAACTGAAAAACTTCTTTTTTTTTTTTTCCCTGTGGTAGAGCAGAAAGTCATAAGTGGATTTCAATTGGTATGTATAATCCAGAACAAGAGATGTGTTCAGAGATTCCACAGTCTTTCAGATAACCTAATAAACCTATGAGAAATGGTGACATCTAACATCCTTGGGGTCCTGAGCCTTCATGTTTGCTCCAGAGAAACTGACCTCATATGAGTTTTTGGAAGGTCAACATGGGGAAAAGTGTACAACTGTGCTTTTGTATTTTCTTTACTTATAGCTAGGAGGCTCCAGTTTCTGCTGTTCTAGAAACTTAGATCAAATACAGTTTTCTGATAATCTAGGACTTTATATTTTTCTACTAACATTATGTTCAAGGGTGGCTGAGATATGCATATAAAATATTGTGACTATTCTTGAAATTTATGTAGTTTTCCTCTTTATTCTAATTTTATTTTCAGTGGAATTTGGCTGAAAATCTATTCCAGTTGTTTGCAGGCAAAAAGGACAATTTGGAAAATGAAGTCTGAACAAACAGAAGCTGTTCCCTTGGGCTGTGCTGCTCTACATGATAAAAAGCCTGGGTACTGGAAGAAAGAATATATCTTGAAACAAACAGCTGCTGTCAAAACTAGAGTAATGGAACTTGTTAAACCTCTAGATCCTTATACAGGTCTTCCATTTAAAATCAAAGAAGCTATGAAGTAAGCAATGCCTTGTCACAGAAGAGGTTTACTTGAGAACAATGTACAGAATATTAATAATGGCTTTGGAAAAGCTGGGGGAGGGGGTATGGAAATAGAGCTATAATGAGTGTGTCATAATGGGTAGGTGCTATGATAGCCTATGAATGACTGAGCCTGAGAAATGTAAGTAGCAGCTAATATAAATTTTAAAATTCTGTTGAAAACATAGTTTAAATTTTGTTTTGTTTTGTTTTTAATGTCCCTCTCCCTTCTCAATTCCTAACTAACAGAGTCTCTGGCTTGAGTTGGATAATTGTTCTAAAGGACAAAAATGGAAACGAATATGTAATAGAGAAGGCAAACCTGTCACTTAAGGACACATCTGTTACCATACTTTGGTGTAGTACAAACTGGCCAGGCTTAGACGTTGTGTCAACCCTAAAACTATTTGGAGTTATGCCGTTGATCCCTGACCTAAGCAAACTTCCCAACAAGTATGGGTGAGTTTTAATATAGGATTTTTTATCCCTTTTTTGATGTATCTGGTTGATAATGTGTCTGTAGGAGCTATCTGATCTTGGTTTAACTCAACAAGTTAATTCTTAGACAGTCTCTCTGTAGTATTTATTCCAAATCCCATGTTCTTCTCGTCACTGGTAGAGCTTTTTAGAAAGAAATAGTATAATCCAACAAGCTATGACATATATAGGTTAATATAGCTACTGGCATGTTATATACAGACTGATATGTTCTGCCCTGGAAAGATGAATCTAAGGCAGGGGTACAAATAAGTGTGAAAGAAGCATATAAATCTAGGAGAATTTAATGTGAGACATTTAGCTTGGAACGGTTCATCAGTATTTATATGGCTACAATCAGGTAATCTTTGTTAACGTTTATTTGCTATCTGATAAGTGTGTATGTGCAGGTAGGGAACCTGGTGTGTAACTGCGAGTGCAATCTAAGTACGTGCATTTAAAAAGCAGACCACAACATGTCTGTTGTTTTGTAACTTAAGTGTGTACAATGTTTTTCTGGCATTATGTTCTGAGAAAAGATATTTAAATGAAAAGTGTCTACTTGAGATATTTGGTTGCTGTCGAGTTTTGCACACATCTGTGTCTATGTGTATAGTATGTGCAGTATAGTATGTTGCATGCTATACAAAGCCCCTCACCATATGAGCTCTGAAAAGGGAGAATTGTTCACCTACAAAAAACCTGGTACCTCAAGCAGAAGTGAAATATTTGCTTAAAAAAGAAAGAAATTAAGAGAAGCCTTTTGTATAAAGTCAGCTGAAAAGTCTTGCTGGAAAATTGTGTGGGAACTGTAGTTGCTTTACCAAGGCGATGATTCATATGTAGAAAATATTAAAAGAAAACTTGCAGACAGTTGGTGTATTTATTTCACAGAATAAGTTTTCAGAGCTTTTGAATATACATGAAGGTAATGGTTTCACCAATATCAGAATGTCCATGTTAAGACCATAGGGAGCTAGTGTGGGGACTTGGGGAATGTTCCTGTATTGATACAAGCCTGATTGACTTAAAGATGGAAAGGGTTGATGTTGATTAGGAAGAAATTCTTTACTGTGAGGATGGTGAGACACTGGAACAGGTTTCCCAGGGAGGTTGTGGATGCCCCAACCCTGGCAGTGTTCAAAGCCAGGTTTGATAAGGCCTTGAACAATCTGGTCTAGTGGGAGGTGTCCCTGCCCATGGCAAGGTGGGTTTGGACCAGATGATCTTTAAGGACCATTCCAACCCTTAACATTCTATCTGTGATTCTTTGATGTCCCATCACTGCCCCAAATCTTATAGTTTAAGGTAATGTGATGAAGTTCCTGTTGGTTGCTGCCTTCCTAGCAGTCTATGGTAGGTGACACTACAGTGATACTATTGGGAAGTCTAGGACCTGTTTTGAATGTAGTAAGAGCCCAAGTCTGCAAAAGGTTTTAGAAAGGCTTCTTTCTCCATTCTGAATAGATAACAAGACTCTGCTTTTTGCTCTTTATTTTTTAGTGCATCATTAGTTAATAAGAATGTCTGTGAAGTCTGAACTTTAGTTAAAAGGTGTCATGGATATCTTTATATAAAATCAAGGCATATTAAGATATATAAAATATCTTTAATTTCAGGCAAAATGTAGAAAAATTCTAACAGAAGCTTTTAATTTATTATATGTACAGTTTGATCCTTTCCTTTGTATTTTGCTTCTGTGGGGAGTAATTTGCATAATTAGCTGCTTCATACTGACTAAAGTTCAGTGATTCCATCTAGTACCAACATAGTATTAAAACTAAATTTTGAAGTAATTTTGTGGCTATTTTGAAAACCTAAGCAAGCACGCAAGTTCTTGTTCTTTGTTTTTAGGAATATATTAGGACATCTTATGGTGGTTTTTGTTACTTTTCTGGTGATGGGTTGAGATCCTGCTAGTACACTGTAGTTGTTTGAAAATATAGTTCAAGGCTGTGCATGCCAAAACCATTTCCCTTGCATGCTGTTGGTCAGATTTCAGAGTTAAAATGAAATTAGGCTGAACTTTGTCATAAGTAAGGAGATATAGCATTTTGGTACATTCTTTATGTTCTTTCCAAAGACCTTGTCAACGTTCTTTGATTGCTGAATACCATCTTGCTAACCTGACTGAAAGCAGTGTTGCAGTCAGTGCTGATAAGCTTGTCCAGCTCTTCAGTCTTAATCCAGGACTCTTAGGAATTTGGAAGGTAAGATAACATTTTGTTTCAGTATTTTATTATGACTTGAAGGAACAGATCTTTTTGTCTTGTAGCTTGGGATTTGGGAAGGTTTCAAGTTTTTTTTAATCTTCCTTTTTTTTTTTCCTTTGTATTTTGAAAGATCTTGTCTACACTGATAACAAAATGCAGGTAGGGATAGCTAGTTGATGATGCATTGTGTTCTAAAGGGCTGTCACAGCAATATTGGTACTTTTCAAAAAAATCCACCTCTAATTAAAAAACAATTATGTATCAAACTATATTAGATGCCATGTTCAGTTTTATTTAGTTTCCAGTCTTCTCACGGCAAAGTTTGATATCCCAGAGTCATTTTAAATAGAATGGTTTGAGGAGAGATGTGCTTCTTGTCCTGATTCATGCCATGTCCTGTCCACATTGCTCAAAGTGATGAGTCCCCACAAGGCAACTTGGCTTTAATCTACATGACCAGGTAGCTGTATCCTGCTCCAGCAGTAGGAATGCCGTAAATCATGGCCTTTTGGGGGTGTTAAATTCTTAGCATTAAGTGTCTAAGTTCAGCAGTTAGTCTCTGTACGAAGTGTGTAGAGATGAATATCTTTCAGAGCAGTGCAGAACATCTGAAGTAGACTTCTGCACATAAGGAATCTGCATCTTTGAAGAGAATACACTGGGACCTCAGTGTCTGCCTGAAGTTATGTAGGCTGGTGCTATGGAAGCCTTTCTCAGGGGTTCTGCCCTTGGTATGAATTCAGAGGTGGCAGTCCTTTCTTCTTCCCTCGGCCATGTTATTGATGTAGGCTTACATTATTTTGCACTGGCAAGAACTTCCCTCTGGGAGCCTGTGAACAGTTTCTCAAAGGTGTCTCTAATTTCCATCTGGAAATGTGCTACCTCAAATGTGCATAGTCACCAGAGGCATTGTTTAAAATGACAGAAGGAGTATTTCTTTTACTTAAAGATAAGAGTGAAAGTCCATTTCCTAGAAAAGTTGAAACTGTCTGACCTGCATAAGCCAATTATGTGTTATCTCAGTCTGTGAAAAGCTCTGGTAAATTAACAGCAATTTCTTTTGTGTCTTCAGAAGTTTAGTAGGTTGTGTCCCTGTGTTGTTGGCCCCGTGGTCTTGCTGGTGCATTGCCTCCTCTCTTTCTTGGAAAAAGAACTCTTTCAGCACCTGGAAATGGTTCAATCATAACTAAGTTCCACATAGTTGTTAAGCATCAAGTGCCTCACTCTAGAAGCTTTTCTGAAAAGCAGTTCTTACTCTCTGTGTAGGCAAAGCAATGTTAGGTAGTGAACTGTGGGTGGGTGTAGTAGTTGCAAATGCTACGCCTTAGTGTTTTACACACAGCTTAGCTGCATAGCAGAAACTGTTGATGCTGGTAGTTCTGACAACCAAGAACAGGTTATGTGGTCCTTCTGGTATTTGGATAGAGGAAGAGTGAGAGACTGTGTGATTCATATATCTCTGTTATATCTTTTAGTGCTGTTGTTTTGCACTGTGAAAGTACAGGAGTAGTTAAGAACCCAAAAGTTCGAACAGAGAATGTCATTTTCTGGTAGCCCAGAGAGATAAAAATAATAGTTGCCTACATTTCAGAACAGTAATAGACTGCTGGCTGTGAATAGTTTTGCCATTGACTTAAGTGTTTGCAAATGTGGGACTCAAAAAATGCATTAAAAAAAAAGCTGAAATCCTAGCATTCTATATTCTTCAAGTAAATAGATACCTTTGTCTGTATTTAGTTTTCACATTGAGCTGTGATGTTTTCTTTGAGCTCTATTGGGCATTATAGAAGGTCATGTCTTAACGTTTTCCTATGAATATGTGATCTGGGGAAGACCTTTGAAAGTCACCATTTACTTTGAAAGTCACCATTTGTATTGAATAGTTCAGTATTCTTCACTGATGTTAGCCCACTTTACGAATAGTTCCTTCCATAGGAAAATAAACTTGGTGCTTAGGTATTCAGTTGTTGGGAGTAAGTCCTGTTTGATTCTGTTTAGGTAACTGTTTTGAAGTGGTAAGCAGAGGCTAGAGAAGTACAATTAATGGATTTCGCTGATAACTTTTGCTCTAACATAGCTAGTTTCCCTCTTTTCCCCCTAGAAATGCTTCAATCTTTTACATATATTCTTTGCTCTTGTGCAAAGATAGTAGCAGTTGTAGGAATCAAACTGTTAAAGGAAGCCATTATTAACATTATTACAGTAATGGGCAGAGTAATAAGCAGCAGCATTTATCTATGAATTTTAATGCTCAGAAAGGCTTTGTGAAAAAAAGCATTTCCAGATGAAACTACATCTACTTTAATTAACTTTTCAGGAGAAAAATGAAATTGCCTTTGTTATGGTGAGTCTTCATTATCATCAACTTCTTGAGAGAAGCATTTTGGGTTCCGCTACTGTGTAAGTTTGGTTTCTCCTTTGTGGGTAATAAAGATAACCTTTTGAATAAAGATGTGAGTTTTACAGTTAAAATTGGCTGCCAGTAAGAGGTTTATATTTAGGCAGTAGTTCACTGTACTTGTTTAATACAAACAACAATTCAGCAACTGTATACAAGACTGTAGAAGCATTTTCATACTGAAGTCTTGCAATTGTTATGCTATTAAGGAGATAAGTGTACTAGTACTTACTGTATTGAGGAGGTTAGAAATATGCTGCCAGTACTCCCTGCCTTTTCACAAGCATCTCTCTATTCCCTCTTCCAATCTGAAAGACATAGAAGAGAGAGAGACATTTTAGTAAGTAGGAAAGTAATCTTTTGCTGTACTGATAAACTGGTAAAGGGCCTGCATTTATCTTTCAGTCGTATTGAGAAACTACCTGTATTTTCTATGAAGTATTTGTGTATATGGGTATATTACTGTGTAGAATAGAATAGAATAGAATACAGTACCTGTTTATACACTGTAAACTGTTTAAAAGGAAGAGTTTTTTAGCTTTAGAACATTATTTTGGGGAATTAATTTTCCCCTCAGCTTTCTGCTCAGATACTGCTGTATCTACTGGTGGTCTTGTGTGCCCACTCTAACTTAGTGTTTCTCTTTTTAACACAAAAGGTAAGTTTTAACACCGTCTCCTCTAGTACCAAATAGGATCTTAAGCAGAAGCTGCTCAGTTGCCTCTGGCATTTGGCTTCTTCAGGTCATTTGTGTGCAGTAGGTTTTCTTTTGGTTAGGTACAGACAAAATTATTCCAATAATTGCTATTTCAAAGAAGTCTCTAGTTAGTGGGCTTTTAGATTTGTACTTACGCTGATGCTTTTTTGTAGACGAGGCCATATTTTGAAGTTTAAGAGATGTACCTTTAAGGTTGACTGCCATTATTTTCTGCCTTTGGCTAGTCTGAACAGCTGATTAGAAGTATTAGACACTGCATTAGATTGTTTAAAAGAGGTATGATGAACTAGAGGTGTTTGATTTCAAAACTCTCTGGAGATGATAATCCAAGTGTAGGGTTATATATTATATCTCTTTCTATTAAGTAATTTGCCCTTGCTTAATTGTGTTATTATTTTTTAAAGTCAATATTCTCCTCGACCGAATAAACCTATATTGGATGATATTGACCCAGAATATGGACTACATGACTACAGTCTGCATCTCGACATGCACAGTAGAAGCTGCACCTACCTGTGTGAAAGCTTCAAGAACCTCTTCTGCAGAAAAGGTATAGCTGACAAAACAGTAATGTCTGTTTTTAAATTATGCCAGTTATGTCTTTCCTTCTTGTATCCAGTGTCTCTGTTTAAGGGCAGAAACTGAAATGGATCTCTAAGAGTAAGCTATCTTTCTGTTCATTGTGTGAATTCTTTGTATCTGCATGGGGTGTTGTGTGGCATCGTAAGCCTGCTCGGAATGAACTCTGCCTGCTGTTACATTGGCAGGGTGTCAGGCCTGAGACAAGTTCTGCAGATTGTCAGGGTGTTTTCTTTTGGTTCAGTGCTGTGTTAGTAATGCAGTGGCACAGTTTTGGTACAGCTTGATGTTCCTTGCACTTGTATACTATAAAGGAGAGGCAGTTTGTCCTCATTTGTTTTGGAGGCCTGTTTCTATAGAATTCCTCACGAGTATACTTTAGATGCATTGACAGAGTAAATATTTAAATGTGTTTGAAGAAGTTACTGTGAACTTTAAGATTTAAAATTTTTATTTCAGTCAGCCTATGGCTGCCTATTCTGACAGCTTCTCATTGTGTAGTAGTTTTAGTAATTGTTTTTAACTGTGCCGCTTCTTTTGGTTCTCAGTGTTTTTTCTTTTCTGAGACATGATTTACCATCTCTGTTCTTGTACAGCCCAGCTCAATAATTGTACAAGGGTTCTGCAAAATATGTGGGTGATCTCTCTTTTGATGTAACTTCAGCAAAACCCTTTCTACAGCTACACAACTGTCTTTCTGTCAGCAGATGCAGATTAAAATATTAAGAATTGAACAATTAGAATTTTATACTGCGAATTAGTTGTTGCTCCCCAGTGTTTTTGTGATAATGGCACTACTGAGCCTTCTGGATTTCAGAAAATACTGGATTTAGAGACAGTAGAGGGCGATGTTGTCAGGCTCGAGTGCATTTACGAAGGTTACAATGAAACAAAGTCTAGATCAATCTGAGGAAAGCCCAGTCCAATTTGTTTCTTCTGTTTCACTTGTATGTTTAACATAGCTTATTCTGCCCCTTAATTTCATTTTCTCATCTAACTGGGGTGAGGAAGGGGAGACTTCAGTACTCAGCCTTCAGCTTCTTACTCATTTCTAGACAGGCTTTTCTTTTCTTCTGGATATGAGGACTGCAACGGAGCATTTTTATTTTAAAAATTTATGAAGGTTGGATTAACTAACCCATGAATAATTAGCCTTCAGATTCCTGATCTGTTGCCTATTTCTGCTCTGGCTAAAGTTAAGAAGTAACTGCAATAGGGAGTTTATAACCTTAGCCAAGTGACCCATCTAACAATGCTGCCTTAATGCCATGCTACAGTAGTGATGTCCTGGGCTTTGTTGATTTATTAGCATATGCTTTTTTCAATCTGTTTTATTCCATTCAGATTTTCATTTGTTTTGAATGAGTGAGAGAAATAACTTCTTCTATTCAAATCAGAATTGCAGATAACTGAATAGTCCTTTGAAAAAAATGCTTGTTGACCAATGTTTTCAGGTCCATTGTATAAAAGGTCAACTTTAAGTGTGGACTTCCAGTGTTCACTCAGTAGACTATTTATCTAAAATATTTTTACCTTGAATGAAATCTTGTAATTGGATTTGATTTATTGAGCTTTTGAATGGAACCATTTGGGCAGGTATCAACCTAATAGCCTTTTTGGGCTATAAACTAGATCCTGGAAATGAATTCTGCTTACATTTTCCTCACTGAATTCTCACTTCACTGCAAGGCCAGTGGGTATCACTGTCTGGAGCATTTCATATTCCTTCAACCATACAAAACATTTCCTGAACATAGTCATGTTGGGTTTACTGTATTCACGCTCCTATTCCTGACTGTCTATGCTGAAAAACCTGCAGCTTCTGTCCTCTGTCATGCTGGGTGGCCTTCCCCCAGACTAGGTATGCTTTGGACTCCCTGCTTGTGAGTGATGCCTTTCCAGCATTGGTTTGTGGCTGGGCATCTCTCGGGTTGCTTGACCCCAGAGTACCAATTCAGAGGAGTTTCTGGCTTCTCTGGTAAACCGCGGACTTGCTTTCTCCATCACTGCTGTCAGCTATCTGCTAAAAGCAGCCACCAAGCAAAGGTTTTGCTGCCACTACACACAGACTACAGTAAGTCAAACCAGCCTTTCTGATGTTGCTTCTTCTGTCTGCAGCCTCCTGCTGCTACTTGAGCTTGATTGAAGGAGAATCATAGGCAAAATGCTTCTCCTTTGTCACTTTCATCACTTGTATCTTAAACCTCTACAAGCCCCTTCCGTCATTATCTTACCATCCTGCTTCTGGATCCTGACAAGCAATATGTTTCTGGGAATTTCTTTTCTCCCTTCCTATCTGTCTTCTGCAAGTGTTAGATACTTCCTTTTTTTTTGTATTGAGGTCTCTAGTGCTTTTGTTTGCTCTTTTAAGATAATATCTCTTGTTCAAGGAAACTAACTTAAAAATGAGATATCCTACTAAGAAATTTGCTTGTATCATAATGTAGTGCTTCTATTTTTTCTTTTTTTGTAGTCAGAGATCATGTTCACTATGATGTATCCCAGGTTATAATTAGACCATTGGACTCCCTGGTTAACTTTCCTTCTCTGATAGCAAGGGAAAAAGAACAATTAAAAGAAGTCCATCTCTTCTGAGATGAGAGGAAGAGATACCAAAGAAATGTGGTTATATGTAGTAATAAAAAAAATTGCTTCTCATAATAATTCTGTCAAAAAAAGGTGTGCCTTTGAAAAGCTATTTAAAAAATGAAAAAATCCATAATTTAAAAACGTGATTCAAATCCAAGCATACTGCATGTCAATTTAAATGATGCAATATCCTTTCCAAGGCAGATTGATAGTTATCCTTATACCCTGTTGCATTGTACTACTTCAGTTACCAGTTAGAGCTGAGAGATTTAAATAATTTTTTTAAAAGGGCAGGGAAGGTGTCTCATAATTTATTTCATGTGTTATGTGTTGAGCTTGACTTTTGGAAAGTGGGCAGTGATGGAGGCACTGGTGGCATGAAAATGAAATATGGCATCCTTCTGTAAGTTCTTTGGCTGGCATTCATATTTTTATACTAAAAAAGTACAAAAGACTTTTTAGTTGCTGCTTCTACTGTGGATCACAAAATTGATGCCCTGAACTGCAACTTAATTTCTCTGTAATGTGCTTGATATCTAGCTGTTGGAGTATGTCAGGGTTCCTTATTTGTGATGGGAAGAAAATAAAGACATGGAGTGAAGATAAGAGAACATTACAGTGTACTCGATTTGTACTGGTATGTTGTTATATATTGTTCATATTTTCAGGTGATATTGCAAATGGATACTTGAGGCTCACAGTTGTAAGCTTAAAGGATAATAGGAAGCACTTGCCTCTTACTGGAACACTTGGCCTATCCTGGGAAACAGATGTGTTTAAAGGCAATGTAAAGGTCAGAAATATTTATTGTTCCTGGAAGTGTAGAAGGTGTCTTTAAGTGGAAAAACCCCTCTGTTTGGATATTACAAAAAAGATGTGAATTTTGAAGAAAAAAGTTTTATCCTTTGTCTCTTGAAGTCTTGATTGCGTGATAGACCCATTTGCATATGTGCTTTCCCTTTAGCAAGGTGCTGTGACTGACCAGCCCTGCTTGGAAATGCTGGAGAAAAATACTGTAATGGAGATGTACTTTTTGTGGGTTTATTTGGTTTGGTGTGGGAATTTTTGTTTGTTTGTTTGTTTGTAGTTTTTTTGCAAGCAATAAGCCTTGAACCCCTGATGAAATAGTCTGGAGTTCTGCACTAGTATGTTTATGCAGTGAAAGTCTGGAACTGCTGGAGAATGTTAAAATGGCAGTGGACAGAGGCAGAAACTGCAGTCCATGCTCACACAGACAGCACCTAGCTTGAGTGTGCTAGGTTAGGCTGGCAAAATGCCAATTGTCCAACACAGAGAGAGCATCCACCCCCCAAAAAAGGGAAAACGAGGGAGGGAAAAAAAAACAAGAGGGGAAAACCCCCCAAAACCCCGAAATGGCAAGTTTCTTGTTTTTATACAAAAGAGAGACAATTAAAAACAGAATATGATATAACACATATATATTCAAATGTGAAAAAAACCCCAGCAACAGCCACAGAGTTGCCCACCCAAACAATACAGATCTTCACTACCTCAGCCCACTAAAACACCCCAACAGACTCCCCACAAAGGACAGCTGGCAAGAGAGGAGAAAAACCAATGACAAAAAAAAATGTACTTCCTGAACTAAACAGCTGTGAAGTGGTGGCAAGGAGAGCGCTACTGGCACGGTGATAAGATATTCACTCAGCGTCAGCCCTGAAGGTGACTGACCAAGGCCCCTCTTACGCTTGTTTTTGTGCTTGCTGTGATGTCAGATGATGTGAAATCTCTCTTTGGTTGCTTAAGTCAGGTGATGCTTATCTCCTCTAATTTAAGTAGCATTTTCAGTGCCTACTAAACAGGCCTAGCTAAAACTAAAACTACCAGGTTGAGTCATATATATCAGTCAGGTGGATTAATTCTTTGTATTTTAGGGGAATGCTCACTCATTCTATTGGGTAAAATTCCTAAAAGAATTATTTCAAAGGACGTTTGAGAGTAGTTGTGTGGATTTTGCAGTAGTGATGAAGGCAAGTATTTTTAAATGTATTTCAGCTGCATAAATATTTCAAAAGTAACAAATTTCTGCTAAATGTAATTTAAGCACTACTGAAAAATTATCTAGTTCAGCACTCGGTTTCTATTTTGACACTTGTTTTGAAAAAGCCTAAATATTAGTAAAACTGTGGTTCCTGCTAATCCTGGTTAAATGCCGAATGGAATAATGTTTGATAACATGGCTGAGGGATACTTTTTTGCCAAGGTCTGTAGTGATAGAACAAGAGACAATATTTTTAAACTGAGAGAGCTTAGTTTTATCTGGACATCAGAAAGAACTTTTTTTTACACTGAAGCTGGTGAGGCACAGGATCAGGTTGTCCAGCTGTGTATGCTCCATCCCTGGTAGTGTTCAAGGCCAGGCTGGATGGGACTGGGAGCAACCTGGTCTAGTGGAAGGTGTCCCTGCCAATGGTAGGTGAGTTGGAATTAGATGATCCTTGAAGGTACTTTCCAACTCAGACCATTTTCTGGTATTAACACCTGCTTGTCAGAATTTTTTTTTCCATGAAAATAATCATGAGTAGCACAAAACAATCTGGGAATTTAACTGTCAGAGGAAAGAGAGAGCTCTGGCTGTAGTCTTTAGTTTTTTAGTTTTAGTCTCTATCCTATGTGCCTACAGCATAAGTTACACTGAATATTTGTTTCTAGGAAAAAATAGAGAATATAATTTTTTTTAAAACCCCTTATTTTGTGGTGAGAGATCGAACATGTCAACGTAAAGCTGTGGGTAGAATTCAGTGTGTTTTTAACATAAATCTGTAAAGTTCTTAAGACATGTGAAAGCCAAATAACATCAAACACAGGAGAAAGATATGCCACTGCTTTGAATTTATTTGAATTTTTGTTCAATTCTCTAACAATAACCAAAATAACTCAAAAGCTATTTTTGGAACTTCTGGGCATTTTTTATAAAAAATTAATTGCAGAAGTACAGACAGAAATTGTCATGGTTTAGGAATGGTATCCTACAATTTAGTGTTCCAGCAAAAATCACTCCTAACCACTGCTGCTTGTTGCTCCTCTGTCCTCCTGCCCCTCTCCTGTGGTGGCTGGAGAGGCAAATTGGAGACACAAAAGGTAAAGATCATGGGTTGAGATAAGAACAATTTACTGGAAACAGCAATGACATAAGAAAAGGAACAGTAACAGCAACAATATTAATAACAAAAGTGTACAAGAGAGGGGCGAGTGACTCACATGGAAATGCTCACCATGGAACCCGACCTAACTGTGCCAAGCTAGGCTGACCTGGAAGCAAGCCCTTCCTCTGCCCCAGCAACAACATGAGGTGGTATAGAATACCCTCCAGGTCCTGGCTGTGCCTCCTCCTGCCTACTGCAAAAATTAACCCTGTCCTGGGCGGAACCAGGACAGAAATACATGGGAAGAACCCCAGCATCTCAACACTCACCACCACCCCACTTTTCATAATTGACCTTTCATATATGCAGGTTGTCAGACCAGAAAATAGTAATTCTCTCTTGTTTCAAGTGATTTTATAGCTCATGTAAGTTTATTATGTTATCATTAGGTTTGGTTTGAACTTTGTATTTTCTGCATAGTCTACAGTAAAAAGCTTAGGAAAAGTGTATGTATCATATTGCCTGATGTTTGTGCCATCTGCTCTGTATTGTTTGATTGAAATAAAGTAATATTGAAAGCAATGTTAAAGCAACAGAAGCACAACTATGTAGTACAGAGAAATAAAATATTCCAAACAATTTTTTTGGCATGGAATATGGGATGTTGGTTTGTTTATTCTTTTGGAGCATTACTCCTGGAAGTAATGCATATATACAACATAATTAAGATAATTTGATTAGTTAAGTGATTTACAACTTATGAGAATAAGGAACAGCTGATACTGACAATGACACACAACTCCTGTGGTTTTGAGTAACCAAATGATGTAATTGTGTAATATTTTAAGGGAACCTTTTCAATGATTTGTAAAAGGAGGAATTATACGGAGGGTAGAAAGACATATTAGTGTCACCTTTTTGGGAACCAAAGCTTGGAGCCATTCAAAAAGTGCTGTATACCTTCTTTTTAGATGTTAAGGATAATTGTATGTGTGTACACTTGGGGTTGTCTCTGAGTATCTTTGCAAACATTGCTGCCTGAGTTTAACCTTAAGTTGCTTTCTGATATTGAAAGGACTGTCATTGATTGCATGGTAAGGTAACTAATAATTGAGAAACGCAGATATTAAAGGCTTAAGAATGTTCAAGGAATAGTGTCTGATTTGGATTGGCGGTGCTACCGAAGCTTTTAATGTCTGTAGGTTGCCATCTTGATTTCTGTAGGAAACTTCTAAATAAGTGCTTGTTGCTTTGCAGTAATCAGCAGAGCACTATCAATTTCATCTTGAATTTTTAGCTTTCATACAAAATACTCTCTGAACCCTTGATACTTCTGCTAAAATCAGGGACAGATCTACTTACTGTGACACGGCATAGGGAAATGATCTCTTCTACTTGTGTTTATAGGACTGCTGTGTGATGGATCTTACTCTCTTGGAAGAATTTGGAAAGCCCTTCTGGTGTTTCAGTGCCCCAGTCTACATGGAACTGTCTTCTAAGACATCTGGCCTTTATGATTACGTGGGTCATACCTGTACCACAGACTACACAGATTCAGAGGGTAAAGTTTGTGTTGAGTTGGTATGGCTGGAAGAAACCAAGGAGTATATTATAGTCAGTTTGGTGCTTTATGTAAGCATTGAAAAGGTAAATAACTGGTATGGAACAAATTACTGACTTAATTAGGTCACTAATTTTCTTACTTCAAAAACCAAACCAAAGAAACACTGCCCCCCCCAACCAAAAAAAACATACTAAACCTTTGATGCTTAAGATTGACACTAGTGAGCAAAACTGTTCCTGCAAGTTTTTCAGTAACAAGTGCAATGACATCATTTTTTTAATTGGCATTGGAGAGATTGAAGGTACATATTGATGTAACTCAAGAGGTTTTCTATTATTCTGTTTCTGATACTGGGTGTATTGAAATTATTTTTATGCATTTTGTAGATACTTGTTACTATGGTTAAGGAATTTCTTCTTTTGAGAGCCACACTTAGAAGATGCCTTACGTGATGTAAACTGCAGTTTTTGAGAACATTGACTTTTATGCATAGTAATAAAACAGCATGTGTGCTGTTGCCTTCAGGTTAATTTGAGTGTTATTGGTAAATTACAAGTTTTCTTAAATGCAGCAATACTTTTTTTTTCCCCAGAAAATGCTTAAATATATTCTAGTAAAGGATTGAAAAGGTAGACAGGAAATGTTAGATCTGAACAATATGGCTGTCAAGACATTTGTCAAGAAAATCACTTTTAATATCTGTTCTGACATTTCTTTAAATTCCTGTTTGTTCTGTTTTCCTTTGTTCTAACCTTCTGTCTGATTTGAGCCTAGATACTTGCCTCACATATTGGCTTATGATGTGTCCCAGCTGTGTTGATATCTGCTCTTACTGAATGTATGTAATATGTCTGTAAACAAATGCAGTTCTTTGGAAACAATGCATATCTGATACTGGGTTTCTAACAATACATATTTGTATGAAAATCAAATGTGTGTGCCTGATCTTTCAGGTTCCTTGAAGTAACTTTAGGACCAAATGTTTTACTCACTTTATTAAAAAAAAAAATATTACATGATATTGGTACTCCACTGTCATTTCCCATCATGTTACAAACCATAGCAAATTTGTGCAGTTTCACAATATTCTGTTAAGAAAAAGGACAATTATATTATTGACTGCTGTGACTTTATTACGGTCGTGACTTCCTTAATAATAAAGTCTCTCTTTTCTTTATTTGCTTACATACATCAATTGGTTTGTACAAGCCATGTTCTTATGTAAGCACTTGTGTTCTATGCTGCAGAGACAGCAGGAGTTTATACCATGACCATAGAGTAGTTAATGTAGCTTTCCAGGATTATAGCTGAAGCTGATACAGTTCTGGTTTGCCTTGTATAATCTTGCCTGAAGAAGATACATAAATGTTTCTGTGTTTGGTTGTTACTCAGTCTAACAAGCATGATCAGCTGCATTTTATCTCCTTTCTTTTGAGTGTTGATGGTGCCTGGAGTCCCTTGAGGTGATACAAATATTTTAACAAGAATACTGGTCATGATGGATGCCAGAACAAGAGATGCTGAAATTCATCTCCACTGACAAGTGGCCAGTCAAGATTTTGTTTTGCCCAGAGTAAAACTTTGAGGTACCACCTTTAGCAAAGAAATGGTAGCTCAGTCCAGAGGTCCTCTCAGTCACTAGCCTCACTGCTAAGCCTGTAAACAAAGATGTAGAATTATTCTGGCTACATTGATCCTTTGAGATGGCCAAGTATGTTCTCTGACCTGCTGTAAAGCTACCAAAGTCACTGGGCATCCAGCACCCATAAAATGATAAAAAATCTATTACTACTCATTCTAGCTGAATTTTTGTTGCATTTCCAATGTTTGTGGATTTGGTTGTTGGTTTTTGTTTGTTTGTTTGTTTTTTTAATAAAAGTAAAATACTTAGTTTTCTTTAATAAACAGTTGCTGTTTCTAAAGCATGGATGATTTTGTATAGTTGAATGTTTTACAGAGAATTCTGATATCACTACTGGAAATGAAATACGAGTATGCTGTCCGTACCTGATACCCACTCTGGTAGCCTGAAAGTTTGCTAACTGAATTGATGAGGAAGAGGGTAAATCTTTAGTAGTGTTGTCAACTTAAAAAGTGATACAAAGCATTACAGCATTTCCTCAGACTGTTGCTAACTTCTACTGTTCATAAACTGCATGTGTCTGCAGAAAACCCTAGCAAACTGACCCAAGATCTCAGAAAATGGACCCAACTGTTGCAGAGCTGTTCTCCTGCATCTCTGCTGAAGGAAAGGACCGTAGTCATGTCCTTTCTGAAGATACGAAGGTCAATAATCCCTGTTTATGTCTTGAGATAGGCCTTAGACAGATCTAAACCTGCTTTAGTATTTGTGTCACATGAACACTCCTTTGATTTCAGCTGACAGTTGCTTTCAATTTGCACAGCAGAAACAAACTCAGTAGTGACCACCTTTCAAACCTGGAAAGTTATATATGCCTTCACTCAAACTTGCATTTCTTCAACATCTTGCATTCTTTGTATAAGAAAGGAGATACACTGAACTTTCACAAAGAAAAGGGATTACATGAGGTAACTGCGCTGGCCCATTCCATGAAAGAAGGTATCCGTTTCAAAAAGCTACATGTTTTGATAATATCTTCATCGAATCTTCTAAGTCCCCTTTTATATGACTGTTGCAAAAGGCAGTAAGATGAATTACATGTTCCATTCTGCAATAAAGGATTTTTGCTGTATAAAAGACAATTAGAGCAAACAGGAAAAATGGAGGCACTACTTGAAATCTGATTTTCAAAATACACTGCTGGTTGTGACACTAAGCCTTACAGCACATTTTTCCTTTAATGCCTTAGGGAGAGAAATTGGAAAAAACTTAGAAGTTAAAGGTTTTGCTTGTATTTGTGTGCTTCGGGTAGCAGCTCATCCAGTTAAAAGGAGAGCAGCCCCTAAAAACTTCTAAATGTCTATGTTTAAGTAGTCTGCAGCAGACAGAACTGTAATATTTTTTAAAGGGTGATTAACCTGGTCAGCAAGCATAAAAAGAGTACTTACATATATTTTAGTGCAAATATATAGTGCTCATGTAACATAATGAGTTTAAATTGCATTGGAAAGGAATCAGTATGAAAGAGTGATTTAATGAAAGGGTATTTATGAGATTATTTCAACAGTGAAGGAGTTGTCTTTCTAATAGAACTACAGGTAAATATTAGTCCTGCCACTTATCCTAGTTTTGCCAGGTGTCTGCTGTGTGCCTAAATGCTTCCATATTCTGTGTTCTTGATTGTTATGTTTTTTTAAGAGATGTTTCAGAAGAGAAAATGTCTTCAATCAGAAATCAGTTAATATTTTTGGGCACGTAATGTGATCTTCCGTTGATACAAGCGAGAACCGTGTTGGTTTCTGTCATCTGAACAATTTTTTTAATTTTAACACTGCCACTCAGGAATCATTGCTCTGTACTGCAGTTAGCTTACTTTAGAGGGGAACTAATAGTAGCTATATATTTCTGAAGTTTTTGTAGTGTAGGCGAGTAATCACAGTATTTTTCTTCAAATTTACCTTTCAGTTGTTTTGGTTTTTTCTTCACTTTTTGAAATTTCAATTAGAGAACTACCTTTGTTTTCACAACACATTTCTGTTCCAGTGTGCTTTTGGTACATATGGTTTAATACAGAAAGCAGTTGTATGGTGTGTAGCCTCATCACAGATTTTTTTCCCTTGCCTGGCCTCTCTCTCTCTCTGTTAGCAGGTATCTTTGGATTTGCATTCATCCATTAGATATTTAGGTATGGACTTGATTTGGTTGAAACTGGTCTCACTGTCATATGCTTGCTTTTTTATTCAAGGACTGTCTTACTTTTTTCATTTTTTGTCTTTTTTTTTTTTATTCAGCTACATGGCTATTTGATGCTAGTGATTGGGTACTCAGCAAAAGTATTTGTATAGTATAAGGACAGCATGAGGTGAAATGGGTTAATACTGTTTCATGTTAAGAATCTAGACAAGTGATAAAGTTTTATATCTTAAGTATATCTTAATGAATGCCTGTCCAGCAACAGCCATGTAATAGCCTACCTTGTATTTATGAGATGACCCAACAAATTCAAACGATTAGAAGGAGATTTAGGTAAAAGCATTTGCTCTTCTACCTTTCTGGCAGTTAGAATAGCTCAGCTGATACACATTGTCTAACTAAGTTGTGATAACTGAATCTGAGCTCAAACACAACTGTATTAGAAACAGCACAGATAAAACAGTGTTTCAAGAAGTTAAAATGAGAACAAGCAATGGATTTTAATCTCTGCTTGTGTGTAGTGAGTTGTAGGGACATTAATATGAAAAGTTAAGTCCTGTCCTTGTTTCTTGTCTCTTGCATCTGCTATAAATCAGAAGGGGAAATGGTGGGAACGAGGATAACTAGTGAGTTGAGTGTGCTTTCAATTTATCATACTGAATGTCAAAGCATTACATACTCTGTTCTTTCTTCAAATTATAAATCATTTAAGAGTCTTTCTCATGCTGTGCCTCTTTTGAAATGTTCATGAAAAAGATGTAATACTATTTAGTAATAATGCTGCTTCAGTTGTAGAAGTGTTTATAACAAAGTTCAAAACTATAAGGGTTTTAAACATACCAAAAACTAAAATCAGGGTTACTTTGTCTGGGTTTATTTAAGTTCTTCATCTTCTTTTGAAGAGAGATGAACTTTTTGAAGGGAAATGCACTTATCAGTCAGATACTGATAATTTCTTGGTAGATGGAATTACTTTTGTTCAGCATAAAGACCACTTAGAATACATGTTAATGATTATTTCCCTCCTGAATCAGTCATGCATATAGTTAAATTCAGCTGTTTTGATGAAAACTTATGTGAAAAAATGCAAGGTAGGGAACAATGTAATAGCTAGGTAATGTCTTATTTATTCCCTGAAATACTATAAATCTGTTTAATCTGCAGTTATTGTAAAGTATTTAACTGTTAAGCAAAAAATACCACCACCAAACCCCTCAAGCTAACACAAATGCTTAGCACGTCAGAGTTCAGTATCATGTCTGTCTTCTATACGAAAGATACAAAACACATTTTTACAAATAGAGCAAAAAACCTCCTATTGACATCCAAAAGAATCTGAAAATAATGTTTAAAGACAAAACCAAAACCAAACTCTTAGAAAATTTACTAGAAGATTTCCATGCTTGGAAAAATCTGAAAATAATGAATAAAGTAAGTATTCTTATTTGTGGTCATCTGTGGTTCTTTGTTAATTTTTGTTTTTCAACACCTTGATTTACAACTTCCACTTTTCTGATAGAAATGTCCAAAGAGTGAAAACATTTAACAGAAACCTTGAAAGAGAATCAAACGAAATGAAATAATTTTATTGAAATGAAATAATTTTATCCCAGATTTGCTACCTGTATGAGATGTTAGGTAAAAGAATGTTTTTGAGAAAAAACCTCATTATAGTAACTGGCATATGTCCACCATTTTTTTGTTCTAATGATATATAAGTGTCTTAAAATTACAGTTTAAATTCTATTGTAGAGTACTCAGCAGAATATTTGTGTGGTAGGAAGGACAGAACTTTGTATCATGAGTGTTCTGCTCTCCTGAAAAGACATTTAGTGAACAATTAATGGAATAATGCAGTTACTTAGTAATTTTTTAATTTCAAGTTTTGCATCTGCTTTCACATATCATAGAATATATGGTAAAGACTGAACTGGAAATACAGTCTTTAGGTCCTAGTGGAAGTAATTTACAGCCTGATCCCTTTTTTTTTTTAATCTCAGCATTTCAGTTTTACAACCTATGTATTTAAAGCATGAGTAGAAGGCAGTTATTTTGGCCTTTAATTTCCCCTAATTTTTGTAACTCTGTAGGAATTTGTGGAGCACAAGGATTCTTGCTGATTTTACTCAGTATTCCTGAAGGATCAAAAGGCAAGGATTGGGACTCTAGTTTCATGCAGCTGGAGACCTCTACATGTGGGTTGGTTTAGGGTACCCTTTTGAATTGAAGTGCTAATTAAAAAGTTTGTTGCTGAGCTGTATATCACAGAATATGCTGGGTTGAAAGGGACCCAGAGGGGTCATCAAGTCCAACTCCTGGCCCTGCACAGGACCATCCCCAAGAGTCACATGAAAAAGTTGGCATCGTTTTATGCATCTCTATTTTATTAAAAGCCAACCTGCAGGGGGGTCTTTATCAAAAACATGAAATCAGAATGTATCCATTACCAGTGAGTGCACTCATACTTTGCCTCATTCTCATTAGCCAGCAAACAAAACTGGAAAAAAATCTCCCACAAAGTTTATCACTTTTGAGAGACAAAGGCTTTTTTCTGGCATCTCCCCACAATCACTGTTTGAAAGTACACTGTAATCTCTGGTGTACATGGGGCCTTCCATCTAAGATACTCAGTGCACTTATATGTGGAATTTTAATTTACTCTCACAGAGCACTTTTTTATTTCTTCTGCTGTGCCTTGGTCTCTCATTTTTCACCTGCAGTAATTTTGTGGAAATTGTGTACTGTAATATTGCAGTGCAAAGAGGAAAATGCCTGAAAGTTTTGGAGTCCAAAGAGAGTCCTATCTGCAAGTCAGATACACATCCATATTTGTGTTACATGGGACATTTATTCCAGGATTTATTAGAACTGGAGTTTGCGTTGGTGCTTTAGCTCAGCTCTTTTATGTTTATTCCTACTAATTCAGTAAGGATTTCCAGCGTAGATGTTCTTTATAATCTTGTATCTCTGTGAGAGCTGAACTAAATTATCTAGTAGTGAAACTGGACAGAATTACATTCAGTAAGAGGAAGAATTATATTTTCTGATTTGTGTTGATGGTTTTGTCTTGACTATTAAAAGTCCAATTTAAGCAAATGACCTGTTTTCAACTAATGCTTTAGTAGTTGCATAAAAACAGTCCTGATTCTTGCAGGGCTTTTTGCCAGAATTTATATAGAAACTAATTCTCAGACGTTATCAGACTGCACCAAATTTATGACTGCTTAGTCAACTGAAAATATTGCACACTGTTCAGCTGTTGCAGCAGCTACTGTAGCTCTGAGATTCTTCTTTGAAAAAATAATTTATTCCCTTTTACAGATAAGAATAGCAGAAGCTCATTTACCCCTAATTAATAAGTATACTTGTATTATATTTTTTGCCAAGCTTTTGTTACATTTACTGGTAATGTAGCCATCTAGGTAGAACGTATGCATCTATCTGTGCGTGAAAACTTACAAATTTATTTAGCAGGTCATCATAAATTTTTTTATCTGTGAATAATTTGCTGTCTCCTTTACATCTGCAATCGAATCTGTTTCTAAGGATTGATTTTTTGGAAGTTTTGTTCAAAATACAGATGTGATTTTAAGCCCCCCAATGTCTGTCTCCTCCCTAGCCCCACCTTTATTTTTTTTTCTTTTATCTCTGGAGGCCTCTGTCACATCATTGCAGCAAATTCTCATTTTATTCCTTTAGTGATTTTTTTTCTTGTCATATGGAAGCACAAGACATTTGACATTCCAGGCAGCTCCCGTGTAGAGCAATTTCTTTTCTTTCATTTCCTTTATCTTGTTACAATGTGATATATAACATACACTAAGTTGCACCCAAAGTCTTGCTCATAGAGAATGGCCCATGACAGTTGGCTCTGGTTCTGACATGGGCAGAAGGTGGCATCTCTGCAAGGTCACCTGCAGTTAAGCATTCATTTTTTGTACCATTGATGCTTCTTCTTAAGACACCAAAATAGCTGGTGGTGTGGCCATCCTTGTAATCTGTTTTCATTGAATGGTTTTGTCTTGCAGATGCTTGCCTGCTCTCTCCCTTCATTCCCTGCTATATTTATTTCATGTGAAGGTGTTTGTATGAGAAAGCAAAGAAATTTATTACTAAGGGAGTGTAGGGTAGGCAACGACTGCTAACTTTTAGGCACAGGTTACTACCAGTGTTTTCCATGTGGCAGGCTAAGACTTGAACTAAAGAGTTCAAGTTCCAGTGTTCTGCTCTCTTGGAGCTTCCTCCTCCATGGCTTCCTTCATGTACCTATTCCTTTCACAAGAAGGTAGCAAATGACTGTAGTAACAGGATTCCTACCCTCAGGAACTTGCTAAGATGCATAGAAGCAGGTGGGATAAATCTAAAGTCTTCGAGCTCTAGACTTGGATTTTTTTGAACCAAGAGAGAGTAAAGAGCTTATCATAGAGATTGTCATGAGACAAGTCCCAAAAGAGCAATGGAGTTCAGGTGGAAGCAGAAAGTAATTTTGGATTACCCAAGGAACCCACTGATTTGTTGCGAATCTTATGGAGGTGTGAATTTCATTTATTTCCAGAATATCTCTTTGAATGCAAAGTTTACCCATGAGCGGTTAACTGAGCAATAATTTACTGGATTTTTTGGAGTAGCCCCTCTGTTGTGTAGTTGTGTTACTTATGATACCAGTTTCCTGTGCTGTGGACCACTGTTGAGGGTTCAGAAAATGCAGTGTATGACTAGTACAAGAAATGTAGCCAAAAAATGGTGCTCTTGACATCTTGGAAACTGCAGAAGGAGACCACAAAATAACAGGTCACTCTGTGTTAACAGCACATACAAGGGTTGCAGCTGAAGGTGGAAAAAATTTTATACTTCAGGCTTCAACCTCTACCTCTTTTTCTTACTTTGTTCTGTTGCTTTTCCCTCTTTAACTGCTTCTTCCCATACTTTACATCAGATGCAGCCCTTCTCTTATCATAATCCAAGGTGTATTCATAGAGGGGATCATAGAGGGATTCATTTATCTGCTGAGTATTTGGTGGGTTTGCTGCAGGGAGCTGGCTTAGCTTTTTTAGCCCTCGTCAGTGTCCAGCAAATTGTCTTGCCATATAGTGACTACCACAAATCTTGTTTCATGTCTTCCCACAAGTATGGAGCTGACTGTCTTACACAGTTGTGGGGCAAATCCTGATGTTCTAGATGAAAACCACAGTAGCTGCCCAGTAGATTACAGCAACTGAGAGAAGATTGCAGTATAATATACACTTGTAAAACAGTAAAGTATGTCTCTTGGGTAGCATCTGCTTACTACTGGCAAAACTGGACAGGTTATAGAACTGAAAAGTTTCAGCCATTTGTAAGAAAAATGTGAACTGCAGCATTAATTGAATATGTATGGTAGCTACAATCTGGCAACAGGGATTTAGTGAACTTTTTACTCATCTATTCTCTAAAGGACATAAATCATAAACCAGCACTTTTCCCCTGCCAGTTTCACTAATGCTCATTTTCACATTACACTCCCATAACTTTATGAGAGGCAGTGAGATAAGTCACAGAGGCATTTGAGATTTGTCTCAGCTAGCAGAACTTTCAGGGTGTAAAACAGGGAGGAGGAGAAAGAGAGAGTCCTTTTGTGAACATGTTCAGTTTAACTTCTGTGGTAGCTTACTGATTGTAAATACAAGAACAACTACACCCACCCCAACTACTCACTACCATTCAGGGGCACACAGAAGATCAGTTTCCTTCACCCAAAGGGTGAAAGGATCACTCAAGGGTGTCCAGTAGAAAAATAGCCACTCCCTCAGGAGGAGAGTTGAGGGCACTCAGTCCCAGGAAGTGTACTTGCCTGGCATCCCAGGTTCAAGGGAAGACCTTTCCCTCACAGACCCACTGCTCCCAGGAAAACCACACTCAAGGGGGTTTTTGGGCAGGATGTCGTGTACAACCTGGCTGGGTTGGGGCTTATGGTCATGCATGTTGATGGTCCAGAACTTCTATGGACCTCTGTGTATCTGTGTGTGTGTGTATGTGTTTGTGCCACTGAAGAATGTTAGCCCAAAGGGGAATTTATTGAAAGCACATAAGTGAGTTAAATGAGTTAGTTTAAACTGAAAGGACTTTTGTAATTTGCACTGAAATTGGGTAATGTTATGCATTGGGTTAGAAAACTCCTGTTGATATTATAGGTGATGCTTTTACTAGTTTGCATTTTAAGTGAATTTAAGACTGTGGAAAGTACTTCCTTTAGGCAGAGATATTCTAAGTGGATCAAGAATGGTGCAGGGTGCATCAGCAACTTTACCCTGGGAATGTCACCTCCAGACACAGGCAAGTAGCTCTGCAGTCATGTCCTTTCAGCTTTGCTTCCTCTAGAGATACTAAGGATGATGCAGCAAGTTAGCATCAGCATCAGCATCATCCAGAAATTCCACCCTGCAGCAGCATAAACCTGCAATTTCCTTACTTTCACATTTCCTCAGTTAAATGCAGGGACAGTTAGGTTTTGACATGCAAGGAGTTTCTGTCTGTGTTGCCTGCTTTTCAGTTATGTGGCTGATCTTATCCTGCTGCCTTGAAGTCTATAAGGTAGCATATCTTATCTGATAAAGAAAGAAAGCTATGTTGAATTTCTTTGATTGAATTTTAACCAGTGACTTGAAAGGTACTTTCTACAAAATCTCTTTGAGTATCTATACATACATCTAATTTGGGGTTTTGTGAATAAAATTACCACTGCTTCTCCCATAGTCCCAGATTCTTTTTCAGTGAGAATATTGACAGAAGCATATCTGCAGAAAAGGGTTTGATCCCAGCAGGACTTAAATGCTAAGCATAATTAAACATGTGAGCATACATTTGCAATGTCTCAAGTTCAGTCAATATGATGCCTTAGGATTTTATATATTTGTAGATTTTTATATAGCTCTATAGCTTCTCACATTTGAGGTAGTAGCTAACAGTTTCTATCACAGTGCTATGTTCCTGAATCTTTGTGTTAAGGGTCAGGTAGCAACTAGAACATCTTGCTTGGGACACAGACTAGAATAACAATACATATAGTAGTCAAAATTAGAGGACCCAGGCACCATAGAGGTGCTCCAACAGGGCAGTTCTGGGCACGGTACTAGAGCAGTACGAGGGGTGAGTGGGTCTTGGATTGGATGTAACCTTTAGTTACGGTAATTAAGTAGTCATACATTTGTAATTACCCTATATTGCTGCGTGCACCCATATACTGTCTGTACCTACATGCTGGCACGTCCATAGATTGGGGGAAGATGGGGCTGGAACAGGTCCCTCTTCCTCCCCTGGGCAAGCCATGGGGAGCCTCAGGTCCCTCCTGAAGAAACACAAGGCCATCAGTGGGGCCAGGGCACTTCTGTATACTTTGTGAACCTGAAAAGCTTTTCAGTAAAGAACTACTCTCTGCTTTACCCAGATAATATTGCCTTGAAAAGTCTTCCCCTCAGTTTTAGGCAACAAATACATAATTTATTTTTGTGTTCACATTTTCCTTGTTGGCTTTTTGAGAAGGTTGTAACCCTGTGCTTTTTGCAAAATTTCTTTCTGTGTCTTTCTAGCATTACATTGGAAGCACTGATCTTGTGTTGAGGCACCTGCAGTCATGTAATGTAATGAATGGTAAATTGCATCTCCTTGTAATGCTTCATAATCAGATTAGTGTGAGAAAGACAATTTTGTAAAGTCTCTGAAAAACACACTTTTCCCCCCCTAAAAGTGAAGATTAGTGATTGGAAATGGATGCTGAAAAGAATTATAAAAGTAGCTGAACTGCTGTTCCAGTTCTGCTGGGTTAGCTGAGCAAAGTGAAGTTTACGTCCTTTCCCTTTCCCCCTTTCCAGCCAATGTATCTTGAAAATGTGGCAGTAAATCTAGGAGTAGTCACACAAATGTCCTTTCCTAGTATCTGCTCTCCTCATGTGGTTACATAACTGGTCTCCCTATGAGGTCGCACTGATGAGCAATCTTTAATTTGTAGGTTGGGATTCATTTAATGATACGTGCTTGGTTATCACTGCCCTACAGTCACTCATTGAAGAGCTACTTACTGAGTGTGCAGTTCTAGTTCATCATCATTGTTGACCTTGGGGCTTCTTCACTTTTTGTCTTGAATGATGTTTTCACAGATTTCACAGAATATTCTGAGTGGGAAGGGGCTCACAAGGATCATCAAGTCCAACTCTTAAGTGAATGGCCAATACAGGAATCAAACCTGCAACCTTGGTGTTACCAGCACCATGCTCTAACCAACTGTTTGCTCAGTAGCAATCCAGCTCCTAACTAGCAGCTCCTGTCTCCTCAGTGAATTTTGTTCCAGGCTCCTTATATTTGTTACACCTGAGTCAATTCCAGTGTTTCTATATCCTCCTGTGTTAATTTCTGTAGGGTATATGAAGTAATTTTCTTTGAGTGGAAGAGTCAGGATGGTTCCACTGTAAAATGTGTAAGTGGAGTCAGAGTTGGACTTTGTTGCTAAGGCTTGCATAGAAAGTGATTTGTATTTCACTTCCTCTTAGGTAATTTGTATGGTTGAAACATAATTCTTCAGCTAAGCCAAAGCAAGAGATTGCTTTGAAATGTTTCTTATGCCAGCAGATCTTTATCAATGAACCAAGAAGCAATAATTCGTATAGATTTTAAAACTCTTCACTGCCCCTGCTCTACAAATGACTTATATATTTGTCTTTGCTATCATAACAGTATTTTGGCTATTTCTCCCTTAGAATTGCTCAGTTTTCTGTACCACATGAAGCCTGATAGATTCAGAAATGTTCTGCCTCAAAAAGGCGATGTTTTTAAGGAGTAATCCCATGTATTATTTTTATTATATACTTTGGAAGATCTGATAATTTGTATTAAGCTTTTGACAGTGCAACCTTCGGTAAAGTGTTTCCTTAGTGTAGGTTTGTAGCACTGTCTGCATGTTCAAAGAAAAATACAGCTATGGCAACACAGAGTTAATGTGTTCATATAGGACTGTGTTGATAGTATTCAGGAACTAGAAGCATGGTGTTAGCTCAGCTATTCTTCTGAATTATTCTGCATAGCACACAACAAAATGTTAAATTATTTGATTTTAAAAAAAGGCAGCCCCAAGACTGAAAATCTGTAAGCATTCTGATTTATTACAATGTCCTTCTCCTGAATTAAAAAAAAAAAATCTACAGAATACACTGATTCTGAAATTGATTTTCAGTATCTGAAGGTAGCCAAGAACCAATCTATTGTGTATGTGATGAGGTGAAATGAGACACAACCCTAATATGACACAATTGTACAATATTTCTTACACCTGATGGACAAGGATAGTTCAGTTTGTGTTGAAGCCCAATAATATGCGCTTGGATGTTATTTGCCATAAGTAGATTAAGCTTAAGAGTATTCAATGCCAGTGTGAGCTGAAAGATGATTCTAGCAGTAAAGCAAGAAATAAATGCTTTCCTGAAGTAAGAAGCAAGATGTGCCTTGTAACAACAGTTTTAATAAAATGAAAACTTACTAAGGATAATTGAGGGTAATTCATTATGGTGCTACAGAAAATGATCCGGTTGCAGGACAGATTATAAACTTCATTGTTTATTAGTAAATTATAATAGTTGTTTGGCTGCACTGCTTAAAAAATGACACATTCAATGTTCTAGTGTTAGGGACTCACTGCATGCTGTATGCTTCACTCAGTGGAGATAGTTTTAATAAGGTATTTGCATGGCACAGTTTGTTTCAGATGTTCTCTGTTGTGCATATGAGAGTAATTTATTTTAGCAGCTGGAAAAGCACTTAAGTCTGTGTTATACATGGATTTGTAATTTTCTATTTTCTTGCATGCTGATGGCATTTAAAGACTGAATTGTTCACAGCAGTAGATGTTTATTCTAGGGGAGGTAGAATAACATTCTTGTATGCTCAGTTGGATCATGTAAGTGCACCCTACTGGTTTTGGTATGTATTTGAATAAATGGATAGATATGGACAACACAGACTCATGCAAACTCATAATTTTCTGCACTACATGAGACCTTGTAAAGAATATTGTCTCAAACTCCATTACCAGGCATTGTAGGGAAGAAAGATAAAACTGCAGCACAAAGCAAACTATCTTTGGCCAACTGGTAAAGTGTGTATTTGCAAAGAACAAAAAACTGCATCAGAGGTAGGGGGATGACTGAATTTGTCATTTCTTCCATGAAAAATTACTGCTTCAAAGGAGTTAATCTAGTAATGTAAGTCTCATGCAGTTGTTATGTTTCTTTAGAATGTGAATGCATAGTGCATCTTCTTTAGTGTACTTTGTAGTATTTCCCCACTTTGCAAAAACTAGAGAGGGGAAGAGAGGAGCTGCCTTCTTATTTTAGGGTAATAATATCCCATTTCCACTTTTTGGAAGGCTTTCTTTAGCTAGGGAGATGTGTTTAGTAATGTTTACCTCTAAAATACTAGTGGATATGCTGTTATCTCACACATTGAATGCAGGTAATTCTTGATTTAGCTCCTTTCATTTGTCCCCTCTGTTCTGGGACCTGTGGGAGGGAAGGATCCCCTTGAGAGGAATGATGAAGCTGGAGATGACTGGAAATTATTTTATAAAAGCTGATCTGAAGGTAACTCCTCAGAAAGTACTAATGCACATGGTTCTAGAAGGAAAGTAGATCAAGGTTCTGATAACTGCAGTGTTTGGATCTGATCACTGCATCAAGTGGCCAGCTCTGCTGAAGGCTAACTCTTTCTGCATTAGTGTATTTCTGATGCTGATGCCTTCAAGATGTTATGGTGTCCTCACAGAAAACACCTGAGTTCTCCTAAATCTTTCAAACAGATAGTTTTGTAANGCTCTGGTAAGATGAATAGATTCTGAGGAGTCTGACTTGGAGGAGAAAAAAAGGCATCATCTATGTCTAGTACAATGTACGTGACATCAATGCAACTAAATATTTTCTTACTGCTTTTATTTGTGACCCTGTATTTGCATTTTCTGCTGTTCTCTCCAGTTAAAAT
>VWZD01012668.1:429020-522238 GCA_013396695.1 Sakesphorus luctuosus
TTATCAAGTTTTGTATCCCTTGTTTGGTGGTTCTCCAATCCTTCTTTCCTAGTTCTCTTCTCTGTTTTTATTTCAGCACTGGAAGGGTGTCTCTTTCAGTGAACATCAGAGGGCTGCTCTGCTTTTTTTCTAGTTTCAGTCCTTTTCTTCACCACCACTTTTTTCACTGAACATTTGGAAGATGTTTTTTTTCATGTATGTCCTTCCTCCACAATATCCCATCTTCCTCAAATTTTTCTATGCTTGCTCTGATACAGAGTTCAAATATTTATAAACAGCTGGAAAAAATGCACGAAACTGAAGCATATCCCAATTGTGTGTGGTTGTCCTAGGCTGTCCTTTTTTAATTAGGTTAATTATGAATATATGGGACTGCCAGGTCCTTCACTCCACCTAGGTATTACAGTGGGCAAAGAAATGGCTGCTCTTTATCTTTTAACATTTAATGATTATTTATCATTACCACCTTTATGTAAATGATTCATCTAATGGCTGTTTCTTTTCCTTACAGATTCTTCTGAAGGGTCTTCAGCAATTGGAGTAGACTGTTACCAGCTGGGTCTTCTTTGTCCATTTGCTTCTTCGTTCTTTCTTCAAATGTAGAAATCTGGGAGTTATGACTGCCCTCGGCAAAAGCTGTGCCAATTCTTCTGTGGTGGGTCATGCTGATTCACATGCCCATTAATGCTGTTCTGAAGAAGTTTGGATGTCAGGCTTATTTGTCTGCAGTTTCTGATCTGACTTGGAAGACTTTAAAATTTGGACCATGATTTCAAATCTTCTTTTCTTCTAGTACAGAGGCATTTTCAAAAAGATTGAGAGTTTGAGGACTATATGCTAAAATTATTATCTGTCATGTCATTTATATTGTTGGATAGTAAAGGGGTAGGGGGTACATTGTGAGTGAAACAAGGGTCTTAGTGCTTGCATTCCCCTGCTTGCCTAGGGAAAAATAAGGAGACTTCCCTTTCTCATGCACAAAGAGAGAATTTGCTTTATTTGACAAGACTAATTCATGAGTTTGACTCAGTATCTCACAGAGGTTACACAAAAATACCTCCTGAAATTTCAGAGAAACCTTTTAGGTTTAAGTCCACTCACACCACTGGTATTTCTGAGCTACAGACTAAATTAAAACTTTGAGTGTTGAAACCATTCCTGTTTTCTTATATCCATTCTTTCCCTCACCTCCTTCCCAATTAAAACACTTCAATAGAAAAGAAGATTGCTACCCTTTCTAATTTGGTGCTTTACTACTTCTAATCTGCAGTTATAGCAGATTTCAAAGTGTCTCCTGTGGGGAGAGCTGCTGCTTCCACATTCTTGGCTTTATGCTTGGTAGCTAATACAATGTATTTGATCTCACTTGAAGGAAGATTTTCAAGGAAAAGACAAAGTTTGTCATGTTCTCATTATAAAGTATGAGAGATTACAATCAAAGTAATAAATAGTTAAATGCCACCTATAGTATATTGTTTTGATCAAAACTTTATATAAAATAGTAAGTCTGTAAGAAAGCCTAGGTCTGCTAATTTTTCCATTTAAAGATCAAAGTTCTTTCCACTTTTCACAGGGTAAAGTTCAGTATTTTCTTGTGGGTACATAGTGTTCCTTTCCCATCCCAACTTTGTTAATGAACCTTGTCTAGTAAGGGTGAAGTAAGCAGGTGTAGCTTCTATAGGATCAGCTGTGACTGAACCCTGTAGTTTATAGAACCTGATTCAGTGGGAAAGCTGCAAGTACTATGGGTTTGCAGAACCTGCTTGCTGTACAGCTTTTTTAAAAAATCCCAGGTAAGTCTTATTTGTGAGATTTCTCATCACTTTTTCTGTAAACTAGAAAATCATCGTTCAAGTGAGATCAAATATGTTGTATTAGCAACTAAGTATAAAACCAAGAATGAAGAATGTGGAAGCAGCAGCTCTCCCCACAGGAGATGCTGTCACAAGAGTTTATTTGAAACTCCCTCAACTCAGAAACATTCTAAATGCCCAGCACTATGGCAGCTGCTTAGACATGCATGTATTTTTCTCCTGTGACCTTGAACAGTTGAGTTTTTGTTGGCTTGGTTTGCTTTGTGACAGAGTAAAATGGATTAAAAGTGAAGGCATTCTGAGTGACAACTTGGGTGTACCAGGATACTGCAGATGTAGAAGTGATGGAAATCGCCAATTCATATCCTTTGTTAATTCCAAAGTCTCGACATGCAAATTTGCCACGGACTTTCACGACAGCTCAGTCATGGAAACTTTTGGGGGAGATACATTCAAAATTATCAAAGCTGGATTGGAAAAATGAAAGTCAAAATAATAGCTTACAGAATGTGGAGGTTTTTTCATGAAAACTTGGCCTACATTATTCCGATGTAGTATTACACTTTTTAAAAGTTAAAAGAAATTATAAAAACACTGTCCCACTGCAAAGAGAAGGCTTGACATAGACTTATAAGCAAGGTGAGGTTTTTCATAGCAAAAATGCCTGTCTTGTGAATTTGTTTTAGTACTTGGAAACAGAAGAGCAGGTAGTAAGTTAGAAGGCACCTACAGAGAAGCTGGTAAAATTTTCAAGCATGAATGGAAATGGGATGGTTTGTGTGCTGTAGTTGTACCAGTGAATTTATAATTCATGTCACATCTTCACAGCTAGAAATAGTTTTTGAAAGAAGAAACAACTTTTTCTTTCAAAAGATTATTAAACCAGAGATTATTACTTTTGAAAGTATAGGGGTGTTCAGTTAAGGAAGTATTTGCTTGGAAAGTGACTACTGTGACTCAGCATGTAGCTACAATTGCCTACTAGAGCTAAATGTAAAATAATCAGTTAATGGCCTTGCATATCCTAAATCATTGCCTCCTGCAGCCCTTGGAAGGTACTCACTGTGGTGGCAGAGCATTTCTGCTGCATTTAGTCTCAAGCACCATTCAAATTCAGGAGAACCAGTGGAGTGAAAGCGATATGTAAGCAGGCAGACAGATAACTGAAGGTTGTTTGACACTGTGGTAGGACTTCTTTCAGTGGTGGAAGAGGACTGCAGGATTGCCATTTATAAAGTTGTAGATGAGACTCTAAGCTATTCTTACCAATAAAAGTGGAAGTGCAGAACTTGCCTGTTAGGTTGGCTGAACTTTAGTCTGAGTCTGGTTGAGTCTTAGAGCCCACAAATACTTATTTTAGGGCCTACAATACTTAGAGCCTGAAAATAATTATTTTCTGCTAATTTCTCTCAGACTTTCATAAACTGCATTGCTGCTTCTTCAGTTTGCTTTTTTTCCTCTTCAGTTTGCTTTTTTCCCTCTTGAGTTTGCTTTCTTTTGCCATCAGTTTATGTAAAGTTGAACTAAAGAGTCTAGTGCGGGTTTTGGATTTCATTAAATAGCTTAATGCAACCCCCCCATTTATCTGGTATCTAGACTTCCTGATCATATTACTAGTGTCTTGTTCATGCATCACAATATTTTACTATGCAGTCCTGATGTACTCTGTGCTAGTTGCTTATTTATTCAGCTTTTATTATAATACCTGTTAAATTGTAATAACAAACTCTTTGAGCTCAGTTACCATTTTAATAAACTTGTACCATAATATTTAAGGCACAAATCTAATGTCTTAGAATGTGTCAGCTAAAGGCAGAATTTGTGTTCCTGCTCAGCATCTATTATGAAAGTAATAATTTCTGAAAATAAGAAAATGAAAATAGTAAGATGTGAATTTAAAGATGTTAGGGTGGTGGTCATGGAGTGAATTATCTGGCTACAGTCCAAGTCTTTTTCAGCAGGCTGTCTTTGAGAAGTCTTTTTTCTTCTATTTTCCCCCCCTCAACAGTGGCTAAAAGGGTGAGCTTTGGGAAGAGCAGAAGACTAGAACAAGCCCGGAATGGTTATGTGACAGAACCTTCTCCCACCTGCTAACCATTTTCACTGTAGGACTTCTAAAGCTGAATTTTGTTTCTGTTCATTTAATAGCTTGTTTTGTTGTCAGGGAACTGTTTATGGAGGATCTACTGTCATTGTGCCTTCTGTTGCAGATTTCTTTGAACCTCTCACTCCAGTGCAATCTGGGAGTAATTGCTCAAGCAGTATTTCCCATCACCTCTTGTTTCAGGTCTTCTCTGAGGAAAATGACACCAACCCGATTTCCTCTGATATTTAACACCTCCCCTGTGAGTCTTATGATATCAGTACATATGCCAATGAATGGAGGAGAAGAAAGAGATAACAGTAAACACCCTCAAAAACATCTTTACAGTGAATAAACAGTGAAACAAGTGTGTGCAGCACAGTAGAGTATCGTGCTCATGTTCTGTCATTCTTTATTGTAGTATCTAATTGTGCGCCACATGCAAGTAGAGTAAGGTTGAAATACTTCATGTGCCTTATCTCAGCAGTTTCAAGAAAAATGAATCTTATTTTGAGTTATTAAACTTAATTCTCTTTCTGGAGAAAAAAAAGAATGACAAAAATACTTTAATTTAGGAAGGGGAACAGGTACCTGAATTTCTTTGGTATTGAAGTCTTCCAGAGTTACCTTCTCTAAATAATATGTGCCATTAATATATTCGCTACTGCAGTGAATTGAAGATTTTTTTGGTCTTTACCCTGTGAGGATGCATAAATAAAAGAGGAGTTTACTACTTTTAAATTATAGAAGTAAACTGGTGATCTGATTTTACAACATATTCATGCCCATATCTAAGCACACAGGCTGTCTGTTAATGGCACTACTCATTTTCTGAAGGGCTGGATGGGAACCTAAATCTTTCTGCTCAGTGGTTCCAGGAAGATATTGTGGATGCAATCTGGCATCTGTATAGTGCCAAAGGCAGGCCCTATGTATCACTAGGGTTAAAAAATAAAATTGAAATCTTCCTTGCAAAAAGCTGGAAAAGAGAAAACTTAGCATCTTTTGAAAGCAGTTGTAGATAACCTCACTTACAGGTTAGCAATAATTTACAAGTTTCCTGCCTTCTCTGAGCATAGGATTTTTTTAGCCTTACAAAACAAGCTGTGAGAGATGAAGGAAGCATGAGAAATATGAGTACATTGTTTTAAAGACAGCATTGTAACTTAGAATTTCATGTTGTTGTTCTGCTAGAAAAATGGAAGAACAACTAATATATGTTCCACTTCAATGGGATTGCCTTTGAAAGCTGTTTTGCATGAGCTCAAGACAACCCTTCAGTTGCTAGTCCAGAAATAAATGAACCGTATTTGACTTGGATTCATTATCCTGCAGATCACTGCAGTTGGTAGGGAAGATACGAGGTAACAATGCACTTTCTAATGGCCAAAAATCTGTCTAAATCAATTAGTTTTTTAGACCACGACTTTTTGATTTTCTCATTACTAGTGGCATTCTAGAATGCTATGTTTATTTATTTGAAGTAATATGCAAATTATAACTTTAGTAGTTTGAGTTCAAATAGTTCCAAGAACAACATTGATTGCAGTGAATTCTGGCCAGTCTTTGTTTGGGCTTATCTACAAAGAAAATGGCATCCATTCCTCTTTCCTGAAACCTCTTATTTGAGAGGAAATGATGGTTACTGAATCTTTTTTTTTTTTTTTTNAACCTTACGCCAAAGGCTACACAGCTACTTACTTGCTTACTGGTGAGAGGAAAGAAATGTCAGTGGAAGGAGTATTAAAATACATATTGACACAGTTGCTGTTGTTTACAAATATAGGATTTTTAAGGTATGTTTTTCTATTCAGAACACAGTGATTTAAATGTTTCAGACAAACATTTTAGTTCAGACAGATCTGATATTTACCTTAATTGGTTGTTTCCCTGATCACCACTAACAGGATTTCATAGCCCTGCCTTTTCCTAGCAAATTAATTGCAGTTAAATATGAATTGAAAGGACTTTTTTTTCCCCCTACCTGGATCATCATCAGAACGTGAATTGCTAATTTGCATCTACCATTTTTCTTGTCTTCTAAAGAAAAATTATTTGGCTAAAGTATTTAAGAAGTATTTGAAACTCATTTATGAAACACAGGCACTGGGGGTGATGGTAGCTGTGTATTTCTCCACCTCTGTCTCTGACGTTACCACTGTTTGAAAGAGATGATGGTTGTTTCTTTGCCCTTCCCATTCATGACTTCTTCATCAAGTTTTCCATCTGATTTGCCAGTTATTTCCAAGTCTGATGATGATTTTTGTGATTTTGGCACTTGTACAGGGAGATTCAACTGGAGTGAGTTCCACAATCTTGTTACAGATGAGTTTTCAAGCTGTCCTGCTGTCTCAGAGATGCTTGGGAACCTGTGACATGGGCTCAACTTCAACTCTTCATTTATATATTCCCCCATGGGCTGAAAGAAGACAACAGGGGTACTCTCAGAGGAATCAGACACAGAACCAGCATCCCGTGTGTGATTGTGTTACAGTTTCTAGAATAGCTAGACACTGACAACAACATTTTCCAATGAGCAGTGTTGGCTGTAACACAGGTTAGGGAACCAAACAGGCTATTTGCAATCAATGGAAAAAAGTAGGATGCTAAGCTTCAGTGAGCACTCAGATGATTGTGGATCAATTGTGCAGAGAATCTGAGGAAAGTTAAAACAGCTTTTAGTACATTGGCTGTTTACACAGAGTTTAATGCAGTGGATAAGCTGTTGATGACTTTAGCAATTTCATTAGGTCTTGTATCCATTCCAATCTCCTTTCCCTTACTGCAAGGATCAACACAATGGTGTTTGTCTCTTCTGTAGCGCTAATCTTAAAACTGGCAGTGTGTGTGTAATGAAGGGATTGGGTATGCTGCTACCCTCAGACAGGATGGGGCAAGCCTTAACTGGGAAGACAGGCCTGTTGCAACTGGATGTAGCACTGTGGATATTTATATTTTGAGCTACTCAGTAGATTCTGGTTCTCTGAGGGACTAGAAGGGAAGGTGAGTGCTACTGCTGTTGTAATTAATTTTGTTTTCTTCATCAGCCTTGGATTTAGGACAGCAGTGACCTGAGTCTTATACTGGAAATATCTATTGCAGGAAAGCTCCATTTACACCTTCAAATTTAATTAGTGTGTGATTATGATCAGGAGTTTATTTCTGCACAAAATGTATGAGAAACCTCAACTATTTCCTGGAACCTTATGGAGGATTAATTTCCTAAAATGTGTAATCCTACTGATCCTTTTCAGTGAAGATCCTCTGCTACCTGTAGCAATGTCAAGTGTCTTGAAGAACATCAAGAATACATCATGTTACAACTAGTGGTTGTTTTTTAAGCAGCTCTTGTGTTATTTTGTGTGTTGTTTTCTCAACAGTCTTGTGCTATGACAGCTTTGTTCTAATATGTAATACTCATATGGATTTTTATGTCAAGTAGCAAGATTCAAAATGCTAATATTCTAGAATATAACTATACTTCTGTGTATAGGGCTTTGGGCCTATCATGAACCCACAGCTCTGTGCTATTTGGAATGACAGTGCACAAAATTGGCAATTCTCTGAAAAAGGAGAAACAAAGCATGCTCTTCATATTAAATGCATTTCTCATAAGAAACAACTAAGCATTTTTCATTGCCTTTTTAATTTACATAGATTTATTCTAGAATTTGGGCTTTTTCTGCTCAGATGGACTATAAGGGTCTATGTTTGCATCATCCATAAAAGCATATATCTTCAAGTTGGGATCAGAGGAACGATGGTCAAGGAGGTTTGTTTCTGAAGAGTAATTTAGTCCTGCTATGGTTGTAGCACCCTATGATACACCAAAGACTAATAAGTCCACGTGCTGTTTGTTTCTCTGGACACAGTGTTCTGCAGCCCAGCCAGTTTTATCTTCCATTAAAAAGTTCTTGCCTGCATGCCTGACTTTTACTACCATCATGGTTACAACATGGGTGAGCTTAGAGAACAGTAAAATGCAATAATTGTGAGAAGTCCTTATTCAGTGCCCCAGGATTTAAACTGATTTCAACTGTCAATATTTTTCCTCACCTGTCAAACTCTGATTTTCTTCTTATTGACACTGAAGAGCAATTTTCACAGTTCATTTGAAGCTGTTAAATTTCCATTGTGTTTCAGTCTTGTTTGTAATATCTCAGACCAAGCATCTAAAGAGCTACTTGCCTAGATTATGGTAGCTATGCATTTGGACAAAATACATTTATGCACACATACAGATACATACACACATATATAAGTAGTTTATGGTCTCAGTGAATATTTTGTAATTTTTTTTCCTGGGTTATATTGTGATTTACATTTTTTCTTTTACTTCATGGAAGTTTATGAATAGGACGGTTCTGAATGAGCAAAAATATCCCATAGGATTCAGTGCATATTAGGATACAGTACTTGCTTCTCCATTGCCTTGCACCTTACATTGTTTTATGCTTATATAGGATGGGTATCAAATAGTATTAGTGCAAAACAGTACAGGCATTGGCAGAAGACTGGACAAAGGGAATATTCAAGACAAGCATGGCCCCAATTGTTTCTTGCAATAGTATCGTGCTCATAAATAAATGTAATAAATCTATGTCTTCTGCTAAACAAAGCAGAAGAATGAATTTATTTTTGGGGATGTTGACATGATGGATCACATCTTGAGCCATCTGATGTTGCAACAAGTAAATGATTTATAGTTTGTCTTCTATAATTAAGAGTTTCAAGTGGAGGTGTTTATTACTCTTATCATGGCAGTAAAGCAACACCTGCAGTCAGTGGTTGCACAAGTATATGACTGAGATTCTCAGTTAACACAAAGGAGCTGAAAATCTAGTTCATAACTGAATTTTTTATTGCCTTCAAATTGAGCTCATTTTCTTCGCCTGTAGCATACCAATATCGAATTAGTGTCCTTATCTTTTGTGGTTCTAAAACTGATTGACATAAACCTACACTTTTGCTTTATTTTCTAATAAATTGGGAAAATGCTTTAAGAATTCAGGTTTCTATAAGATCAAGTTTTCCTGACTCTGTTACCTGCAGTCTGCATCTTTAGATATGTGTGTGATTTTCTTACTTGTTTTGACTGCTGTGCTGGTTTAAAGGTAAACCGGCAGGAAAAATGAACCCAAATCAAAAGAGATTATGTCAGAGTTACAATTTAATAAAAATATTACAATGAATGCAATGATACAAAGAGAAATTGGTTTAACCCACAAAACCAGAGGTATAATACAGCACCCTGGGGCACAAACAGAATGGTGTTCATTAGCCTCTGTACTGAGCACCACATGGTCCCCCTGAGTCCAAAGTAAAAGGAAAGGCAAACTTGTTGGTGAGGATGATGGCCGCAGTCTGGTCAACAGCGGCAGTCACAGTCCTGTTGAGGTTCTGGTCCTCCTCTGGATTCAACAAGTGGTAGCAGAAGTCCCCAAACCCCAAGATTATATATGCTTAGGTTCACATAGGAATGCCCAGTACCTCCCCCAGGGTGGGGAGTTTCACAATAGGTGATTTACTCTGTGAGTCATTGGGTATTTATTGACTCCTTGGTGTCCCATTAGGAGACATGACCCCTCAGGCTGGGTGTGAAGGTGCTAATGCCTCCCCAGATGGGAGTTACCACACCTGAGTCATTGATGTGAAGACCCTATCTCACAGGGTTCTTTAACACCTAGTTTGTAGCTAGAGGGGTCAGGTGTGTCCTGGGCAGCTGCTGCAAATGATCCATTGTTAACTGGTTGTTAGAAATTATATACAGGGTGTAGAATACATAGTTTTGGTTACAGCCCCCCAGTGATAAGGTGGTCCTGGCTGCCCTAACTAGGAGAACTGCCTTTCCAGGAGTTCCTAAGGAAAGTAGGTATTCCTACACTATTCTACTGTGTATAAATGTAAAAACCAGAATATGTTATTTCTTTTCTTTTTTTGATAGTTTTCAAATATATTAACTCCTATGGTCTTTTTTTTTATCACCATGTATCATCCTTCTTAAATCTTATGCAATTAATCATCATCATAATAATAATTTTAAAAGATTTTTCGATGCTAGAAAATGACACTCATCTCTGCTAAACCTTCAATTAAAAGTCTTCAGGTACCTCACTAAACAGTTTGTAGGTTTCATGTTGTTTTCTTTGTTCTTGGTCTTGTATTCTTTTATTTCTTAAGGCCACACAAAACCAATTTGGCATAAAATAGGAAAATAGTGGGATTACCAAGGAAAATGGTATTAGGAAAATGCTATGTAATGGAAATGTTTTAAATGAGTGGTGATTGATGGGAGGAAATTTATTTTTTGATTAGTAGGATAGCATGCTGTTACTTTGATTTAATTATGTATTCACAGCTTCTTGCTACTATTCTTTGTTTCAGTGTAAATATTTAAAAACTCACTGTTCCAAAATCCTAACATCTGCACTTGCTTCCAGTGTAAAATTTAATGTTTTCCATATCTAATAAAATGGATAGACTTTTTTTACTATACAAGTGTTTGTTGGTGGAATCAGGTGTAAATATTAGTTTAATAATAGAAAAAATGTAATGTGATTTCTGGTAGTACCAAATTTGCACTTTCTAGAAAGAATAATTTATTAGTCTCTTATTTATTGATTAATAAACAGATTGGTTTGGACTGTATATCACATTTATGCATTATCATTCAGATGGGGTCCTGTTCTTGCAAACTGTTACCTTGTTTTCTGCTGTTGGAGAGCAGCCAGAACTGAGTATTTAAGAAGAGAATTAAATAATACTTTTAATTTAAGAGGGAATTCCTACATTCTGACTACATTTTCACACTTTTCAAAATGTCATTTTCAAACCAAATACCTGAGACTGTACGCTGAAACTGTAAAAGTTTTCTCTGGTGATCATTAACTGGCATTACTGTGCAGCACAGGAGAGATCAGTTACACCATCTTGCTGAAGAAGTAAGAGTCAGCTCTGAGTCATCACCTCCCTTAGCCTGCTGGAAGGACTCTTCAAATGGCTTTTAATATTCTGCTTGCCCCCTGCTTTCATAGTCTCTCATCTTAAGCCACATAAAGCAAAGTTCTCCAAATAATTTTGATTTATTCAGTTCTGGCTTTGAAGACTTCTAGAGTCTGATTTCATATCAAAGCCTTGGTTTTACCTTGGCATTCTTGAGCAGGAAAACTCGAGGAGAAATTCAAGCACTTAAGTCACTGAGCACCCTTATTGGCCCCTAGCTCATCTTTTCAAACTCCCAGTGAATGCCGAGGGCAGCTCAGAGAGAACCTATACTTTGCATCATGGAGATACTCTCCAAGGTTTATCAACCAAAGGATTTACTTGGAAAATAAACTCCTTTGAAGGAAGGCTGCAGCTTATTTTTTTATTGCATTGCAACTGCAAAATGCTAAGTTTTTCTTTTACAAGTTCTGCCCAATACTGATATTTTGAATGGTCTTCGGTAGGGCTTGAGAAAAGTGTAAGTCTGAGAATAACCAAAGTGTCTGCAAGTGAGCTGAGGCAAGTCAGGGAGCAGAGAACATCAGGTTTATTATGAGAGGAATTGAATTCAGAGTTGCTTTTAAAGTCTCAGGAGAGTGCTTTTCTGCTGAGAAGTGCTTATTCAAGTCCAATTTGAAATATTCTGCAGGAAGCCTTTTGTAAAAAAAAAAAAAATCCTTTTGATAACTGACATAATTACATTAACATTGATATATAGTAACAGTTTGTATCTAACATAATTAAGAGAGTGACTGTTACAGTCAATATATGAAAAATGCCTTTCAGTAGGATTTTGGAAATAACCAAGTGTCAGCATTTTGCAGTGGTTAAAAGTGCATTTATATATTTGCCATTTCTTGGGAACTGTTATAACTTTATCAGAAGTCTATTTTTTACTTGATACTCTTGAGTTATTTTATGTAATAATTACTCTCAATGGCTAAAGCAAGTGCAACTGTTGTATGCCCATGCCTTGTTCGTGTTTCTCTGTTTTGAACCTGTTTGAACTTGTTTGGGCTTCCCTGGATGGTCAAGGTGGAAGCCCTTGCCCTGTAGGGAGAGACTGAGGGGCGAGGTCTGGTTCAGTCTGGAGCAGGGACAGCTTTGGGGTGCTCTTAGCAGCAGCCCTGCATGATTGCAGGGAGGTTACTGAGAACAAGCATCCACACATGGGCAGGATGTAAGAGGCAACTTGTAGAAGTTGAAATAAGAGGTTCAGACTACATTTGAGGAACAAATATTTTGTCATGAGGACAGCCCAGCAGTGGAGCAGGCTGTACTCACTGTGGTGTGTTTTACTCAGTAGAAATTGGAGTAGCTGCCATTCATCACAGTTCTGCCTTGACAATCTAAGGAGAATCAGGAATGATTGACGTATACCCAGCTGATACTCCTGTCTTCTTGTGAGTATCAAATGTACAATGTCATCTCAGGATTAACATCAGGAACACTTGGGTTTTTATTACTTTCTGATTCATGTGCAGAATGACCAGGGAATGTAATATTGTCTTTCTGAAATCATGTCTCTTCTGTTCACAAATTCACAAACACTGGATAGGTTGGCTTCTTTTAATATCTTAGAAATATTCCAGTTTTCTGTTTTAGAAGGATGATTGTAGGAGGACTATGCTTGTAGAAGTCCAGGAAGGCTGATGGAGCATACTGCTCCCTGCAATTATAATTTAGTAACTAAATCTGGTCTTTCTTGTCTTTTAACTGTAAGTGTAGAATATAGGAATTCATTTGGCTCAAGTAATATCTGAATCTTCAAATGCAAAGATTTTACTGTTCAAAATGAAATATTTTGATTTTTCAGTAAGTGAAACCTATATTCCTCTTCTGGAAACAGAACCTTGATCACGCACTTCACACACTTGGAATGTCATAAATTATTTAGGCAATTCCATTTTAGCATTAGAATTGTGACCGTTCTATCTGAAATAAAACTTATAAAACTACAATACAGACAGATTCTTCCAGTCTGGCTTTAGGCCTCTGTCTAAAGCTCTAATTTAAGAGCTTGTGATGTTTCAGCTCAATTTGTAGAACCCATTCAAAATAAGGGATTATAGGATGGGCATAGCAGAGTGCTTCAATCATATCCAGTCCTCCCACAATACTTTTTGCTCTTCTCAAGTATAAATTCAAATTACTTTCCTCCTTTCAGAAGAATAAAGATTTCAGAAACAGCTTATACCTACCTTATGCATTACAAATAAAATTTGCTGGGGATCTGCACATGCTGATGAATCCACCCAGGATGTTTTGGGTTACAGCAGCTAGTGAGCCAGGGGATGCAATCAAGGTCCATCTGTTTCCTCATAGGAAAGTTAGTATAATAGAACGCTGATTCGGTTATCTCAAAAAGAGGGCACATCATTTCAGTGGTGAATAATTTGCTATATATTCTAATATATTCTCTACAGTACAACATCAGATCTATTCATTGAAGTCCACACTCTAGTTTCAATTGTCCTTGGGATATTTTCTTGGGCTGTATTACTTTTCCTTGATCACTTCTTGCAGAGTTTTAGTTGCTAATTGCATGCTTGATGGTAGAGTTTGATATTTGATACTAGGGAAAAATCTGAAGCAGAATATTTCATCCTTTTTTTCATATAGCTCGAACTTGACTGTAACTTTTTTCTCTTTTGCTGAAATAATTTGCTCTGTATTTTTCCACTCCTTGTGGCTGTCTCTAAATCATGCCTTATATGTGGTAACTGTTGCTGTACTCTGTCTAGAGTTACATATAGGTGAGTATTGTTTCCAAAGGGTTTCACATAGTGGTTCTCACATAATTTCTTTTATCAATCTGTTTGGGGTTTAGACTGGGTTTGTATTTTTGGTCTTGGTATGAAATCTGCCCATCCATACATAGGCAGTTCCATATATCCTATACTTAGTTTATGGAAAAGGACCCTAGGGACCAGGCAATGATACTCTGCTTTCTACTGTGCTGGAGCACAGGAAATGTCACATGCACTAACGTCACTGATTTATCAGTAAGTTGGTCTCTTCATTAAGCTACAACATATGGCTAAGTAATTAAAAACTAGAGCATAGAGGAGGCTGAAGAGCTGAAGCTCCAGTGAACATGTTGGGGGGAAAAGGCTGAAAAAATGTTTTGGACTCCTTTCTTCCACCCTGTGCAGACTCCCCTGAAGATGAAAGAGTCAGATATTCAATCATTTTAGCTTTAATATTTTGGACTTGGATCTATTAAGTGTAGCATAAAAGCTTTGGAGGACAAAAAGAGCTGATGATGTAATGAGACTGTTAGAAAACTCAATGAAAAGTGAACTCAACCTTTCTGTAATCAAAATGCTTTACAAACTTATTTTCCAAAAAGAATTTGAAACTCTAGGAGCATATTTTGTCTTTATGGTTTAAACGTGTGTGCATACTATTCTGATTTGAATGTGCAAAGAGTCTTATGCATAACAGATTTTATCCCCCCTTAGCGAAAACTGGATGCAAATGTAGTTTAAATGTTTGAATCAGTATCTAAAATCACTGTTTTGCAAGAGTTTGCTATCTCACACTGATTGCTCAGCTACCTTGATGTTTTAATCAGTGGGCTAAAGATGTTTTTGGCCTGAACATAAACATGGATATGTACCTTGCTGAATGTGTCAGACATACAAGTGTCTTTACCTTTTTTAGGACTGTTGACAGGTTAAGCATGTCCTTGCATCTTCTGTGATTGTGACAAAATGTGGAGCAATTTGATTGATTCTTTTTTTTTCACCTGTACAGTTGGACAGAGCAAAGATGATCTTCGATTGCTAAGCTGATAGCAGTTTGCCTGAGAAAGAAAGTGAGGGAAATGAAATCTCTCATACTGGGGCTTATAAAGACCTCTAGATGACCAGCTTTGGATGGTAAAATGCAGTATTTCTTATGTGGGAGTAGGCTGATGTCTTTGGTAGAGGTTACTTAACAGTTTGTGCGTTTGCAGGTAGTGCTGTATTTGGCTAGCTACTCCCATGGAACTTATCTTGTTATTTGTTTTTAATCAGCAAGCTGAAGGGCCAACTCCCTAATAAATGCCTGTGATCAGCATGGACGGTTCAGGGTTCAGTGAACAGTGATCCTAGCCACAAGCCAAGGCAGGAAACTTTCTGTAATACTTTTTCATGTCACCTAAGAGGGATCAGAAACTTAAGAGAAATTAACTTTTTTTTTTTAAGCAGGCACTCTTCATGTTTGCAATATTTTTTAGGTTCTACAAAAAAGTTTCACGTTATGTACTATCATGTTCAAAGCTGACTTGGAAAAGCTGTGAGATACCACACTTCTGGCTCATGTACCAGTGCTTTTCTGAAAGTTCTCTGAATATTAAAAAAAATGTTTATTTGGAGGCAGAGACTTGCCCTCAATCAGTGTGTTTGACTTTCCCAAAGGCTATTAAGCTGCTAATAGCGCATTGGGAGACCGGGGTCAAATCACGTACATTGCTGCAGGCAAACTTGCTCTTCTTTTGAGTATGGGAAGGCTGCTGCATCACAGAAATATTAAGGTCTGTTAAATAAAATAGTGTATTAGATGTGAGATCCTAAGCCTATCCTTGTTTGAGTCTCAGTGTTTCTGTACTGAGTTATGGTTTTAACAAATACCCTTGCATGTTTCAAGTTACCACAAAATGCAAATATAATCAGGAATGTTGAAAGATGATTAGCCCATTTACCTTTTTTTAATGGAGCAAGATGACTTTTAGAAAACTATAGCATTTGGGACTTAGTGTTTTTCCCATGAAGCATTTGTAAAACACAGGTATATATTTTGAAGTACAAGCTTGGCTTTTCTTCCTGGTTTTAGAAACTTAAGATAGAAATTTGATTTTAGTAGCTGAACTTCGAGAAATGAAACAAAGTGGATTTTGTATTATTATAAACATGTTTTAAAAAATGCAGGATTGTATCGAGAGAATATATGTATGAATGGAATGATTGAAAGTTTTAAGTTTAGTCCAAGGTATATATTTTAACTAAAATGTAGTTGAGTTAGTAACTGATGGGTATGAAATAGCAATCTAAAGCAGGTTTTGATTGTTCAATGTAAATATTTAATTCCAAATTTGTTCTCCAGCTGTGATGAAGATATGAGGAGCTGAGCAGCAATTACAGCAGTTGACATAAAATTAATCATTAATGTAGGACAGGCAGAGTGAAAATTGCACTTTCAGCATGTTCTCCCTGGCCTTACAGATACCCTTCAATTTCTGCTATTGTCAGTTAGTTAAATATGTTGCCCTTTGCAGTGCTAAATTTTCCCTGAGTGTAAAAGAACAGACAGAAGCTGTAGAGTTGCTGTTCGCTGATGAAGGATACAGAGCTCGCAAAGAATTCAGCTTGGCTTTTAGAGCAGGATTGTGAAGTTCTTTTGCCTCTGGCAGAGAGGTAAAAAGAATGAGTGCAGTTTTCCCATTGTGAAAATAAAACATATTTAGCTATTACTTGTCATAACAACTGTCTGAGACAGTTGGTTTTGACCTTATTGATTTATGGGACTAGGAAATGAGAGCATTTCAAATATATTGAAACAATTTGGTTTTTTAAATCAATGTTTTTGCGTTGCAATATTTTTGAGTCACTGATTTTAATTGGAGCAGAGTGCTGACTTCAGAATGCAAAAGTTGCCTTAGATTTGATTTGATGGGAGAAATGACTGAAAAACTGAATTCTTTGCATGAAAATGAAAATTCTGTCAAATCATTGTTTTCGTTACAGGTTTTTTTTAAAAAAAAAAGGTCTGGGAAAGGAAAGTGTCCAGAGAGAAATTTCTGATAATCCTCCTTTTTGAAAGTCCCTAACCTTTCTACAAAAGGAAGAAATCTGGTGTCTTACTGTGCTGGATGTTCTCACGTTGGCCTGACAGGTGGCGTGAAGTCTTTTGATGATCAGTGAATTGCTTTTGAAGTGCAAGAATCTGGATGATTAGTTATTGGAACCATTTTCAGTGATGTGTATCTTTACTGAGGAGTAACAGGAGATAAATATTTTATAGCGGGGTGATGCCTCAGACTCGTGTTTCTTAGTTTTAAGACTACCATTTCATCCACCAAGCAATCACTTTAATTCATGTTCTCTGTGAACTAATCCTGAGAAATCTTTGTGCAAGTGTTTGCTTTTAATCTGTTCTAACTGAAGCATCCTGGAAGAAGCTGGCAGATGCTAACAGTGACTGTGCATCATTCTCTTTTTCTTGGTGCTAGCGGTGGGAAGAGAGCTGCCTTAGGTGCAGTGCTTTCTAAATTAAGCAGTTTATAGAACTCCCAAGAGCTAGAAGATACATGTTGAAAAGCAGATGGAGAAATAAGGGGCAGTGGAAACTGCAGTACTAGAATTTAATCTGCTACTGTTGTTTATTTTACCTCATCTTAGACCAATTGGCTGTTGTCTGCACTATACTTCAGACTTTTATAATGTTATTGCAGGGAGTTAGCAGTGATCCCTTACTTTAGGAAAGGAATTGATGAATTATCTGCAAGTCTTGACTTTCTGAAGAGCTGTCCTGGATGTGCTCCCTCCCAGCTTCTTTTCCACCTGCTTGCTGGCAGAGCATGGGAAATTGAAGTCACTGACTTAAGGTAAGCACTAGTTAGCAACAATCAAAACAATGCATTATCAACATTATTCTCATATTAAATCCAAACCACGGCACTATACCAGCAACTAAGAAGAAAATGAATTAAATGCCAGCCAAAACCAGGACATCCACATTGGTTGACTAGACAGTTCCTTGTTTCATGTTGGTGTCTGGGCAGAGATTTCTGGGAGGTGAGAGTATATAACAAATGGAATCTGAAACTACTTTATGTACATATGCTGAAGCAGAAATAGCCTTGGCTTTTTTTTAAAGGCAGCATCTAGATACTGGGGAAGTCTTCCCATATCTTTGCTTTTCTTGGCCCAGTAGCGATATTTAAGTCCCTGAAACAGGAATTCATAGAATCATAGAATCAATTGAGTTGGAAAAGACCTCCAAGATCATCAAGTCCAACCCTTGGTCCAACACCAGTCCATTTACTAGATCATGGCACTCAGTGCCATGTCCAATCTCAGTTTAAAAATCTCCAGGGATGGTGAATCCACCACCTCTCTGGGCAACCCATTCCAATGCCTGATGACTCTCTCTATAAAGAATTTTTTTCTGATATCTAGCTGAAATTTCCCCTGGCAGAGCTTGAGCCCGTGCCCCCTTGTCCTATTGCTGACTGCCTGGGAGAAGAGACCAACCCCCACCTGGCTAGAACTTCCCTTCAGGTAGTTCTAGACAGTGCTGAGGTCACTTCTGAGCCTCCTCTTCTCCAGGCTAAATACCCCCAGCTCCCTCAGCCTCTCCCCACAGCACTTGTGCTCCAGTCCCTTCTCCAGCCTTGTTGCTCTTCTCTGGCCCCGTTCCAGCCCCTCAATCTCTTTCCTGAACTGAGGGGCCCAGAACTGAACACAACACTCAAGGTGTGGCCTCACCAACGCAGAGTACAGGGGAAGGATCACTGCCCTGGTCCTGCTGGTCATGCTATTTTTGATACAGGACAGGATCCCACTGGCCTTCTTGGCCACCTGGGCACACTGTTGTCTCATGTTGAGCTTCCTGTCAATTAGTACCCCCAGGTCCCTTTCTGCCTGGCTGCTCTCCAGCCACTCTGTGCCCAGCCTGTAGCGCTGCATGGAGTTGTTGTGGCCAAAGTGCAGGACCCAGCACTTGGCCTTATTGAACTTCATCCCATTGGAATTAGCCACTCCAGGAATTCTCACTTAGTCTGTATTTTGGAACCAGTAATTTTATTTAGTGCTGTCTTGTGAGAACCAAACACACAGTAATATTTATCACTTTGTTCCTGTATAAATGGTAGTCTTTTGCTAGGATTCAAACCAAAAGTAAATGCTTTTACTCAGTTTGACAGACTAGGTATTTTCATTACTCTTTGGGATACTGATATATTTACACTCTTGATGTGTCATTTCGAAACAAAATAAGAAAACCTTCAGGTCATTGTTGTCTGCCTCTGAATCTCATCTGCTCAGCCTACAGAAGCTGCACTGCATCCATTAACTTGGGGTAGGCATAAATGTGTCGGTAAAATAATTTGAAAATTCCAACAAATTCATTTAGCAGTGATTATAAACAATTTACAGACTTGTGAGTGCTCCTTTGGCAACATTCACTGACATTGCTCATAGGTTGTGGTGTACTTGCTTTACATAGGAGATCTTGCTGCCTGTGTCTCATCTGAACTTTCAGTTTTGCTTGTGTAAGGTTTAAGTGCAGACTAATTTTGTTGTTCCATTAAAATCTGACCCCTTATTAACCCTATTTATAGCAAGTTCTCCCTTAGTCAAATATTTTTTGTTGTTGTCCAGCAAGTTTCTCAGTTTTCATTCAATTTCTCAGTTAAATGAATATGTGAGAGGATGAGCTTTGATGGAATGTGAAACATCAGTAAATCCTTACATTGCAAATGCTTTTGCAAGATCTGCAGATGCACTTCTTTGTTTCTTCTCTCCCTCCCTCCTCAACTTTTGGGATGTGTGGGAATCAACAGAGTTGTGTGACTTTGTTAACTGTAAACTGAATGAGAAGTTTGGGCTGTTTCTTGACCAGTTATTCTTCAGGATTTTTGACTTATCATCATCTATGAGATCAAACTATGTGCTATTCCTCTCAATTTGTAATGTGAAATGGTGGAGGAAAGAGGAAGCCTTCTACGTAGTTAATCGTTTTAAAGAGTTTGCTAGAATTTATAGGTTGCTTGCTTGAGGTCAATGTCTCAAGGCTTTTGGCATTCAGTCCATTGATTCTGCATCTTTCTCCATGCACGGGATAAATACAAAGCAATTTTACATTCCTTGAAATCGTAGTGCTTTTAGAAGTTAAAAAAGAAGTGTGTGTTTTTGTTTTGGTGTTTTCTTTTAAACGTAATTGAACATTTTTAGGTCATGACATTGTTTTTCCTGTTGGGATGAATTATTCATATATGACCCTCTATTTGGTTTTCATTCTAATATGAGGTACTAAACAATTATATGTGCATAGACCTGCCTCTTTTATTCAACACAGCAGCACATTGGCCTGCAAGCAATCTGCTGATTTAAATGGAGTTGTTTCTGAATAGTATTATAACAGTTAGAGAAAATTTAGAAAGTCATGTTTGATTCTGATGATGCTACAGATGCACGAAAGTGTTCAAAACATGTAGAAGTTGCAGAACACAGCCTTAACACAAATAAGCAATTATGCAGATGTGGATGTGGTCTTCCATGGGTGGAAATGTCTTTTTTCAGTAGTGAAACTATACATTTTAGTGTTATACCACTGTAGATCAAGGTGGCGTGCAGAACATGTCACCTACTTTTTGTTTAAATAATGGACTGTTCTTGCATTTGTGTAAAAATTCTAATCTGTGGGTTTGTACGTGATATTGCAGAATGGTTATCTGTCATAGGCCTTTCACAAGTAGCTCATGAGCATCACCCTAGAGCACAAAACCAGGGGCTTAGGATAAAAAACCCCTCATGCTAGTCAGTGAATTAAAAGTATCTCCAGAGCTGAAGATGATGGGTTAATGCTGGATTTGAGACCACCACCTCTTTTTTTTTAGGACTAGGAAATTGTTTTAGCCAATTTCATATGCTAGCAGAATTTGAAATGTGCAGTCATATGATCACGATCACTGACTGAATAATATAACTGATGTTAGTGCATCTTTTCCAAAATAAAAACTGTGATGAGGTCTGTGATGAGTAACTGAGGAATCCTGAGTCTTTTCCAAAGGCCTTGGTGGGTTTGTGTATCTGTGTTAGATCACGTAACAGGGTCACTGGCCTAACCGTGCTTTTGGACAGACATCTGTGCATGATATTAATTTTAAGCACAAAAATGTTTTTCTTATCATGTGTAAGAGCATTGAAACTCTGCAGAAAATATGTGACACCTATTGAAAATATATTACTCTTCCCCCAACTGGAAAACTATCCAGAACATTTTCTTCTGAGATCCTGTTGCTCATTAATGTGGTGACACTAGCCAGTCTGTCTTGGGAAATCATAAAATATCAAATGTAGTGCCCTCTGTAGATGATGACACTGAAAACAGCCTCTGCAATGTGAAAAAATGAAATCTGCTGGATAACTATGGTTTGAGGTGATGTTTAGGAGTTGGTAGTAAATTCCCGTCTTTGTTACATTTTGTGTGTGCCCACTCCTGTGGTTAGCTGAAGACATAGGTATTTTTTGATTAGATTTGATAATTGTCTGCAATACTGAGTTTGTCATCCTGACTAAATTGGTTGAACTATGTGGTTCTTGGTCTTAAATAAAACTATGGCAGAAGATGTCAGTACTATGCTGTCTTACCACCATCACTTTGTCCACCATCACTAGTTGTGAAGAAAAGCTGTAAGAACTAACACTAGTGTAGTTCTGTCTACTATATGTGACTACAGAAAATATAAATGAACACCAAATCCCTATTTTATCCAAAAATAAAAATTAATCTAGGCAGATAGCTTCTTAAGACTTTTTTTGTTGCATGTTTGCCGAATGCCTTACTTGAGTAAGATAACATAATGAACTGTAGAGAAATCTGGTAGTGCAGCATTAGATGCATGTATGTGTGTTTCAAAATCGGGATTGAAAGTCATTAGAAATAAAATCTTTGTTCTCTGTCCTGTTACTGGGTAATGAACTGTTTGCTGAACAGCAGTGGTGAACACCAGATGACCACCAGTAGCTGATTCTCCATAAAAATAGTTACACTTTGACGGAAATAAGTATTGGTTCTATTTTTCCTCTGCTTTAGGAAATCAGATGGTTTTTACCATTTGTCATCTCTCTTGCTAACAGAAGTTGGTAGTGGAAGTACTGATATATAAATTCCTGGTCTGTCAGGAGCTTGGTGAGATATTCTCTTAAATGAGTTTTCCAAAGCCCTGAGGCCTCTTGGTTGGGGAAACACTGCAGCGTTCAGTACTCTTGCATTAGATTTCCCCCCCCACCCCATGTGTGGAGAAATACAGCAAGCTTGAATGATGAACTCTCTTAATCCTGACTGGATGAGCAATGTCTATCTTGCTACAATGAACTTTCTCTTGAGAAGTCTTTACCTCTTATGAAATGATCAGTTTAGCCTGTAATATTACTGGTTCTGCAGCTATGTATGAAAAATCAATCAGGCATCCAAATTCTGCAAAAGTAGAAATAAGATAATCCTTTCCTTCACCTCTCCTCAAGTTCTGAAGACAAAAAGTCGGGGCCAGTTTCTTTCTCTGATTTGAATTCAGGTTCTTTCTAGGAAGTTTACCTTTGTTTTGTAAGTCTTCATGCCAGGACCTTCCCTAAGTGAAGATCTTATTTGCCTCTAGTTCTGGGACCTCAACAATATATCCTGTGCATAACAGTTTATGTCCATGAAAGCTCAGGTTCACATGATACCTGTTGTACCTGGACAGATTTGGGTTTGTATGTCATAAACAGCTGGAAGAATACTTTGTAATAACATTCATCGTTTGCCTCACACAGAAGGTGTGCTTCCTGTCAGCTGCAGAGGGAGTTAAACATCACTCTTCATCTCTTTAAGTGAATAAATGATGAATTATTGCATAGAGGTAAGGGACAATTCCTTCTTCTTCATTTGAGCCTTCTGAATGTTACTATGAGTGTGGGCATGGAGGAAAAAATGTCACCAGATTTTTGGTCAGTCATTTGATATGCAGCAAGGGACAGGGAATAGGGTAACAATAATATCTTAAGAACATGGAGTGGAGCTCTATCTTCTCTTTTAATGGTCACATGTTCTTGAGAAGAAAGAACTGTTATCCTGATTGTTCATTAATTTCTCAATAATAGTATTTCTTTCTACAAAGGACTAGTAAGTCTCCCTTTTTCTCCCAGTAGGGTGCTGTCAGCACATTTTCTTAATCGGTTGAAGGACAGGAAGAAATCTGTGAAGCAATCACAAGGGTTCTGGTGGGAGAACTGGAGTTGCTTGGACTGCTAGGTGTGCATTACCTTCTAATGAGACAAGAAATACTTTGGAGTGTGTAGATTTTCACAGGAAATAAATTGGCCCAGTGGGCAGGAACAGAGAAGGATAAATTTCTGTAAATAAATTTCTATCAGTAAATGTGTTTTTCTTCATAGAAGTGAAGAGAAAATGTGAACCAATATTACATTAAATACGATAAATATTAGCTGGATGCAAATGCAAACACAAGGTTTGGTTTGTTTGTATTTTTTTTAATACTCCACTGAAACACTGGATTAATATTTAATCCTGATGACTAAATCCATTAATATATATATTTCTTACTAACTTAGATAAATGAGCTTTTCAGGCAATTTCGTTATTCCCTCTGGGCACAATTTCCACTTGCCTGAATATGCTCTAATTAGATGATGACACAGTATCCCAATAGCTATTTTTTAGATATGGTACCTCTGCCACTAGAGAATAAGCTTAGTTCATTTTCTTTGTTTTTAATTAATGAAAAGAAGATCTTTTGTTTGAAGAAATCAGATGATACCGCTTGTGAATATGAAGCATTTAGTATCATACCAGGTAGAGTAGAGCAGATAGACTGAATTTAGAAAGTGTGGAAGATCTTTGCTGCAAAAGGCAGTCATGTAAATTCTTCTATGTTCTCCATTTTCTGGGCTTGTGAAATAATTAAATTCTTATTTTACCAAAATAGGAACTACCCTACTCTCTAAATGGCATTCAAACAAAAGTTATTGTTTGAACACACAAGTCAAGGGCTGTTGGAAAATTTGAACTTCCTTGTTAAAACAGTTTGGTAGTTGCAGTTAACTGAAAACTACAGAATGGTTGAGTAGATAGGTGCAGGCGGCTGTTCTTCGTGTTGTTTGTGATGGCTCATGATTGGGATGCATGCTACTCATGTGTGGCTGACATTGGAGGAGGCAGTCTGGCTGTAGATAATGAATCTGAAGTGAAATAAAAAAAATCCTTTTTAATTTGGCTGCAAAGCTGAGGCTACAATGACTCGATGTGTTTTCCAGCAATTGTTTACGTAAAGATTTTTTGCCTGGCATAAGGCTGCTGTTTCTTCCACTTATTTGTGTCACGTATATCATTACTGTCATTACTCTAGTTCATGAGCAACCAGAATGTGAGTCCTGGACTTTCTTTATACATGCTGGATGCTTGACCTATGTAGAATCATTCTTAGCACTTGTCAACACAAGAGAATGACTTGTGTAGCTTTATCTAAAGAATAATATTGGGCAACCATATTTAAAAATAAAGACCAGAAATCATGAATTATAACATGATAAGGTTGAAAAGAGCCAATGAAGACCGTCTAGCCCTGCCTGAAATGAGAGCTGCACTAGCTGCAGCGTTAAGTTTGGGTACTTAGGGCCTTGTCATGCTGAATTTTAAATAGCACAAAGAATTGTTCTTCTTCTTTCACTCCGCTCCTTTCACTGGGAAATGGTGGCATCTTCTTTTTAACCATCCGTGAGGCACATGACACTATATTTACACCTGAGATCTTTAAGTTAGACTTGATCTGAGTAGAATTGATGGGTAATATTGGGAAGGCTTGAAGAGTAGAGATTTCAATAAAAACAGAGATGGAAACAGAAGTTTGCGGATTGGCTGTTGGGATTTGGGATACACAGGCTCAAGCACTTGCTCAGCTTCAGTCAAAGGTTTTTAGTGCAGGTCTTTCTGCCTCTGGCAAAGAGACACTGTTTGAACTTTAGGGTGTCATGGGCTAGGCCAGGACTTCAGAACTCATGAATTCACAAAATCCCATCAGTGGCAGTATAGGGCAAAACCTAACTTTAAGGACTATCATGAGACCAAATGGCTTTTTATGAGTTTTCATGAGCAAAGGTAGTTAGTGTGATATTAAGTAAATTTGTTTCCATAAAGCACGTGACTTGACAGAAATGTTGATGTGAGTTTTGACTTAGCTTTATGGCAAATCATAAGCCAAGAAGTTTAAAAACAGTCAAATAGTTTTGAAATTTTGAGAGTAAGCTCTTTTTCTATCTGTTTTTACTTGAGTAAGCTGCACTTATTTCTAATTCCATTTTCACTAAATGAAACAACTCCTTTTCAGTTTCATTTTAAATGAATACAAACAGTAAGCTCAGTAAATGAGGGTTATAAATGTCTGAATAGGACATAAAATGTCAACACACATTTGGCCTTTTTTGTGTTGGTAGTTATCATTGCCATGGGAGTAAGTGACATTCAGCATTGGCTTTGGTATTATAACATGGCATTCCCCTATGGCAGGATCCCAGTCAGGCAGACAGAAGTTTCTGAGTGAGCAGTGCAGATGCAAATATTTATTTTTTTTACTGAGTGGTTTAATCATATTTTCCTTTGTGTGAAGATAATACTTTGAAATAGCATAATCTAAGGCAAGTAAATTAACTGCTAGTAAAAGACTTTCTTTTAGGGCAAGAGTTTTCAGCACAGGGGAACACAGAGAGGAAGGATGCCTCAGTAGCCACAATGGGAGACTGAGGTTCATTCAGCTTCTTTCTCTGAGAGATATTTCTTATTAAATGGTTCTTTTCTCACTCCCTCTGCTGTTTGAAGGGCATTGAAAACAGAAAACTGGAAGGCCCATGAAGAGATGTTGAAAGTGAAGTTGACACTTTTATGATAAAAATTCTGATTTCTAGTCCCAGCATTCTGGTGGAATTCAGAACATGGTGCAGCAGAATGCCCAGGTTCAATGGGCAAAAATCATCCACTGGCCTTTATACAAGGGAATGGTATACTTATCACTCTCTGGATAGGGAACTAACTTGAAATCAGATGAAAAAAGGGGTCATCATACCATTTTGGACAAATCTGACAATTTCAAGGTGCATAGCTTGAGCAATGATCTGGATCATGCTATCTCTACCAGTCCTTCACAATCAGCAGTAGGTGCTAAAGCGAAATGTTCCCCTGAGCAGTGCTAAATTCCTAAAAACCCCTAAATGCTGCACTGTGTTCAGCCTTAAAGCAGACGAAGGTACACTGCACTGCCTTCCCTTGAACTTACCTTCAAAACATTAATGCAAAAATGAGATTGTTTTCTGCAAGTAGATCTTGTGATTTAAAAGAAAAAAGATATAAGGGTTGAGAGGACTGGCTTTTATGGATTTGGGTTGGCAAATTTGTTTTTATTGTTTCTCAGTTTCAAGAACCACAAGAAACTACTTTTTTATTGGAGCTGGCATGCCACCACCTTTATTGCCAGGAATACCTATGATTCCACAGGACATAGCTATGGAGTACCTGTGCTCTTTATTTCCTGGGGAGTAAAGGAGGCACGCTTCGTATCAGCCATGCTGGTAAATTCTCTGGAGGACATTACAAGAGTACAAAATTTTCTCCAAAGAACAGATAAGTAGTGTACTGTCTTTGACCTTGGGGATTACATCTTTCATGATGAGGAGAGAGTAAGCAAGAAGGTTATTGTCACATTGTTGACCTGCTGTACAGAGTCAGGTGTGCTGTTATATGTTGCATCACCCAGCCCCTACTCATGTGTACACACATAGTTTGAGAGTAATGCTTAGCATTACTCTCTCTTTTTTTTTTGAGCGCATAATAAAGATATTTGACTGTTTAAGAGAGAGTATCTTATTTGTATTTCAACAGGACATTTGATTAGTTTCTTAAAGCTCAAAGATTGACTTTTTGTTGCTTTGTATCTGATCTCAATAAATTATAGAAGGTTTGCTTATCTGAAGGTAAAACTATCTGCTTTTGTTCTTAAGTTTATGCCTTATCTACTTTTGTGGTTAATTCTGTCCTTATAGTTCCAAAAGTTAAAACTTCTGTGCACCTTGACCTTGGATTTCATTAAGTTTTATGTATTGATTTACAGAAGCGAAGGTCTTTATTTTTTCAGCCAGTCCTTTTAAAGATTTTTCTTGAAAAACTTAAATGTTTTCTTCAGTGTTTGACTGTCATGAAAGAAAGAGAACAACATAACTGGAATGAAGTGAGTTCAGAGGTTTTTGGTTCTTATGTTTGCTTTATTCTGACTGCTTACAGAGTAAAGGTCTGACAACAGATCTTTGATTAGGTTCTTCCTTTGAAAGAGGTTTTCAATATGTCTATTTCTATTACAGAAAACAGAACATTTGCAAATCTTTTTCTTCCCTCCAATATGAAATCAGACCTCTTGGTGTCTTGATGTGGGCTTGCTTTGGGGGAGAGTATAATCATTTATTAACATTTGCATATGATTTCATCCAGTAATTCTGACTTGAAATTGGATTTTGTTTGGGTGTTTTTTTTTTTCAATGCCATGTTCACTGACTTCCTTTGCTTCCTCTGGTAATTCCAGTTTTCAAATGCTAATTTTTTCTTCTCTTGCCCAAATATCTAAATATACTCACAAGCTTTTAAATACTGAAATAAATAATTTAAGGAATAAAAATTAAGTAGTCTGACACTTGACCTTATCTGGTTTGTTCAAAGTCATGTGGGAGATTTTTCAGGCTTTAAAGTTCTGTATTTGTGATACGTCTGTGAGGAAAGAAAGGAACTCTGTCTAATTTAGTGGGAAGAGCTGAGAAGACTTGAATGTAGCCATGTTTTAGACAGGTAAGATTGAATTAGACCTTTACAGCTGAAATGATACAGTAGGTACATGCCTTGCTTTACTGACTTGCATAGCCACCTGAGTCTATTAGGATACCAGGGCTCTCCTGAAGTCAGGGAGAATGGTGCTATTTGGTGGAACTGTCTTTCCATTTGGTCTGTATCTCCCTGCAGCTGGAATGAAATGAATATGGTAAATATCAATTAGTGTGGCTTTTTGATGCAGATGAGACTTGGAAGGCACCTGGTTTATCTCTTGCTGAAATGTTTGGGAATGAGCCTGGTGCTATATTTGGAGCAGCACTGTAACTGGACAGATTATTTTCTGACTCACTCTGTGCCATTTAAACAGCAAGGTTCTTATCCTGCTGAGTGAACGTGGGGTGAATCTGGCAGCTGTTGAAGAAAGTCTGTGGATTCAATATGCAAGAAAAGAGTATGCCATTAAGCAGTTGCTATACTGGTGACTGTTTCAGCAGTTGTAATTTAATGAAAGGGGATGTGTGCATGTATGCACTCAGTGTAGGATACATGATTTGTGTGTGTAGTTTGTTACAGAGGTGTGGGTTACAGCATGACTGCGGTTGACTGAAGATCTTTTGGATAAAAGATTGTCTACTAATGTGCTGCTAAGTTTATTACTATCCAGCAGGGCAGATATTATCCATTTTATCCGCAGATTACTGTACTTGGTTTATGGCTCCTTTTTTGCCTTCTCATGACTTGTCAAATTTCTTCCAACAAGGTATCAATGTTTCAAATCTATAATACCTGCAAAAGGCACTACAAGTATATAAAATTACTCTTTCCTGGTGCAGAGGTTTTTCTTTGACTGCAAAACACTAACGCTTTCTTAGTTGAAGGCACAATTTTCTGTCTGCATTTGGTTTTTAAAGGAACTCATAATTTTTTTCCTGAAAAACTTCATTGAGCATCACTCTGACTTTGAGAACTTGCTGCACCTAAAAGCTGCTGTACTTGTTATCCAAACAAGTATAGCATGGGCTGCAGATCAAAACCATGCATGGAGTATTGCTGCTAGGGAACTTTTTTTGTTAATGCAGCTTCTGAATTCTAAGTAATTGAATAGAAATGGTTGAGCATAGGTAAACTTCTCCAGTATTAATGATTTTGGGAATTGTTTCAAAGCTTATTGAAAGCTCATTAGTGGAAGAGTCTCTTGCTTTTGTAATTTCTTCTGAAACATTCAGAGGTCTAGCAATTAATTGAATGACCTGTATTATTCCAAGATCACTGGTATTTCAAATATGTTATTTGAAATCTGATAACTTCCAGCAGAAAAGAGCTTTGTGTGTTACTTATACTCCTATTCCTTGGGCAAAGATATCTGAATGATTCAATGAGTGAAGACAAAAGGATTACTGCTTCCCATGGTTGGTTACTGCCATATGTCCTATTCTTGCTTTGCTACTATTCACCTTCCTAAATCTCAGGAAAATTTGTGTTGTTTGATGTACAGTGCCCCAGAATTAGATGGGAGAGGACAGCTACCTGTGGCAGAGTGACCAGACTGCACATGCTCTGTGAGCCTTACCAATGCAAGCTTATTGTTATCAGGAAAGCTGCTCACCATCCGCTCGTTCTCTTGCTGAAGGAGTTTGTGCATCCAATGCTGCATCATATTCTTTTTCCTTTCTCTGGAATGATATGAAGAGCTTATCTGCATGAAAGTAATATTGCCCCAAAACATGATACACAAGCAGAGCTCCTGCAGTAGGCTGCTGCAGCTCTGTATTGGACCCTGGCATGAATGTCCTAGGGACACTCCAAGAGCACACTGACCACTGTACGGGCTCCTAATAGTAGCAATTTGTACTGCCATCCATGAGGAATGCTGGTTAGTAGGTGATCTTCCTCTCAGATCTGTATCTGGTTTTGGCACTAATTTACTGTAAATAGAGCTGTGGACTGTTTTTACAAAGGCTTGACACTTGACTAGTGGTGCACAAATGGAAGAAAGTTCCCAGATTTTTTTTTTCCCATGAGCAGACACAGATTCAGGGTGTTTTAAGCTGTTGAGATACCCAGACAGGACAGTTACTTCCTGTAGCTGGAATACTTCAACCTCAAAGGAAAACCACTGTGCGAAATAAGCTTCTCAGCCTGTAATGTGAATTTTTGAGAGTCTTTAAAGTACTGTTAACTGCTGTTCCATCTAGTTTTAGAGGCCAGATATGGATCACTTGTATTACATTTCTGGATCATAACTGAAGTGTGTCACTACTTTATTCCTCTGGATTTAAAACAGGCTAAGATGGCAGAGAGAAACAGGCTTAGAGATTGGAGGATGAGGACATAAGACTACATGTTAGAAGTGGCAAAGCTTGCACTTCATGTGAGTAATTCTGTTTCTACTCTAAAATCACTTAACAGGACACAGGAGATTTTTTCTTCTGGGATTTTTGAGCTCAAGGCTTTTCGCTGGTTATCACTGAAAACATATATCAGCTATGGTTGTTTGAAATTTCTGTACAAACTGAAAACTGAAGAAACTGTTACTATAATAGCCCCACTGGAAAGTGCTTTTCTGCTAGTGTGTTTACATAACTGGAGAGGATTGCAGAAATATATGGACAGCTGTGAATGTGATAGGAACAATGTTAAATTAGATTGCTAACTTTGAAAATTTCTTGTGTAGAAGTAGTGTTTTTTTAATTATACTATCCACTTGTTTAGGAACTCTAGCTGAGTGCCAGGATCTCTGTGAGTGGTAGGTGCTAAAAATATTGAGTCTTCTCTAAAGTGCACGCAAAAAGCAGATCATTACACCTATATGGGATAATACACACACAGAAATATATACATATTTATTCACACAAAATTAGAGCTGAATGCAAATGACAATCTAGCAGAATTCCACACCACCACCCCTGCTCCTGCAACGAGGTATGCCTTATTTAAGTTAATTTCTCTTGATTTACTTAAGTAGGGAAAGAAAAGAGAGCCAAGGAGGGAGTTTTCAAAATTTATGTACTTCCTTAAATAACTATAAAGTTAAGATTTTTATTTTGTGAACAGTCTTCTAAATTGCAAAGTAGACCTCACTGTCTTCAATGCTTTTGTATGCTCTACAATATATCTGTGCAATTCTTTCCAGTTGGAACCTCTCCTTGTTTTAATGGACTGGCAAGTGAAGGAGGCAGCTGGTAATGTTTATTTTCATCCTTCACAGAACCATAGAATGGTTTGGGTTGGAAAGGATCCTCTAGTTCCTTAAAGATCCTAGATCTAGACCTTAAAGATCCTCTAGTTCCAATCCCCCTGCTATGGACAGGGACACCTTCCACTAGACCAGATTGCTCAGAGCCCCATCCAACCTGGCATGGGGCATTCACAGCTGCTCTGGGCAACCTATTCCAGTGCCTTACCATTTGCACAGTAGAATTACACAAGAAGCAGATGAGGCTGCCTTTCTCAGCTCCAACACCTCTCCTGATGTTACAGGTCTTTACTGTTCGGTCTGCAGAGCAGCAAAGGGGTTCTTTAAGGGCACCTCAGGCTTTAAGGAAGTCTCTTCCTGCTTCAAGTCCTTGCTCCGCAAAGAAACAGGGTGAACTAAGGCACATGTAATGAGAAAGACAAAGTGCTTGCTGTTTCAGCATCATGCTGATGTAGTGACTATCTGTTGTCATGGCCCAGATATTCCTGGGAGCCCTAACTAGTTGAGAGCCTTCATCACCCTGACAAGCCTTTTCTGGGTCCTCCATCCATGATAAAGAGCCCTGGTCAGAGCTCAGGTCAGACAGGCAGCCCTGTCTCCAGCAGTTCCTGGCTTGCTGTCTGAACATCCCAGGCTGACCTTGGACCTGACCCTACCTCACCTCACGTGATGGTCCCCATCCCTGGCACTGTCCTCTCCCTGGCACTGCTGAGGTTCCCTGGGGTGTCTCCAGTTTGGTGGGGCAGTGCTCTGCCTGAGCTGTGGCCACAGCCTGGACTTCCTTGCAGAGCAGCCCTGTATGCCCTTATATCTATGTTCAGTCTTTCCTTTGTGTTGCTGAGCCAGCAAGAGCTGTCTTAGTCCTGTTAGGCAGAGAGGGAATAGGAACACATCCAGGATGGATCTTGCATTCTAATGAAACCATAATGGCAGAGGCATTATGCTGTAATAGTCTAAACACCTATAGAGAATAATGAGTGGCTGCTAATGTCTTAGTGTAACTTAAGTCTGGCTAGATCTACTATTTTTTTCTTTTCTATAATTTTTTCTTATTTCGTGATTTTTATGAGGAGGAAGATTGAGTATCTGCTTCCTGAGACTAGTGGAGGTTAGATGAGAGCATGCAGATATTAAAGTCTCTTCTACTTGGAGATGAACTTTACAAAGTTGTTTTATTCTTTCAAGACTAAAATACATTCCTTGTCCTCCTAATTTCCGAATGTGTACGAAGTTACATGTGGAACTAATTAAAATAGTTCAAAGCTGTTATCTTGTGTAGCAATATTGTGTCAGGGACTATGGAGATAAAAGTTCTTTCTGCCTGCTCAAGCCTAGCAAGCCAAGCCTGTGAATTTCTAACAAAATCTTTCCTACTCTGTGGCATAATTGCATAGTGAAAATGCTATTTTATCTTAACAATGAGGAGAAGAGAAGCAGACACTGACCTCTTCTTGGCAGTGACCAGTGACAGCACCCAAGGGAATGGCTTGAAGTTGTGTCAGGACAGGTATAGGTTAGATATTAGAAAGGTTCTTCCCCCAAAGGGTGGTTGGGCACTGGAACAGGCTCCCCAGGGAAGTGGTCACAGCACCCAGCCTGACAGAGTTCAAGAAACATTTGGACAATACTGTCAGGCACATGGTGTGACTCTTGGTGATGGTCCTGTGCAGGGCTAAGGGTTGAACTCCATGATCCTTATGAGTCTCTTCTGACTCAGTATATTCTGTGATTCTGTGAAATACTTATGTATCACAGGAATTTCCACAAATTCTTTTTAACTTTTTTCTCTCCTCTTTCATTCCATTTTTCTTTTATTTTTAAATAATCTTTGATAATTTACTTTCTGCAAAGTGTTTGTAATGCCAGTAATTAACAGCTTTTACAGTATTCAAGGTATAATATCAATAAAGAGATATAAAAAAAAATTAATTTGTATTTGTTCTTAAAATCCTGCACAATTTGTTGGAAAGCAAGGAGATTAACTTCTTTTAATGCCATTTTGCATTATGATATTCACCTGCCTTACAAATTAGACTGCTTAAATGTTTGAGGATGTCAGAGAGAGAAAGTTTCCTCTTTCTGTGGTCCTTGACTTCCGGCTGACCCTCTGTTATTTTTTTTCACTTTGCAGTAAGCTATTATATACCCTGGTCAAACCTACTTAGTAGGGGCAGAGAGCTCTGGCAGAGTTAAAGTTTGAAGAGTCAGGGAGGCAGCTGAAGACCCCAGGCAAAAAGAAAGACCAGCTGCTGCACATGTAGAGCTGGCAATAGAAAAAGACTCATACCTCAGCCTTTAGGATAATGGTTCCCAAATCTGTAAAGCTGAAGAGCTGTATGTCACTCTGCTCCGAAGGCTTGCTGCTCCTTATAGCAGGGGGGCCTTTTCAGGGTAGTAGGAGCTGCAGGGCTGTCACCATGACAAAGCAGGCTCTTTGATCCTAGTAGGGATAACCTTGGAAAAGGTGGCAGTGCTCAAAAGCTGTGAAACGAAATTCTGAGCTGCACTCTTGGGGCAACTAGAGCCAACTAGTGGATGTGTAGTTGGTCATGTATAATTTTGAGAATGCTTAAGGTAGCATTAATTTTTGTAGGGGATCAAATTACTGAACTGCACAGACAGAAGGGACAAGGACATGTAGACAAATGATTTATTCAGTCCTTGAATTAGTTTAACTAGAGAGGCATCAGAAATAATATCTGCTAGTCAAAATGGAGAGGCATATAGTGCCTCCTTTCCTGGTCTCCTGGAGCCTTTTAAATTCATAAGCATCTTTCTAACATTGATTCTTGCCTCTTTACAGGTCAGCAGGCTGTTCCTCAGGCATGATGGTAGGCTACAGGCTATTCACATCATCATCTGTCTCCAATTATCTGCTTTTTACAACTGTTCAGAACAAAAGATCATCACTTTACCTTCACCTAACAAATGGACAGGGAATGTTTCCAGGCTGCAAAATTAGAGAAAAAGCCATTTGGGATGAATATTTAGCATGGCTGACACGAGAAGTCCACTGCAGGGTTTGGCCTTTCTGTAATCCCCGGTGTATTGCTGCAAACTACCAGAAAAACAGAGATAAAAGGGAGGAGATGATTCCCCTAGAACATAATAGAACAGCAAAGTGTTCTAATGTGGCTGGCAAGTTTGCTTATCTAGTGGTATTTTAAGCTAATGAAAGCAGTATTTCATCTTTGGATCAAGGTTTATACATATTCTTACAGTTGTGAGCGTTGTCAAAGTAATTGATGTACTGCCAAAACTGCAGTGAGGATACAAATAGATTCTTGTGTGGGTTAGAGTAGATGTCATGGTAATTTAGTGGCAATTGGTGTGTGTAGGAAGACTATTTAGTCCCTTGTTCTGAGGTAAAAACAGTCCATTTGTAATGTAGATCTTGTGGAATATGGATGTTGCCTCTCTGAATAGAGTCAGTAATTTATTTAAACTTGTATTTTGCTTAGATCAGTGGCCAAGCATCCAGGGAAGATGCAACCATTTTTTAATTTGAATTCTTATTGTTGGCCTTGACTAGCTTCTCTTTTCATCCGTCTATGATAGTTATGTTTTGGCCCTTTAACATGAGCAAGGGTATGGTCCTGTGATCATCTGCCAGTATGGATGCTCTGTGGGAGAGAGAGGAAAGTATTCACAGAGCTTCTTCTAGGTACCTAGCAAGGATGCTAACATTCGGAAACCAGCATTCCTTATGTGTCAGCAAACAGCTGGGTGATCTTTTCAGGTCGCATGACTGTTTTCCATTCTCCTCCCTGCACATCTTTGTGCTACAATGCAACTTGCACAATGTCCTTATGGTGTTCTCTGTGGTCTCTGACCCCGATTACTCCAGGTCAAGGCTTGACCAGAGCATAAGGTACCTCTTATTCCTGCTTCTCATCATAAGGAAAATGAGGTTCAAAGCTGAGGGAGCAGTGAACGTCCTCCAGGTCTTATTCCACGTTGTGGATCTCTACTGGAAGCACAGAAGCGTTTCCAGATCACTCACTTTTGATACAGGAAAGTGTCTTTGTGCATTTGACAGAGCCATTTTGTCTTAATTTTCACTACCCAAAGGTGCTTCTAGTTAGGGAATTAGTGAAGACTACCAAAGGTGTTGAATGGCCTATTTGTTTCACTGAATCAAAAGTTCTTAAGTTTCTTCTAATATCAAAAATTGTAATGGTTCTCATGACACTATCCAGTTGTACTATGTCTCTTGCTCTCTTGAATTTGGAAAATAAACTCTTAGATATATGCAAGAGTTGCATGATTGGTTTCTTAAATTCTGCACCATGTTTTTATATTTTGAAAAGCTTCAACTTAGGTTTCTAAAGGTATATTAGAATTCAATTCCAATTAGAAGTGATGAGATCTCATGATGTGTCAGAGAACCAGGCTGACAACCAGTCTGTGTTTTGGTTTCTTTCTGTCCAATGAACCACGCCAGGGGCATTACAGGCAAGAGTGGGGTAAGACTTTGAGCCTGCTAAAATATAGTCAAGGACAGAAGTGAGTGTAAATGACCTAATAAAAATGAAAGAAGCTTACTGTGTTCAGTGACTTTTTTTGAAGATGAACTGTATATTTTTAGTGGTTTGTGTTGCTATCCAGTGTAAGACAGATCCAGTCAGCATTATGAAACTTTTTTCCCTTAAAATCTGCAAAGCACTGAGAAATAGTGTTTTATTTGGGGAAAGCCTACCAGTGACGTGTTACTGTTATGATGCTCCAGTAGGTAGTCACGGGTTACTTACTGATGTTATATATGTACTGACTGATGTTGATCAGCTAGATGATACACAGATTATTTGCTTGGTTTTTTTGCATGCTTTGACATGAATATGAGTTGCAAGCCTCAAATACAAAGTAAAAATAAAAATGATAATATTTTCCTTGGCTAGCCCAGTAACCATTAACAATCTTTTCATTCATTTATTGGGTTTGGGAGGAGAGGTTAGAGCTAGGAAGCACTACTGTTTTAATAGCTGAACTAAGTGATTTCAGTTTTCTTTGATTTAGGTACCCTTTCCCAGTTGAGGTGAAGGCACACTAATAGCTGATTTAAGTCCGAAAATAGATTTTATTTTCTTATTGCTTTTTATGAACTTCACAGAAATTGTCTCTGATCTTCCAAGGGTTGCTTGATGACTGAGGATCATTGAAGCATCAGAATTTGTTGTATAGGGGAAATCGATCGCTAACAGTTATAAGATTCTGCCAGTAGATGGCGCAGTTAGTAAAATTATCCAGTGGAGACCTCGGCGTGAATGAATAAATTTTGGGGCTTGTGACTTGCAACAAGGTCTTTGGCTCCTGAGACAAATTAACTGATTGGTTTGATTTAATAATTTCTTCTGTTACAGTGAATGTTGCAGCCTGGTAGTCTCAGCTATAGAATGGAGAGGAAAATAGAACTGCTGTAGTACTAAAAATGATGAATTTGGAAATAAGTCTGCAGTTATTTTGTTCTGTGGTTTAATATGCCTTTATGTTAAATCCTCTCTACTGTACAGAGTGCAGACTAATACTATGACAAACCTTGTCTTTCATGCTTGAACAAAACATTTTTGAGCTTTTTAAGGTCACTTGCAGCTGGCTGTTTTGAGACATCAGCATGCTCCAACTTGGTTGTCTTGGAGGTCCTCATACTTTAAGGACTAACAGTCTGTGGTTAATTTGAATATTGTCTGAGAAATGTTGTGTTCCTTGGGGTACTGTGAAAAATTGCTGTGAAAACATTCTTCAGCATGGCTAAATTGGTATGTTGCAGATTTTTCACGCAGCTTTTAGAGGCTGTGCTTGGAAACATTTTGTGAAGCATCAGTTGCTGCAATATATTTAACAATTATTAGGGGGCACTATGAAGAGCTAAAACTTTGTCAACATTCCAGAATCCGAGCTTGTTACTGATGGTAATGATGAATATCATTAAACTGAACTTGTTGGAAGCATTTTGTTTAAAGTTTTAAGTTGACAGAGTAAAGGCAAAATGGATAGCTCTGAGTCTGCAAAAAACTGAAAGTATAGTTCTCAGGTATGAATTGACTATTTATTCAAATGGATACATGCTCAAATTAATGACTTTGTGATAATACAATGAAAAATTTCACACTATTTAAGAAATTCAAGGGAATGTTTTATGATGGCCCGCATCAGTACTTTAGCCTGTGAAGCGTGCTATTGGCCATGGAGCAATCAAAGGAAAAACTATTTCTTGCTTCTTGAGCACAATCTAAAAATTATACTGATGGGATCAATAGCTGTCCAAGGGCTGTGATTTTGTTTGTTTGAATAACTTTGTGGGTGGTGTTGACTATATGTTTTGGAAGGTCTGTTGACAAGGCAAGAGAAAACTGGGAATAGAAAGGAGGAGGTAAAATGAGGGGAATTTTTGTAAGTTTGGCTAGAAGAACATGTGCAACTGTCTTGATGGATTGCTTATTTTGCTCAACGCTAATGCCGGTATTTTCAAAAGCAATTATAACAGTTGCATACATCAATTTTAGACACCTGTATTGCACTCTGCTCTCTAGAAATGCTCGATTACTGCTTTGTCTGTCAAAAGATCTATTCTTTTAAGATGCTGCTAATTGAATATCAAAAGATTAAGCCACACAGTATCACTAGTAGAGTATGTTGAATAAAGCCAAGCTTGAGGGATAAGCTGATTTAGATTATTTTGGCACAAAGCAGATAGGAACATGGTATTTGCAGAACTACTGACCTGTGGTTCTTTGTTTTGTTGGTTAGTTTTTTATTTTGTTTGGGGTTTTTTAAAAGAAAATTTAAGTACTTTAGAAGAGTCATCCAACTTTTTGACTCACTCACAATGTTAGAGAGATGTTCAAACTAGAAAGCTTTTCATGCTTCTTCTGCATTGAATTGTCTTACTTACCTCTCCAGTTAATAAATGCTGTGTTTGAAGTCCAAGCAGCTCACCAAGTTCTGCTGCTGTTTTAAATCTCTGAAATAATCCTGTTTCCAGGATTCTTGGCTTCTGCTGCCAGTAGGGAACTCTGTATACACATTGAGACATCCTTAACTGTTGTTTGCATGGTGCTAAGTGAAAACTTGCAATTATATGCTGACACTGTGAATCATGGTAAAAAATACCTAAAATGACAGATGAATTGCCTGTTTCCCTGTGAAGTGTTACCTCCTCTCATCTTTTTACACTGAGATTGTAAACTTTTGTGTTTCCCTACATGTGGCTTTTGCTTGGTGCTCTGAGGCTGAGGATAACTCAAGGGTGTTTGTCAGCAGATTATGAACTCGATGTTCTTGGAGAATTTAGGGACTTTTTAACAAAAAGCGTGTTATTTCTTTTTGTGAATGTTGCTTTGTCATTGTTCCAAAGATGGCAATAGACCATGTGTTCTTAATCTTTAGTTTTCTCAGCTCTCCACAAGAAGTAGATGTGCTGTTAATATCACACAGCTCCTTTAATTAGGTAATTAGCCATGGAATGACAATGCTAAGAAATCAGGAATGGAAAAAAATAATAGAATTTCCAGGCCTTAACAGTCTATCAGTTACTACGGTAATCTTTTAATCTCATTCCCTTATGATCTAATATCCTCAGTGGTACCGTCATGTCTATAATTCTGTTCCTATCAATGAAACTGCACAGCCTAACAGATCTGTCCCAGGTAGGCAGTTTTCACGCTGCAGAACAGAGATGCTTTGCTTACCCAATGGTCCGTATCAGCTATTAAGCACTGACAATGGTCTTCTCTGAATAGCCTTTTAGCAAACAGCTTATTTCAGTTAGCTTGCATGGGGCAACTGTAATACTCTAGTGTGAGGGCTTTTTTGGTTGATGGTTGGAGTTCGTGAAAAGGTAACATTCAGTATCAATTCAAGCAATAGTGGTATCTTTATGTAAATGTATTGGGTAAAAAATATGTCCTTACTCAACATGGCTTTTTAAGAAATTGGTGCACAAAATGTGACTTGCCATTAGCATTTGTCCTTCTGGTCAAAGAACACATTTATTAATCATTCAGTACATTTTTCTAGTTGAGAAGATGCACTGTTTCAGAGTTCATTGGTGTAGGTTGAGGATTTTTTTTTAGTTTTTTAAAAAGAGAGAAATGGTAAAATACATGGTTTTCTTTTATGCAGTACATTTTTTGACTTTTTCGCATCTGCTGTTACTAAGATGATTAATTGCTCAGTCTAGAAGATAGGACTTTTTTCAGATAACATTCTTTATCTGATAGAGACTAAATTCATTTGGTTTGGCTAAAAAACGGTTTGTATATTTTAGAATTAAAGTTTGAACCTCCCCAGCATTTCTGAGAGATGAGAGACATGAGACGAAAAAGAAAGGCAGCTCCATTAAGTAAGTCATGTTTGTTGTTTAGGAGCTATTGGACTGAGCTATTTGGCAAAAGGAAGAGTTAATTCCATGTGTGTATACAGGAGACTTAAGTAAACTTTTATAGTAGTGCATCCATCTGCAAACTAAGTCTCTGAACCCCCTCTATAACACTTTGTTCAAAGTCATCCACTGTTGCTTGAGGTGGTGTCTACAGGAATATCATTTCCAGGGAAAGCCATATGGGTTTGTCTTACTGGAGAACTGCACCTGATGTCAACTTTTTGGGAAGGAGATTGCACCACAGTCCTATGCATCCAGCTGGCTCTTTAGAGTCTCCTGAGAACTGGGTCACCTTTGTTGCAGGGATGTTCACTGCACATCTCAGAAGAAAGGCTGGATGGTGGCCAGAACCTAAAGGAGGAGCCAGGGGCAGGTGCTGCTCAGGACTCAGAGCTCTATGTGGATTTTCACAAATAGTGCTTACCATGGATGAAGGACCCTGCTGATCCTGCTGAGAGGTACAGATAGTCTTGGAAAAGTGATTGCAGGCAAGTCTGTTTGCATTTCTGTGCTCTGTTCCACGCTCAGATCCTGTCTGGACCTTGGATAGTGAGTGCTATTTGTTGAGGATTTTCTTTAGTCTGGGGACGCATGGAAGCGAAATCTCTCAGAGAAGATAATAACCTGTATGACAAGAATGATAAGTAAAGGATCAGAAGCAATTTCTGACTTGTTTTGTGGTCTAGAGGTGTACAAAAATCTTTATCTTACCTTCTGCTCTGCAAAAGATGACTTGTGTGGATCCCCTGCTTTCCCTCTCTGTATTTCACTGTGTGTGCCCCTCTGCATCGAGTGTTCAGCAGATGGGTTGGACTGGCACAGGTTGAGTTTCAACAGCTGGTTCTTCCATAATACAAAATGAGGAGGGATCCATTTTCTTTAGCAGCTGTGAGAATGTCTCTTTGGCAGTGCTGGCAAAGTTGGGTTCCTCTGCAGGTCCCCATCTAGGTAGGAAAGTTTCCACTGGTCTGATTCTTCTCCAAAGCCAGTCTCACTATGTTTGTGAACAGTGTGATAGCTGTATGCTGCTGAGGAGAGCTACAGTGGTTTAAGGTGTTTCTCTAAGCTTGTGTGGACTGGTTGCATGTAGCAGTGTTACAGCTGATCTAAATCCAGGTGGCTTTGCCAGCTGTAGAGTTTTTGACTGGGATAGGGAAAATGAGGGAAAATCCTTTTCCTTCCATATCTTTCTTTCTATCTCTTTCTTTACCAGCTTTATTAAATAAAACTTGTAGGTCTTAGATCTGTATATTTTCCAAAAAATATTATGTTCTATATGTAGTAGATTGTTTCCTGTAAATGAATAATAAAAGCAGGAATTTGGAGTACATCAAGAGTAAGTCGATTTTCTGTTTTTCCCTGAGAATTTTCATTTCTACAAAAATGAAGCAAAGTTTTGTACATAGATTTTTGTATTTTAACAGAACATTTAGGTTTTTTATACCTAATTAGCTACTCCTGTTTGTTTTCCTCATCACTATCCCAAACTGCTCCTCCCACTCCAGCTAAAACTTAAGAGGGGGTTGCATTGCCAGTAATGGGAGACTGCATCTCTTAATCACCTCAGAAGGGCAAGTCCTGTTTTTTCAAGGGGGAGGTTAGAGAATAAAGAAGCAGCACTGGAGGGGAAAAAATAGTGGGGGCTGTTTTGAAATGGAAATACCTGTCATACCTCTCAGCTCTTTTCTTCAACCTTTAGAAATGAGAGTGTTAAGCCTGTCCCAGAGTTAGAATATCGCCTATTGAATATGTAGAATATCACCCCCCTATTTCTGTTGGAGGTTTCCTGCCTTTCTCTCTGTATTACTTATACTGCATAATTAAATTCTGAATTGTGTGAAATGATTACTTATTTTTAGTGGATTAAATGAAGCCATACAATATGTACTGCTTTAAATACAAATAACCTATCTTTAGTTCAGTCTAGATGGATCTCTGGAAACTTTTCCAGCACGTTAATTATGTGCCATGGGCATGGGGAAACACTGTCAGGTTTTTGTTTACACAGTAGTTTGTAGGTTTTGCCTTTGACAAAAATGAAAGCTTGTTTTTACCTTCAGTTTCTTCTGCCCAAAGCTTCCTTGCTCCTGATACCTTACCTTGTCCATGTAAGATGAAATACTTCTGCTAACTGCTGTAACTGACTGGTGGGTGATCTGCAGAAGAAAAGTAAAAATCCAGTGGCAAAGGTGGAGGTGAAAGTAATGTGAGGGTAATGTATATCTACATCTAGAAAGGTCTCAAATATATAGTTGTGCCAGGGGTGATTTAGACTGGATATTGGGAAAGATTTCTTTACTGAAAGAGTAGTCAAGTATTGGAACAGCCTGTTCAGGGAAGCGGTGCAATCACCATCTCTGAAAGTGTTCGAATAATGTCTAGATGTGGTATTTGGGGACATAGTTTAGTGGTGCACTTTGTAGTGCTGGGATAATAGTTAGAATCAATGAACCCAAAGGTTATAATTCTGTGATTCTATAATTTTATGAGTTTCTTATATTCTGTACTGGTGCATTTACAGCAACATCTATGTAAGATGCCATGTTTTGCCATCTGACTACAGTAAGGTAGGAGCTTTTGTAGCTGAGCCATTTGTTAGTAGTTACAGCACAGATTTATGACACTGACAGTTATATCTGGGGTGTGAACAAGAAACTGTAATAGCACAAAAGATGTTTCAATAACAACCCAGATAACAGAAAAACTGAAATCCTCCCTCAGTTTTTTATTCAGGTTGATCAATTAGATCAGAGAAGTCAATGGCACCTTGTACAAACAACAAAGTCCAGGAGCACCACTGTCTGTGGAGCCCAGCTGGAAAGTAACGTGATGACACATTTAGTCCTGTCAGTGGTATCTCCTTGTCAACAGAATTGTCATCATTAGTCCCCTTCTTTCAGGTTGCTATACGTCAGGTTTTGTCCTGCTTACTTATAAAATGTGTTCCCCACCACTTTAGATTGTGGCTGGAAGAGCTGCTGGTTGTTTATGCTGTGAACAGTAATGTGGTGACATAACCAGCAATGGACGTTCTAGGATGATAGAGGAGTAAAATTACCCCACAAACATTTTTTAACATTTATTTTGAATATTTACATAAATACCTAATTCTTTAAGATGTACAAAACAGAATTGGGTATTTCATGCAAACTATCTAACTCAAATTCTTCTTGTATGTCTTGCTTCCAACTTGGCCAGAAATACGAAGCCTGTGTTCTGCTTCTATAACAAGAAAATTTTAAAAGGCATGTGTTATAGTGGGTTTCTACCTATTATTTTTTCTTCCCTTTTTTTTCTTTTTTTTTTTGTGGTGGGATTTGTTTGGGGTTTGTTTCTTGAGTCTTCTCACTTTTGCTGGTTGCTGGGGATTTTCTGTTGGTTTGGTTTGTTTTTTTTAGTCCTAGAGGACTTGATTTTCTTTCCCTCTCAGCAGATAATTTTCGTTACTTAAAGAAATCTTAATATTTTTTACTGTAGTCACCACTAGATATTGTTTAGGAGTCTTGAAGTTCATGCTGAAAAAAAGTTATTTCATGATGGTGAAGATGTCAATTTTGGGGTCCTTTACCTCTTGTCTAGAACTATTTGAGGAAAATCACCTTTTTTTATTTGTTTGATTTGAAGGATTCTGAATTTGTAGTGTGGTTACACTTGGATTCATTGGCACTATTGGGTTGGAGGGAATGTTAGGAGGAAAGCTCAGTTGGTTAAAACTTGGCTGTAATAATGCCAAGGTCATGGGTTCAATCCCCTGTATGGGCTATTGACTTAAGAGTTGGACTCGATGATCCTTGTGGGTCCCTTCCAACTCAGAATAGTCTGGGATTCTGGGAAAAATGAGATAGGTGGTGCCTAAAGTGCATTCAAGAATTTAACTGTGTAATATTTCAATCTATACTGAAGGCAGGAAAAAAAGAAAAGTTGCAGTATTAGGTTTATACTGAGGACAGAACACATTGAGTTTAATGAGTTATCTGGAGCATAAAAGGGAACAAACACAGATCCAAAGAGGTAAGATTTTATCACTGTAGCAGAAAATAGGAGCCATATTACCTTATATTTGATCCTAAAGAAGGATGGTGGGATGTTGTTTTAATATACTTGGAAAGTGCAATGAAGTCCACATTGGAAGCTATAGTAATGATTGAGGAGTTAACTGCTGATCTCGAAGACACTCATGCTGGGAAAGATGACCATGCATGAGCAAATGTGATGAAGGATATACATGATTGTACACTTGCACAATAGGATCATGAAGAAAGTACTGGCCTTGCTTACTTTGTGCTTACAGCATGTAATTAAGTGTATCTTTAAGACTTTTAATTTAGACCTTTTTGTCTGCTTTTTGTTGTGCAAGATGTAACAATGTACAGTTAGCTAGTATTCATAATAATTAGGAAAAGGTGTGGGGGGAAGAGAAGCTGTGGGCTCGGGATTGATAGAACACTTGTCTAACCAGCAATGCAGTTACACTAACTTCTGAGAGGACCTCATTTTTGCAGCAAAACTTATTTGCTTCACAGATTACTCTTCTCTATTTCATATTTACAGGTCAAGAGAAAGTAGATAGTCAAGAAACAGCTTTAAGAATAAGAGAGTGCAGACGTATTGTCTGTTTTCCATGATATCCCTCAAGTGTGGTGCTTGCTCCACACGTAAGGGGGGAAGCCCTCAGGAATAATGATGAACACTTGATGTTCTTGCAAAATAGGCCAAACTGCAAATGTGCAAAATGTGCTGCAAAGCCTTCCTTGACAGGAAACTTGAGGGAGGTGATAAACTGGCAGGTAACAAAATGTTAGTTTTGGCTTAAATGTACTTGGTAATTACTTCAACAAGAACATCCTGACTTTTTTCCCCTCCCAGTTCTGATCTCTTACCTGCTAATAGGTTTGTGACATCTGTCAGAGTTCTACCAATCAGCAGACATGGTTAAATATTGTTCTGTCTTTTTCTGTCTTGAGAAATGTCTTTTCCCCCATGTCTCATGAAAGCCTGAAAAGTAAATGTGTGATGGCAAAAAGACAAAACTTGGTAACTCATCAAGAGACTATGCAGAAAGAAATGGAATACTTTACACAGCATTTAAACTTGTGCTTTTATTCAGAAATACAAGGTAGCTGTTAAGTTAGTTCCTTTGATTTTGTTTTTTCTGGGTTTTATTTTTGGTGCTAATTTGGTTGGTGTTTATTCATTTTGTTTACTTTTTTAAATAAATGCAAAAGCCCTCAGGAATAATGATGAATGCTTAATGTTCTTGCAATTCTGGCAGTTTTTCAGAGACTTTATTATAGATTTTAAAGCTTATCTGTAACCATGTAGGTGGTTTTTCTCCTCAGACAGACACATCTGAAGAGGGGTCTGACAGCAGCATCATAATGAATTCTTGATTTGTCACATGTCATAGACCTGTTCTTAAGTCTTGCTGGGTCACTTCATGGACCTGAGGGTGCACTTAGCCACCTTCCTGAAGCAGTTTGCTCTGAAGCCAGGCCTGAAACCTTAAAAATCTGAGATTTCTTTTTCCTTTTCTTTTTTTTTCCCCTTTTTTTTTCTTCTTTATCCTCTAGAGTTTTGGCAGATTTCTTTACCACAAGCTCATTTGCAAGCATTGCACGTCCAAAAAAATGTTACTTGACCAATCATGGATTAGCAATACAGTCCACTTGGTCATGGGCAAATATTTCACAGAAGGATCTGTGTGAATGAAGATATGAAAAGGCCATTGTTTAAATAGTTTCCAATGATATGTGAAAAGACATCAAGACCAGCTCTATCACTGAAGAGAGACTGAACTGGCTCTGTTCAGACATTGTTTAAAGTCTGGTTTTGTTTGTGTCTTGATATTTGTTTCATTAATGCTCTGTCCCTGGGAATATATTTGGCATCCTGTAGAAAGCAGCTTAAATTGTGTGCAAAGAGGTGCAGTCCAAAACTCCTGATGGAGTACTTAAGGATTGAAGAGATTTGTATTCTGAATAAGATGATCCTCATTTGTGTGTATAGACTAATATCATGGTACACTTGGTGATTGCACAGATTACCAGTGTTGGTGTAGGGGTTGTTTCTGCTATAACGGGTGCAGTGGCAGAATGATAGATTTGGTAGCTGGCCGGATGAGTGCATTTAAACTAGGGGACATGTTGTAATGGAGTATTCTAAGAAGCAAAACACGAGCATTACAGCACTTTCCCTTGCCTATAATGGACAACCCCCCACAATTCTTGAGTAAAATTCTTCTATTACTAGAAAACTAATTGTACTTAAGCAAGCACTGCAGTATTTGATGCAGGAGTAGAAATGTGGTAGTTTGTTGCTAATCCTAGTGTGTCCCCATGGTAAGTAGTAGGTGGAGTGTAGTCATCTGACACTTCTCATAGAAAATATGTTGTAGAGAAATTTGTGGTGATTGCAGACAACCACACATCTCTTACACCAGGTTCAAGAGCAGCTATATTCTACCTTCCTTTTTCTGTGTTGGCTTTGATGCAGAGATTGCAGAATGAAAAGCTGCTTTGGACCCTTTCCAGTAAGTTTTTGAAATCAATCTTCAGTAACTGTATTGGTTTTACTGAGTACCAAGGTCACTGAGCTGCATGAGCAGACAGCCTTGTTAAATACAGAATTTGAGGATTTTAAATGGTGTCTTTTTACAGTTTGAATGAATAAAAAGGCCATATAAAAATGTTATACCTAGCGTATTTACTACTTTTGGCCTTATCTTCTGCCTTTTTTTTCCTCTCCAACTGTGGTCCTGCTGGTCAATTTTAATACCAGTAGCAGCTTTCCAATATTTATCTTGTCAAACCTCTGAAGAGAAGGAAGATACCAGTTGCCTCACAAATTCTGACACTTATAATTACAATTACACTAATAAATACAAGTGCATATCTTTCAAGCAGGGTGGTGTTTTGTATGTATATACAAAGGAGATGGTAGTTTTGAATAAAAGTGGTTGCTGTTTTCCTGGTGAAATATTGTTCTCATGAGAAACAAAATCAGTATGTAAAAAATTGACTCCTCTCTATATAAAACCTCATGATACTTATGTTTGTGCTGAGCCTTTTCAACTTTTCAGTAAACCAGAATTTCTGAGTTAAAAAGGATGCTATGTCCACAACTAAAGTAAACAATTTTACGCAGAGGAAAAGGACTTCACTCAACAAGCCATTGTGGTTTATGGTGAAAGACCTTTATTACACACTGCACAGGTTTGACATAGGGTTAAGGCTATGTTCTATTGGCTAAATTGAATCTCACATCATCAAACTACAAATCCTACTGGGTTATAATCCATATCTCACAAGTCCAGTGTTTTGATGTGATCATCTTGACTATTTTCGTGTACATCTCTGGAGTCCTGGGGCAAACGTGAAGAGTTCTCATGAGAAACTTTTGGGAGTTGCTGAGAACTCCCGGAGAGTGATTTCTTCTTTACCAGTCAACAGCAGCTGTGGCCTTGTTGATTCTTCGCTGGTAGCTGCTTCAGTCTCACAGGGTCCATATAGGTCTGAATTGCTCACATTTCATTTCTTTGTGCCAACACACAACAGCATTTCTTCCACCAGAGTGCGAAACTGGAACCAGTCACCTGAACAAGATGAGTGTTTAAACACCAAAATATAACTTGTTTTGAGGTGGATCTCTTATTTCTACTCTTGAAGCATTTTGCTTCATGCTCACACTGATGCAGACATTTGGTAATTGAGCCTGGGTGGGATTGGGAAGACAGAGGTAGAATTAATTTCCTTGTGGCTGTGTTTGCTTCCTGTTTTAGGAGTAGGTCTTGGATGTTTAGAGCCATAGTGTCAGGATAGCTTGATGACTCTCAGGTATCTGTAGTAAAGGCAATTCTTGCAGAGTTCTTTAGGTTGTTTGCTGAGGTTGAGGTTTGTCTTTAATTTACTTACACTAGTATACATAGTGGAGAAGGACAACACTTTATAGAAAATAGCTTGTAACTAAGATGGGCTAGGGATTTTTTTTTAAAAAAAGTACTATCACAGTGTAAATGCCTGGAAGAGGACTTGGGAAACTATAGCCTATGGGGAACATATGGCCTACAATTTAATTTCTTATGACCAAATGCCAAATATTTACTTTTTTACTTGGTTTCATTCCACTCCCCCCCNGTTAGAATATCTGGCCAAAAAAGCTCCAAACCTGTAGTCATCCTTCAACAAGGGTAAAGACATACAACTCTTATTGTCATATTTCTGTGAACTGTGTGTAAGTATGTGTGGTCTAGTTTATTCCCAGAAATCCACAGAGCTGACCCCTACCTTCATCACAGTATCTTTTCATAAGGGAAACTTTTCCAAATGTATTTACCTGACTGGGTGCCTTTAGTATAACAGACTTATTAAGCACTAAGCCAGCATAAAACTTGTGAGTGCAGGTGCTGCAGAAATGGACAGTGAGAAAACACAAAAACAGTGCCTGGAGACAGAAGAATAAATAACAGTGTGGTGATAATTGCATCCTGTAAGGTAGTGCAGTGTGATAGTCATCAGAAACCTATTTGCTGTGTCTGTCTTTCCCTCTTTCACTGATGAGTTTCCTTCACCCTCCCCATGCTTAGCCTGCCTGCAACCTTTTAGAGAAGTTCTCTGGATTATGGCTTAAATGTTAAGAATAATTAGATAAAACCTTTCTGTAAATTCTTGTGAAAGGAAATACATTTATTGCCTTAGTTGAATTCTGTCCAAACTTAGCTTCTTCTGCATATAAGTAATTGGATGAGCAGATAAAGAGTTGGGTAAAGTAATTTTCCTTTATTTACCTCCAGATAGGACAAAAGGTAACAAACTAAAATGACTAAGGAATTGGAAATCTGTCACTCCAACATTGGCTCGTTTAATCATGGTCAAATACCTTATTCTCTGCACAAACTGCTGAGCACTCGCTTCTTGTGTCTTACCTTGTCAGGCTGAGGAGCCCTCCCAGAGAAAGGTCACACTTTTAGCTGATGGTGGGTTGTTGCTGCCATGAGTCAGGGCAGGATGAAATCCTAATGCATGTATCTTCAGATGTCATCTGGCATTCTCTGTAGGTGTCCAAGGAGTGGGAGATCAGCAGTTCCAAATCAAACCAATGTGCACTGTGGCGCATATTGGCTGCTTGGATTTGATAAGTGACACATCTTGCGTCTGAAGCTTGGAATCTGACTGAGGGTTAGAGATGGCTTGCAACAATTCTGCTTTAAGAGTTGTATAAGAGTTATACAACTGAATACTTATTGTGAGCAAAAATAAGAAACCAGAAATCAAAGTTTTGAAATTGAGTGAATCACAGGAATTAGGGCAAGCTCAAGTGACTAAGCAAAGCTATGGAATGTGATGCTCCATCAAGATGTAAGAGTGTATTTGGTGTGATTGTGACTCAGCACTTGCTGGTGAGTCATTCCTCATCACTGAGACCTCTGTGCTGTTGGTTTTCTGGCTGGAAAAGAAAAGAAGAGTGGGAAGAGGTTTAAACCTACAGAGAAAGTTTAAACTTCATGAATACAAAAGAGAGAGGGAAGTTTTACCCCTACTTGGATTATTTTTCTTGAAAGACTTTATTTTTAACTTTTGAATAAGTTATTTTCAGTGGAATGAGATTATTTTCCCAGCTTTATTTATAATGGAAGTTTCCAGAAAATTAATTTTTGGCTATATTGAACTATTGAAAGAAACCTTTAAAGCAATGCAGTTTTCTTTGTCCATGGCTTTTTCACACAGATGATTTTAAAATACTTCATACCAATAACTCTGTTGTGAGAAGACAGTAATAGTGGAGGGGGATTGAAATCGATACATACAAACAGGAGAATAAAGGTCTGAGAATATACAAACATTTAATGAAATATATGTATAGTAGAAACTGCAGAACAAGAAAGTCTGGTAAGCTGTGACAATATTCTGAGAAGATGAGGGACTGAGGGGAAATGAGGGGTGAAAAGAAGTGAAATCCTCACCTCAACTCTGATATTCTATGTGTTCATCATGTAACAGGTAAGTAATGGAATAAAAGTGCCATGGTATGAGTTCTATCCTCTGTATCCAGACAGAGGGTACTTCCATTTGGCCAAAGTGATGGTAAGGATGACCGTGAAGCTTTAAACTCTGTTAGTAGAGATGGATTGGTTTGGGGGCATGGTTGGGTGTGTTTGTTTGTTAACCTGTTGTACCAGATCTGGAGATCAAGAAGGAAAATTGTTTTTCCTTTCCTGTTCTGTTTGCCAAGTCTGACAGAGATCATGGTGTATTTGTAGTTTGTGGTGTAGTGTACAGCATAGTCAGCTGCTTGGAAGCATCTGGGGGTCCCAAGTAACAAGTTCTTTCCACGCCTGCAAGGCCAAAACATTAGTAATGCTATGAATTTTTTTCTTCTTCCTGTGTCAAATCAAGTAGTGTCTTAGTCTCTTTTATTGAAAGTATCAAAATATCATAATACATTCCTACCCATGACTATAGTACTAGCTATATGTACAGATTATAAAGAATTTCCAGAAGCAGCATCAATTCCAAAAAGTTGGGTTTTTCTAAATGCAGCTCTGTAAACCTTTTGCTGGAAGTGATCTGCTGTAAAATACATGCAGTGTCAGATTATATTGTTTGTTTTTTTTTAATCATAGAACATGGTAAAATCTCTGAAAGTGGCAAAGAGACTATTATATGTTCTCATTGCTTATTTTAATCTCCAGACTTTGAGTTTCATTTTCAAGTGTAGGCACCTCCTTGCGATTTGTGAATCTCTGATGTGCGTGGGGTTTGTTACATTAGGTACGAAAGCAAGCCAGTGTCCCCACTGGAAGCTTTGACTATCTGGCAGTGTTACATTAAGAAACTCAAAAGAAGATGGTTAGGAACAGGCAAGGTCTGTGAAATACATCTGGAGGATTTAATAAATGAGGACAGCGATTTTTAAGGAACATATAATTCTTTGCTTACACGTACTCTTTCAGCACGATGGGGAATTATCACTGGTATTTGATTTATATTTAGAAGTCTGTAACTCTTCTTGTGCTTTTTATTGCATATAGTTGATACTCTTCCAGATTGTTAGGTAATTATGTTTTAGTGGTGACTGAGATAATGTGGAACTAGGCTTAGAGTCTGAAGAAATAGTTACATGGCAAAGCCCATAAGACCTGATTCAAAAACATCTTTTGCTTCAAAAAGCTCATAATTAGTTTTATGCAAATTATAGTGGAAGATAGCTTAGTAAAGCAGAAAAAAAAACAAACCCAAAGGAAGGTCCCAAGTTACGTTCATCCTTATTTTGTTACAGCACATGAGTCTGGTGATATCTCTAGCATAAGAACATCTGTGTGAGCCCATCTCTGCCACATCCTCAGAGCATGCTGATGTCACACTTTCAATGAGATCATGTAACATTCTGGAGGTTCTACTTCAAAATATTACGTAAGATTTTAGAATTCAAGGGCTATTGAAAGTAACTTTCAATTTCTGTACTTGCAGTGAAACATAAGTAGCAAAGTAATAGTTTAGTAGGTTCCTTTATTGTTTTCCTCCTCAAAATTATGATAACAAAGCAGTTAAACTTCATACACTACAGAGTATTGAGTATCTTGAGTGTTTTACTAAAAATGACCCAAGAGAACAGTCCTGATTTTCATTTTTAGGGGATCGCAGGTTTTGGGGTTTTTTTTCACATTAGAACAAAAGTGGACCGTTTTGATGATACTGCACAATAGAATTGCACAGAGGTTGTCCATTTTCAGTTTTGAAAGGCCAAGGTTTTAATTTTAATTTCAGCTGCTTTAGCTGGAAACTAATCCCACTGCATCTTGGATATCTTCCAGGTGAAAACATTGACTTGTTTCACTGGAAATGGTCTAATTAGTTCTTGTTCCAGCTTCAGTTTTAAAACCAGAACAAAGCAAGAAACTGCGAGCAAATCTGAACCAATAAAGATACAGTGTGCAAAAGATTAGACTCAAGGGCCCTGAGAAGCAGAGATTTAGGCAGGGTTTAGGCCAGAACCAATTTAGCCCAGGAGTCCTGTTAGTTTTACCAAGCTATTTGTCAGTTCTTCTCAGTTGCTTGTCTATGAACATTCCCAAAATCAAAGAACTGTGATATTATTTATTACTGGAAATTTTTCAGTCTATCGCTGTTCTGCCTGGCTGCTTCACTTTGAAGAGTTTCTGTAGACCTGAAGCCAGTGTGAAAATATTTCCACAGCTGTTTTGCTTGATACTTTTTTTTTTCTTTCAGATTTTAATGGTAGGGAAGCTATTTCTGTGTTAAATACAAAACACTGGGAAATGTGAATAAGACACTGAGTTTTGTGGTCAGATAATGGTTTTGTTCTTCCAAAAGGGACCAGCCTCGCAAGTGATGTTTTTGATGTCTTTTGTTTGTACTTGCAAAATAAAGGCTACTCCTTAGTAAGGAGGTCCCATTCCATTTTGGGTGGCAGATATTAGGAAAAAAGTGAAGACCTCTTACTTCCAAGCAAATAGTTATTTTACTAGTGTGAATTTCAGCTATTCTCCACATGAATGACAAAGAAAGAGGAAGGGTGATATTTGATAAAAGCACAGTTTGTGGCTTTTTTGTCTGCATTCTGCTGGTTTGTTGTCTTCATCTCTCTGCTGCAGACAGCCTTGTAAGACTAGGATAGAGGATGAGATGAGAGATGCTATTTAGACTGGAGCCGTTTCAGTTTGAAATTGTTTTCTCTGTCTAGGCAGGAGTAGGAATGCTGGAAGAATGGACTTTTTAGGAATGTAATATTTAGCATTTTTTTTAAAGGATGAGGGTTCTATTTCACTGGGAAAAGACCATAAAGGTGTTACTATTCCGTTTTTACCATTCACCAGTTGAATCAGAGTCCAGCTGTGCACTTCTGCATATGCCTAAATTAATGGTGTTTGGGGGCTCTAAGAATAACTGTGATGTAACAATATACTGTGAATGAGCATTATTAATTTTTTCCTGGAGGAGATATTGAAGCTTTATGGTTTTGTGGTGTCCTCTGTTGTACTACTGTAGTAATAATTGTGTGTAAAAAACCAAGTGTGTGTTATTTGTTTCTGTTCCATATTTAAGGGGTTGGGCCACCACTGTTCTGCTTACTTATAGGACGTGTTGAAAATATAGTAAAGGTGAAAGCTGTTGCCATCAAATGTAACATAGTCCAGTTATGTGAAGATCTTTGTTGTTTTATTTTTCTGTGTTTTTTTTTTCACCTTAGAAAAGAGGAGACTGAGGAGAGACCTCATTGACATCTACAGCTTCCTCATGAGAGGAAGAGGAGGGACAGACACTGATCTCTTCTGTCTCATGACCAGTGACAGAGTCTGAGGGAATGGCCTGAAGTTGTGGCAGGACAAGTTTAGATTGGATATTAGAAAAAGGTTCTTCACCCAGAGGGTGGTTGGGCAATGAACAGGCTCCCCAGGGAATTGGTCAGAGCACTGAGCCTGACAGAGCTCAAGAAGCGATTGAACAATACTCTCAGGCACAGGGTGTGATTTTTGGGGCTGTCCTATGCAGGACCAGGATTTGGACTTCAATGATCCTTGTGGATCACCTTTCCAACTCTGAACATTCTATGATTGCATATATTGAATTAACTCCTTATTTCAGATTATATGCTTAGTTTTGAGATTTTGTTGACTTTGCTTTGCTACCAAGGTCAGATTGAAATCAGAGGTGGCCTATTTTCACTGAGGAAGAAATGCAGAGAATTATTGCTCTTTCTAGAACACATAAGTGGTGATTTGAACGCAGTGACTGAAATGCACAGGAGGCAAGGTAGACAACTACAGAAAATATTCAGGCAGTGATGTGGTGGGCTGACTCCAGTCAATAGCAAGACTCCTACCCTTGGGAAGACAAATGCAGTAATGAATGTCCCCACATCCTGTCCATTTCCCTGAGATTTTATTGCTAAGTACAGTATTGTATGGCAGGGAGTATCCCTTTTATCAGTGGGGCGCAGCTGTCCCAGCTGTGTTCTCTCCCAGCCTTTTGGCCATCTGCAGCCTACTGGCCTCTGTGAGTGTGTGTGAGGTTGGAGAGAAGGCCTTGGTGCTGTACAAGAACTGTTCAGCAACAGTTAAAATGTTGGTGTGGCACCAACACTGTTTTAGCTAGAAATGAAAAGAACAGATATCATAGGTTCCTCTGAAGAAAGTTAACTTCATCCCAAGCAAACTCAGTAAAAACAGATTTTAGGAAACCTTATTTTAATTACATGAAAGTGTATTTGCTTCTTGGCAGTATAAAAGATAACCATCAGAGTTTTAGTAAGTGAAGAAATAATTTTCTAGGTCATCTCCAAATTCCATACTAACTTTAATTACCATACTGACGTCTGTAAATTAATGAAATGATATGCTAATGATTGAAATATTTCCTAGAATCATAGATTTTTACATGACAGAAATTGTTTGAACTTTAATTACAAGATTAAAAGATAGCTTGATAAGTTTCTCAGGACAATATGTCCCTTGAATTATTAATTTCTAATTATTACTGACGGTAGTTCTGAAAAAATATTACCCAAATTACAGTAGGATACCATCTGGAATCTCAGTTCTATGTAACCACTGCTCAGCGAGGCTTCTCACTAAGAGGCAAAGTGGAACAAAGCTTTGAAATACAAAAATTCATTCATGACTCTGGCAAAGCTTTTCATTTCTGCTTCAGTTGCTGCTGATTCTCATTTGATACAGTTTTAGAATTAAACTTGGATGAAGAATAGTGTATTTAATTGGATATTTATTTGTTTGGTTCATTGTGGCTGATCACAGTTGTATATGTTACTTGTAATAGTGTATATTTTGTCAGTGCTCCAGTGCCAACTTCCTAGTCTCCTGGAGAAGCAGAGAAAGGTGGAAAGAAAAGAGATTCTGCATGTTCTCAACATGTTTGTTGTTTGTGGTTATTCATTGCAAAAAACATAAACCTTTGCTCAGAGGTGGAGAGTGTAAATGTTACTCAGTACATGGATGAAGAACTTGCCAGTTTGCACTTGCTGAAATGAAGGATCCTTTGCAGACTCTGCAGCCCTCAGTGCTGCTGCAATACCATTGTCCTTTATGTTGGTCTGCTGCCCTTGTGAAAACAATCCACAACTGTTGTTTTCATTTGAGCCCACATTGATTTTGGGCACGCTCTTTAAAGTCTTGCCTTCACTATGACACTCTGACTGAGATTCGATGTTTAGACATTTTTAAACAGTTACAAGTGAAAGAAATATAAGATTCAGTCCTCCTCTTAGACTTTAGCAAAAAGATGCCTTCCTACTTATTTTGGTATTTCTTGTCTAGAAATCTTCCTTCTGAGTTTGGAGTACCTGTGCTCCTTATGGAGTAATTTCCCCTATGTTGTGGGTGCCTCTGATAAAGACTTCTCCTTATCTGTCTTTTTGTTGTTAGGACTTTTCTACAAATGGAAATGCTCTGTTTACAGACATGTATTTGTATCACAGTGAGGATTTCTTATTTTGAATTTATGCTTAATTACCTAAAGGACACAGGAATGACGTAAATATCTCAGAGTGTTTGGGAAATTAGGGTTATTTGCCTTTTGTTCCTGGTTAGCAGCTGACAAACGACTCTTTCTCCAGTTTGGGCTGTTGAAGCAGAGGCTGTTCACATATTCATTTGGAAAATTGGACCAAATATTTATATGCACATTTTGATAAGCTCTTAACATCTTCCGCATTGTCAATTCTCTGTAGTGTAGAGACACATAATGCGGTATTAATGAAGATGGTGCAATTAGTAATATGCCACTTTGCTTGGATACATCCTCCCTGCTTATGTATCAATGAATGCCAATGAAGGGAGAAGTGGCACACAGGTGAAGTGGTTGAGTGGATTTCATCTCAACCATTTTTGCATGAGGCCCAGACTTGCTTTTTTTTAGGTTCTGCAGTTTCATGAATATGGCCTAATAAATGGAAAGGAGCAGTAAAATATACTTTTGTATATAAGTAGGTTGGCATTGAGCTGACTTTTATTTACTGCATACGTATGTTCAGTGTGTATATGCACACACAGACACATGCACAGAACTTGCATTCCATGTGTATGATCTCTGTATGTGTAGAGATGCTAGATATCAGCTCCTTTGGTTTCCAGTAGTAGGATATTGGGTGTTCAAAGTCTCCAAGGGTTTCTTTCTGGTTTTCTAGGTAGGAAACTAAAACACATATCACATGTTTTATTTTGAATCTGTAGAGTAGGATCTACTAATTGGAGACTAGGAACACTAATTTAATGTAAGTACCCCTGCACTGATGTTTTGGGTAGAAGTTCAGGGTTTTGGAAAATAAGGTTTTGCAAAATATGTTAAAACTGAGAATCAGATATCCAGCCAGTCACTCAAAAGTTAGAGGAAGCTAAAATGAAGTCACAAATTTTATGAAGTTATACAAGTTACAAGCAATTTCCATGCCAGACAAACCTTGATATTTGCATGTCTTCTCATGGATTCTATTAATTCATGCTCTATTTCAGTCAGCAAATCTTTTTAGCGTTTGCATTGACTTCATCAAGTACCTCAGTGTTCCACAGGCATAATGCATTGGTAAGGGGCTAATAGAGTTATTATTTTACTGTAACTGTTGTTTTGTGTCTTTTTAGAATTTTCTATGGTAACTATCCTGCTGTCAGCAGACCTACAGCTACTCTGTGATCACTTCATTGTAGACAACTGTTAGATGTGACCCTGCATGATTCCTCTTTGAGTTCTTATTACAATTTTGTTTTTCTTTCCATAATCTAAAAGGGTCTCTCTGGCTGCACAGGTATTTTCTGCCTTTTCATATGGGGAATTTTGCTTCTTGATGTGGAATAAACAACATGCTATTCAGTGCTGAAAATGCAGATGGATGCAACAATGCTTCACAGTCCATCCCTGTGCCAGAAATAGCAGAAGGCATTTAAATTTCCCTCAACTGGCTTTTTCTTGGCAGAGAATTAGATGCCAATAGAAGAACACAATGATACAGTGTGAGGTTCCCAGGGCCAGCTGTAGCTCAGCTTTGTGGCCCAGCTGTGCCTGGATGGATCAGCAGATGCAGAGCCATAGCACGTTTCTTGTGCAGACCTTGGTAAATGTTGAGTTGATCTGCAGAAGGCTGTGGATCAAAATGTCTTGGATCTCAAAAGGATTGGCTGAAATGCTGTGAAGAACACCTGATGAAACGTACTAATAGCCCACTGATTTTTTTCATGGCTTCTAACTCTCTGTAGTGAAGGCCATATTTGAAATGAGATACCAGTGTCTGGTGCCCGTAAAATGAAGTTGTACAAAGCAAATGCTCTGCTCTCCAAGTGAGAGGTTCTTACTTTACTATTCAGTAACATTAATCTCTGTGTGGAAGGTTTGAGTAAGATTTAAGTTGCACAAAATGTACCCTGTGTACTGAACCTCAGAAAAGGGATGTAGTCTACACTTACAATGAGGAAAAAATAGAACAAGTATTTAAATAGTAAGTCTTTACTGTGGAACAACACTTTTTTTTCCCTACATAGAAAAAGATCCTGTATTTCATCACTGCGGAAATGTTATGTTCTTTTTCACTCAGGCAGGCTAAAACTTACAACATGAATGATTTCAGTAAAAGCAAATGTTGCTTTTAAATGCAGTTCTGTAAAACATATCCTGAGGTAAACCCAACCCCTTCTGTGTACTATATCTGAATTACAAAACAGCAGGACCTGAGCTGAACTATAAAACAGCAGGATCTAAGTGGGAACCTTTTAAGGGAAAGCTAACAGAGGTGATGTACAGTGGGGCAATCCACACTAATTCCCACTGAGTCAGCACTAGGCTGTGCTCCTGGAGTGGTGCAAGTGATAACTGATTGTAAGGTTGCATGGAGAAAAAAGGAATATAAAAATGCTTGTAATAACATGTTAATAAAGTATGACTTTGGAAATATTGCCATAGGATTTTCAATCCAGTAAGTGTTCAAAGCTTCAGTTGATGAAATCATCCTCTGCAGCCTGGTCTCCTCATTGCAGTGGAGCACAGTGCTTGTTACAGTGTTCAGGTGTTGATACTGCCTGCCTGCCGTTGACTGCAGTAGCATCATTATACTGGGGCAGTCTCTCATCCAAGTACGTCAGTGTGAAATGCCTCATTTCAAAGAATGAGGTGGGTGATAGACCTATAAGATAAAACACTGGATTGCTTCCAGGTAGAGGGGTGTTTTGTTGTTAAAAAGGAATGTTAATCAGTATTTGAATAAAAGTACTTTGTTTAGAAAGGAAAGAAAGAGGGATGTTCTGTGAAAATCTTTGAAACAAAACTTTTACTCATCATAGTGGAAGAAAGCTGGGACGCATATACATTACAGAATGCTGGAACCATTGCATAATTTAAAGTGTTGGGCAGATTGGCAATACTCCATGTTCTGAACACTTTCATAGGTTTTATTTTTTTTCATAGTGGAGTTAGAAAAAGCTTTCAGAAGGTTTGTGAGTTGTATCAGAAAGTTTAGTTTTTAATGTCATTTTCTTTCACATGAGCACAGAGCCAGTGCACAGGAATTCTATTCCTGTAAGCTTGACTGGAATCAGTGCATCCATGAATAAATCCCAGCATTGACAAGGGTGCATTTCCTTGCACAAACAGCAGGCTTCATCAGGTACTCCTCTAACACTCCCAACAAGTCAAATTGTGCTCAATTACAATGAAGATATATTTGAATCCTTTTGCCTTGTCAAAAATAACACTGAATCCTACACAACCTGTTATCCTCTCAGTTCATTAGATTGCACAAGGAGTGAAAGCAGATCGTCCTCTTTGCCCTGGTAAGATGTGTTGGGAAATATACTTCATCAACTCAGCTCACCTCTGCTTTCTCTTTTCCACACAGTGTTGATGGATTGCATAAAAAAATCAGGTTGAGACTGCCAAAACCTGTGCAGTTTCATGACCGCATCTGTATTAATAGTCCTGTCTGTGCACTGATGGCATGCAGCTTCTTAGAATCCCCATGGATGTTGAAGAGGTCAGGCTGGTTTTTATCCATCTTCCCTCTTTCACATCTGACCAAAACATTTTGAGTTCAGTGATCATAGGAGAATGCTCCCTGTGGCATGCTAGCCCTAATCTCCTTTCATGTTCAAAAAAGAGCAGTGGTTGTATCAATGAACAGGTCCCTGGGGTGCTGCTTGAGGGTGGGAAGTTACAGTGCAAGGTCAGAAACAACTTGTTTGTAATCCTTCCTGTGTGTAAGAGAACAAAAGCTGTCTCATCTAACTGTATTTCTTACAATTAATCAAAATCTTTCTTTCATTTGTAAAACTGAGTAGAGAGAGATGCATAAAGATTTATTTAAAGAGCCACACTCTATCTGATTTAATAACTTATTTTTCGTAAAATTCTGTTATGTTTAGTTGAATAAGTGGAGGAATCACAAGAAAAGAGCAGCCCAATTTGTTACAAGACCTGTATTTTTGCCTAAGTTTCTTTAAAGAGTGTTGCTATATAATTCTGCCTTTGGCAAGGTCTATGCATCACTATGCGTCTATAAACAGAATGTGAAGCGGCTGTGCTTTGTTAGGGGAAGCCAGTAATTCATTGGGTGCTCAGACCCATGCAGAACTCTCCTTCAGAAAGCAGACTGTGTGCTGCTGATGTTCATGTCAGGAGAAGCAGGGAAGCAGATGCCATTTAGTAACCCAAGAAGTCTGTGCTGCTATGCAGTGTTCTACAGAAAATGAAAAAAAGAAGAAGAAATAAAAAAAACCCAAACAAGGAAAAAAAACCCAAACAAAAAAAGAAAATCTAGCACTAATACATGCTAATTTGTGTAACTGAACGTGGCTTCTCTCCTTGTACTGCACTCTGGGGTATTTTCATCACTGTTGTAAACTACTTGTACTGCTCAGCAGATACTCTGTCTTCCTGAAAAGTGTAAACAAACTTCTGTGGTTAATGTTTATAGCTGTTAAAGGTTTGTTTCTGATAGTTTCTGTAATATGTTGGGTTCTTGCAAAATATATATACACCGGAAAAAAAAAAGAAAAATATTAACTTCACATGCAAAAACCATTTTAGCTTGGCAAGATTTTTATCTTAGGTCTAACTTTGCTTCAGGCTGGACGTGGCTAATAGGAGATACAACTTTGGTAGTTGTATCTTTCCAACCCTAGGCACCTTTGAAAAATGATGTTCTGATTATTTCAGCCTGGAGAGATCTTTTCAGATAACATCTTGGAGCGAGGTGATTTTAAGAAACCCATGCAATGGTCTCTGTACTCTTATAACTGTATAGTCTTGTTCAATACACAGAAAAACTATACACTAATATTTTGTAAAGGTTGAATGGAGCCTAATCAAAGCCTTATGTTTTGACATAGAAGGATTCCTCTTCAAAATGGAATGCTGTAGTACTTCAATTCATTTAAAAAACATTCTGTGCTAGTGAAGTAGTTATTTTTTGGAAATCACAGTAAGATTTTTGGCATAGTTAGCACACATTCTAATTAGCATAGTTCCATGCCTAAAAGAGTTAAGGTACTATTGTAACACCTATTTTTTTTTCTGAGTAAAAAATTACCGTATCTTTCTTTTGGCAGGACTGATTCTTCTTTTAGGAGGACCCTGAAAGAATGACACAATCAAAAGCACCGTCGTTTTGTTCTTAGTTCTCTTCTTTATTCACTATGAAAAAGCAATGTATGCTCTACCTATTGTCTAATTTATCATACGCTTTTGTAATCCAAAGCTTAATCTTATTCTACATCCATTTACCTTTTAAATTTTTTGCAAAATATTTCAAAGATTTTTGTTTGTTCTAAGGTGAAACACATTATGTGTTTTTAATGTTACTCATATGCTCTGTTCCTCAGGTAATTGATCTCCTAGGTTGAATTTACATGTCTGGCAACATCACATGCTCCACTGTGCATTTTTTAAGGCAAGAAGGCAAAAAATAATGTTTATAATCCATTTCTTTATTCAAGTTACAGGCATTTCCGATTTTGCATGAAAAACCCCGAATATATAGTTTATTATTTTTTTTGTTGCATCAGTGTGAAAAACTTGAAAACAACTTAAACTGAAGAGAGAGAGGTTACCATCTTGCCTAGAGTGTATTGTGTTATTAACCTGTCCTTTAGGTAGCAGACATCAGCAGTGATTGGTGAGACTGTAAGCAAAGGTCGCTGTGTGGGTCAGTAGCCATCATTTTATTGTGTCCCATTCCCTGCTGGTAAACTGCAGTTTGCTGCATGGCATCTTCTGTTCCATGTGAATTTCCAAGTTTTCCTAAAAGAGAGTGTGTAAATTTGCACACAACTGAAAGTATACCTTGTAAAATTATCAACTCAAGATTATAGCCGTTTAAAAAGTTTTATTAATCAGAAACTGCTATTTTGCATTAGAACATTGGAATATTTTTGTCTTTAAATTCAAAGAATCTTGCTAACTTTGATTAAATACCATGCATCATCAGTGTGTTTTTAACCTCTACCTGAGAAAAAAGCCTCTCTCTTGAACAGTCTCCAGAGCGTGTTCTGAGTGGTACACAAACGTGATTAGACTTCCTTGAAGTCAAAAGCAATACTTTTAATTGACATAAATGAAACCAGATTGACGAATGTATATACAAGGGTTGTTTCTTCCACCAATGAACTGAAACCCCTTCAGGGGATGAGGGCCAGTCTCTGTTTCACCAATTTTCTGGCTGTGTAACTTCATTGATTTCCATTGCACAACCACGACATGTGAAATGGAGTGGACAATCAGGCCCTAGGGATGGTGGTTGCACAGTCAGCTCTGCCTTGTGTTTTGGGGCTAGAAGTGTTGACGGAGCTTCACACTCTCCTCTCAAAACACCTCTGCAGGCTGAGCACTGTCACAAGTGGACGTATCTCCTCCTGAGTGTCACATATAGGCAGCTGGTATTCACATACGTTGTTGTAAATGGCGCACAGGAGAGATATGGGCACCTGGCACAGGAATCCAACCAAATTGGTGGAGAGGGCTGGATCTAGACAGTAGTACGTAACTTTCCTGTGCCCAGGAAACCCAGCTTAATCTTTCTTCTGTAGTTGTAAAAAAAAAAGCAATACTCTTTAATAAATGTCCATAGATGCATCCTATAAGTGATGATGAAAAGATGTCTTTATTAATGCCTTAGGATATACCAATCAAGTAAATGTGCAAACTTTTGTCTTTGTAAGTAAGTTATTACAAGAAAGAACAATCTTGCCTTTTGAAAATATCTCATCCTAGAAAAGAGCTATCTATGGCTTCACTGCCCATTTGATTTTCTAATCATGTCTTTAATCAATATGTGCTATAATATATACGGAAAAATTTTGCATAGAAAAATTTGGTTTTGCTGATGACAGTACCCAAGGAGTAATGGGAACATACTCAATATATCTTGAAAGACATGGTAGTATGTAGCAGGAAATCCTACCTGAAAAATTCAAATTGAGTTGAATAGGAGAGTCGCATCACATGGGATGCAGGCTGTGCCATGTCTTCTATAAAAAGATACTGAAATGCAGGCAAGGTTTCTATGTTGAAAGGACAACTCCCACCTGCAGATGTGTGCCAGAATTAATGTTAACTGCAGTCTTCTTGGTTTTTTCCTTGGCAAGAGATGAAAATGAGCTTATTATTTATAGAGTTAGAGATATAGCTTGCCCAGGGATGACAGGCAAACAATAGATCTATGTCATGCTTCCGATGGCTGGCTGCAGTTACCACTATAAATAACTCTGTGTCACAGGCTGGGGTGCCTTTGTCTCAGCTTAAAACCTCAGCAGATTTGTTGGAGCAAGCAGAGATCAGATGAGACCCAGAAGCATGACAGCATGCTCTCCTCCCTCCTCCAGGGAAGGGGACTGTCCCTGCTCCCACTGAATTGGTCCCACTCAAGGCTTCTCTATGTGCTACAAAGCACCAGCCAGAGCAGCTGTCAGCCTGGTGGCAGTGCCAAAATGCCACTAAAGGAACTGAGCTGGCGTGAGCATTTGGTCTGTAGCCTGTGCTGACAGCTTTGTGTCACTGCTGTTAAGCTACCACTGTTGTCAATCATTTTGTAATGGTGTAAATGAGTGTAATGTTTTGGAGCTATAGAACTCACTTACCAAGGTCTTGGTGCATGCTACAGGTAAGTCAGATGTTGGAAAGTGCAGTATTTGCATCTAACTGTCAGTACTCCCAAAGTTTGGTGGTAATGAGTGATTTTTTATGTAGGTATTGATTTAGGTCAGAATGAAACCTTTTCTTGCTGTTTCTGCCATAGTGTATAGTCTCCCTATAACATGTTAATCCACTGTTTAGATATAGTGCATCTTTTTTTAAAATGGTCTATTTATAGCCATATGAAAAGTGAGAAATTGAGTTCATTTGCCCTCCATGGGCTGCAGTGATAGCAGCAGGTGTGCTAATATGCCCTCAGCCTTTCCACATGTTAATATTTCTTATAACATCCCTGTGCTCCCATGGGTACTGGCTGTACAACAGCGGAAATCACTAAAAGGAAATCTTGATTTATAGCAGCTAGATGCAGCATCTCAAGCCTGGTCGCAAATATCCAAGTCTTCATGGGTGGGAGAGAAAAGTAATTTTCCTGATCTGAGGATCCTGAGGTGGATTTGCTTGTCTATGCATTTCGTTCTGTGAAAGAAGACAAATGGAGGGGCATGGAAATCAAAAGTAGTGTGAAGGCAGTCTCAGCTGATTCAGCATGTAGTGTGTTCGGCTGGGGCTGGAAAAGTTGGCTAATTTTCCTCAGAGTAGTGCATGAAGTAGTGTTTTAAACTACAGTTTTAAACTGGAGACGAAAAGAATATTGGTAACACACCAATGTTTTAGCTATTGCTGAAAAGTCCTTGTAAGAGCGTTGAGGCTTTCTCTGCTTCTCACTCTGCCACCTGAGTGAGAAGATTGAGGGTGGGCAAGAGGCTGGGAAAGGATGGAGCTGGGACAGCTGATTGCAACTGAGCAAATTGATATCTTGTAGCATTTAAAGAATGTTACGTTTTGCCATAAAACCTGTATGTGGGGTGGTTGGTGTGTAAAGTGGGGCAGTTTTTTCTAAGGTAGCTACTGCTGGAGCATCACTCTGAGTATCAGTCTGCTGGTGGCAAGAGATTGCTTTTCTTTCTTTTTCATCACTTATTGAACTGTCTGTGCCTTGACCTGTTAGTTTATGTACTTTTTGTCCTTGCAGTTCTCTCCACTGTTCTGCTTGGGGGTTAAGTGATTTACCTGCCAGCTGTGGTCAATCTACCACAAGCACTGTGGATTTCAGAATGAGATTGGTGAGGATTCTTTCATATTAAAATGCTTAGTGTCAGTATCACCTTATGAATCCTTCATTTTTCTTTCTTGTAACTGTATTATTGGTGGTGGTATCACAGACTCAGCTTATATTTTGACTGGTAAGGTCAAGCTTAGTTAACTCTTGGCTCTTACAGGCCTAAGTAAGATCAAGTATTTGTTGACAGCAGGCCATCATATGTTCATTCAATTGAATGAGATACTGTAGATGGCCTGGGTGAAGGAACTGAGGTGTTCTCCCAAGAAAACATCTTTATCCCCAGGGAAGCAGGTCAAACTCATGCAATGAGTCAATCCTTTTTCTGGTCCAGTAAATCATGACTCACACTTTGCTAAGTGTCACGGCTTCAACAGGAGGGTGAATTATGTCACACTAGGCACCCTGTGTGTGCTGAGGATGTACTTTCTGCAGGGGAATATATATATTCCAACCTCTTTGGACTGAAGAGACTGCATTGTGTAGTTCTTTCCTAAGCAAGTGATTTAGCCACTGGGCTATTGGAGAAAAGAAGTACTCCAGACACTGAGAAACAGAAATGTTTGTGTCTGTAATGTTTTAAAATGCTTAATTCTATAAGTATGTGTGAAACGTGCATTGTGCATGCTTCTCATGAAATCCTTCTAGAGAGCTGTGAAGAGCATTTAGTGCTGCTTGAACACTGGAACTGTGATGCCCAAAACTCCAGGGTCCATATTCCTGTTTCTCAGTGTCAGCTAAGAATTAAAACCAGGATATGTATTAATTTACATGGGAACATAATTTACAAGGATCATCCAACACATTTCTGTAATGTGTGGGAGTAACTATTACTTGATTCTTGCTTCACCTATTGGTTAGGAAGTTTATACAGAACTAAGGATCCAGGTCTTCAATTGCGGATAACTGGCTTAAGAAACTGGACAAGACTTAGCCCGTAAGACCAAGGAAATTGGTTTAAATGTGGAGGTGAAAAATGAAAGAATAAGCTGGGAGACAAAGCTTTGTGCAGAGTTTGTCTTGAATTGAACTATAAAATGTGAAACACATATCAACCTTTCATAGATATATACTTGTATTTTGCTTGTAATTTTCCGACTGGGGAAATGTGAAACAGACCTTATATTGCCTTGCATTTTTGCAATAAAATGATGGTTTATGTCTATACATTAAAAAAAAACCCACCCCAAAACCTCAAAAAACCAACAAAAAACCCCAGCCAAAACTTTAACATGTCAGATTATTTTAATGAAAAATATACATCTCAAGTTTGTGGTTTAAAATTTTCTATTTTATGAGATTTGGCTGTATTGGAACACTTTTCCATTTGGAATAAATAACTTTAGGAACAGGTTTGCTTCCTAGGCTTTGTGCAATACTAAGGTGTTGGAGTAGACCGGGACTTTATAAAGTGGCAAGAATATTATAAAAGATGGATCGACGAGTATGCTGAGGTTGGGGAGCCTACTCCAGTTAATATGAATGCTGTTCACTGAGTTTACGAAGACCTTCACTGTAGTGTTTTTTGTATTAACGTTTCCCCAGTTTAACAAAGTATAGGATAATATGTCTACCCTTATTTTTTTCCCTTAGTCATTCCTATCCAAATTTCTTCTTCCCATAATCCCCTAGGGCATTTTCCCACCAACCCATTCCTGATTGGCCCTCGTTTGGTGCAGTGCACCATTTTCCCTATATGGTTATGTTTGAACTCTGCTCCCCCATTGGTCCCTTCTCCACCCCTCCCCTTAATTTGCATACCATCCAATGGGATGCCTTACTCCTCCCCATCTCCGCCCATTACTTCGCCCATGTTCTAGAGAATTCTGCCGTACCCTATATAAAGCTGCGCACACCCAATAAAGTTGCTTCTCTTTGTGGACTCCTGAGCTGTGTGGTTCTCTTCCTTCAGGGGATCGACACGGGTTTGGGAGTGGGAGTAGCCATCCTGGGCTTCAAGGGGCTTGATCTAAAACAGCTAATATCACTGAGACTTGCTACAACTTGTCCCTTGGAGCCGAAGACCCGACCCCCTGTATCAGTGGATATCATTCATCAGCTGAAACTAAGGGTTTGAAATTCTGGCATTACCGAAGAAAAAGAAATGACCACTGTTACTAATTTTGTTCTTTTAGTCAACACTCTTCCCCCCCACCCCGCCCCACCCCCCCAGCAGTATTAGCAAATAAATATGTTTGCTTCTTCCTTTACATGGCTTTATCTGTTAAAAAAACCCAATTTTTTTGTAGAATAAAAATAGACTTGCTACGTCTTTCTCAGCTTGTTAAATTGGTGTCTTGTATTAGTCATCACTTCAGTGTACAAGATACTATTCTACAGTAGTCCTTGTTACCATGTATGCTGTTTTTGAATGTAGTGTGGCGTATTTAAATTCGTTGCAGAGAAAGAAAACTCGGAAGAAACTTCCAAATGCAAAGATAAATATGTACATACACAATCATGCAGCAGTCCTGTGTATGCTTAAATGTGAAAACAGCCATATTTTGCATAGGTATTTTTTTAAATGTCTTTGATGTGTGATTCAGACAAGGCAATTTTGTACATTAGATGACTTTTAACATTGCTTGCTAAACAATTTGGTTTTCTTGCTCAAGTAAGTATGTTTGTGGGTTTTTTTCCTCTATTGCCGTCACCAGGGACATATGTGTGAGTACAGGAGACGGAATATTTGTTCCCAAGATTGCATTTGCTAGGAGTGAATTGGATGTATTCAGTTTTATCTTTTTGTGTTGTGTGTTGATGGTGGCTAAAAGTATAAGATATCTTTCTTCACTGACAAGTTTAAGAGAAGCAAAAGGAGACTCAAATATCCATGGAGATTTTTCCTTTGAGAGTCTGCTGGTAAATATCAAATAAAGTTCACCAAACAGGATGTTCCATATCATCACAGGGTCAATAACTGCAGGAGTAAGCTTGCTTTTTACAGTAGTTTAGGTAACAATGATCTTACACTCCCTTTTTTCCCCCTCTCAACTCTTCTATTTTGGCTTAACTTCTTTGTTTTGGCTTCTGTTCCTCCACTGTTTACTCCTCTGTTGCCCTGCCAGAATATTACCTTCTGCCTTGGAAGCATGTTGGTATTTAATACACAATTTTTGTCAATTAGAAATCTTGCTAGCCTGTTTACATGATACCCGGGACAGACTGATGTATGACAAATTTAAATGTTCATAGAAGTAGTTGCTTTGGCCTAATTCTGAGCAGGAATTTTTTTATGCAAAACAATACCTTATACCAATCCTAAATATTTTTACTGTTAGTGCAGTGCTGCTTTCAGAATTTTTCTCTATTGCATTTTCTATAGGAGTTTAAAGAATATATAGTTCTGTTTGCTCCATAAAGCAGGAATTAGCATATTAGGGATAGAAACAGATGTCATGGTACCAAACTAGCAGTCTGAAGCCTTGAAGACACTTTCATATAACTTTTTAATTTTGAAAAATGCAAAAAACACAGACTTAATGGATGAAAGAAGAGAATTCCAAATGCATTATGGGCCAGGCAGCGATTAGTCTGTCCATACCTAATAAAAATAAGCATTTTGTTTTAGAATAATTACTCAGGAATCTTGGTGTGAGTGCAAATGCTTATGGATAATTGAACCAGATGCTTTCTCTGCAGTGTGTTGGTCTCCTCATGTGAAAGCCCTGGATAAAAAAAGGAAGGATAAATGTTTTAACAGCAACTGGAAGACTTGGAGCCAAGCTGATGTAGCAAAAAGCAAAATCTCTGTCTTTGACCCTCCCTCTGGAAGGGGAATGGTAATGGAAGATACAGTTTGTTGATATGTATCTGAGCAAGAGGAGGAGACTCCAAGAAGGGATTAGCAAACAGACTCGAAGCATTATTACATGGCTCAAAATGTGCTGGCATATTTACGACACATTTCTAATGAAAAGAAAAATGAAAAATTGTAGGCCACTCATCTAAACATGGAAAAGAAACAGTCTGGAAAAGAGAGAAGAAATGCAGAAGGGACGGCATAAGGTGTAGAGGAGCTTAGCATGCAAGGCACGACTGGTAGAAGCTGCTAATGGCAATGGCAGCATGAGGATGGCTTGCAAACTGATGAGTAAATGGCTGAGATGATTCACAGAACAGATCTGTGCTGCTGAAATCTGACCTTGCTGTATCTAGAAGGCTTTTCCCTCAGACTGTCAATGGTGGTTACTGGAGTGAAGGGAAAGCAACCAGCTGGATAAAAAGTTGCTTGTCCAGAAGGAAAGACTGAAATTTTGTGGCTTTAGTTATACTCTAGGAATTAATTCTTATTATTCTGTTTACTTACATTGTTTTATCTTTTTTCTTTAAAAACTAAAAGGTTCAACTCTTTTACTTAAATTTGTAGGTGGGCAGAAATGGTTGCTGTCAGTGTAATTAGTATCATTTTCCCAATGCTCTCCATGGGTCTTCAAGCAAGTATTTACCAAGGAAGTCCCTTAAATTTGAATGCAGCTATGTTCTTGTCAGCTGAACTGTGGCAGAAAGGTTACACTGATAAGTGACTTTGATGTTTGGCTAGCTGAAGCAGTTACGTACTGATTCCTGGGAATAGCAATGCATATAAAAGTAAATGTATATAAATTCATGAAATCCAATGCTAAATTAAGGCTCGATTAATGCTTGTGATGTTGATGGAAGGAGAGGTAATCTGGATTTCAAAGGCCTACATATTTTCATGTGTATTTCTAACCATGAGATGAGCTAGGATCCATATGTTTATATTCTGTTTTAGGGAAAGTTAACAGTAGTTAAACATGGAGTGAAAGACTTTCTTTTTATTTCAATCCTGACTAATTTATTAGTGATCCTTTCTGCCCTGAAACAACAGATGATTGCGAGAACCGTTCCAAAGTGGGTATCCTGAAGAACCACGTGCTTTCAACATGTACTGCTTTTACCCTTAAACGTAGTGCCCATGATAACAAAGCTGTCATTCTACTTGGGAATTTAGGAGATGCATTATGCATTGCTGCACTCAGAGAAGCTCGTTTCCGTAGAGTGGATTATAAAGCCAGTTGCTGAGGAATGTTGTTTGTGACACATTTTAGGTGATGACATTTTGACTGTTGTTTCAGCATACATAACTTAGCCTTTCTCAGCAGAGAGTAACTGTTCCAGTTCTCCTGTCATCTCAGTTTTATTAAGCCTAAACCACAAAGAGCTGGAGGGATGGAGTTTTTTTATTTATGTTTTTATGTTTACGATTGCCCTGTGTTTATTGACTGAGAAGTGGATTTAAATCTATCATATTTAATGTTTTACTTCTTAAATTATTTTTACCTTTCTGATACAGAAGTGCCACTGTTGCTCTTACTATTGCTTGGTCTTGAGGAAGTCTGCTCATTTTCTGTGGGAAGGCTTTAGAAATTCTTGAAATTTGGCTGACAGAAGGAGTGTTTCTCAGAAGGACTGCTGAAATTGTCAGCTTGGTTCTCTTAGGGTTGTGAATCATTTAGCAGCAGATTCTATAGATCTGTCAAATCTCATGCGTTATACATAGAACTCATTCATTTTGTCCCTGTCTCTGGCCCATGTATTTTCAACAATTCTGCAGCTTCTCTTCTACTGTTTGAGCACTGACATTAAAGCAATTGCTGACCACACAGAGTCAGAGGAAAGTTTGGATTCTGCACAGGTAATGACAGAAATATTGCTTTTCTTAAAGCTGGTGGTGCCATCTATAGTGGGGAAAAGAGATTGTCTTTCCCTTATTGTTTGACTGATCTTTTCTAGGGCTTACAGAGTTATTCAATTTTTTGAAACAGAGAGGACCATACACGATGTATAGATGGACAAATGCATACATATGGACACAGGCTGCTCTTGAGCATTACTGAATCGGCTTTGTTGCATCCTTCCTTTCCACCCTGTCCCTTACACTTACCTTGTCGTGCCTTGCTACTTGGAGCCTTAACAAGTCAGTGCGATCTATACTTGTGCTCCTCTCCTAAGGCCATCTAGGTAGAATTTTACATGGTTGACTACTCTCTCTCTCCATCTTTACTCAGTTGGAGAATTGCTTGACACAAATGGCTTAGTTCTCTGCTGGTGTGATACTGAGGTAAAATGTAATATGCTGCTCTGTAAATACGGTGCTTTGTAGCAAGAAAAATATTGTGTCATTCCGAATTCCCTATGATGGCATATTGTTCTTTGTTTCTTCTTGGTTGGAAATGCGTAAGCATTCATATTTTTATAATGCACTGTGATACCATTGTGTCTCAAGTACTCTAGAAGTGTTGAACACGTGTAATATGTGAAGTAGAAATGAAATATCCAAGTGGGAAAGCAAAACATATCCAGGAAAGTCCAAAAATGTGTCATATCCTTCAGGATGTGACAGTAAACTTTAAGTCTGCTCTGTTAATCAGTAAGAAAATAGTGGGCAATGGCAACTCAACTCAATCCATAGTTTGCATTTTGCATTGGGTAGGTAGAAGAGGAAGGAATGACTAAATCAGTTTCTGAGGAACAGAACATGAACTAACTTAATCCTGTCTGTTGATGTTACAGAAAATGTAAGGTGGATGTTGGGGTGTGATTTTGTGTTAGGGTTTGAGTATGGTTGTGTTGGATTGGTTTGGTTTGTTTTTTTGTTTTTTGTTTTTTTTTTGGTGGGGGGGTGGGGGGCAGGGAGTCAGAGATGGTTTTTGTTCTTAGTGGTTTTAATTTTATTTTCCCAGATCATTAGCTGACAAACTTGAGGACTAAAACATCTGATGTTCTGAATAAAGCTAAAATATATGTTACTCTGTGACATCCTTGGGTACTAATATTATTTCTGATGCTTTTTTTGTTGCTAGTGACATCTGTATTCTTCCTGCAACACATTCATTGAGCTACCTCCTTGCTGTCCTGAATACCTCATTATTAGGTGGCATGCGAAAGTAAGAAGCTGTTAAAAAGGAGTCAAAATGACATTTTGAATAATTTGGGTCATTGCTGGATGGAAAAATAGTCTGATATTTAACATCTGAGTCATGGATAGAGTTTGTCAGATGTTTATCTTTTAGTCTTACAGTAGAGTTCTCTAACTGTTTTTTGGATTAGTATTGCATGCAACAGAATTTTTTATGGTAGGAGAATTCCATTATTGTATTACCAAATTAACATAATCTTCAGAGGTTTTTTTCCTCGAAACTTTTAATTTGGTCACAGTTGTGATACAATTTCCTCAAACATGGATTCAGCTGCACCATTAGAGCTGTGGTTATAAATCCAGCCAATGCCTATATTACGCAGTGATTAGGTAGTTCCTGCAATGGCATAGGTCTCTGTGGAAGCCTGTAGCCTGCAAGGTAAGGTGATTGCTCATAACTACTGAACACATATTCCCATACATCACTACAGGAAGACATCAATCCTTTTCAAGGTTAAAAGGATATTTCTCAAAGGCAGCCATTGCTGCAATTCACAAAGGCAATAGTACAAGCAAGTTTTCATTCTTGAACACTTTTGTTGCTGTTAGAATTTCTTTCAGGATGATAGACATTTTAAGCATGCTAGCCAGCACAGAAATTATGGGGCATAGTTGCAGAGTACATTGTCTCTTCATTTCCTGAGTTTTCAAAGGCAGAAACCTATACTTGATGGGACATGCAAATGTGACTGCCTCTTCCATCTTCTTTCCCTCTTTTGGGCTAAGCCTCTATTTCAAATGGCAATGAATTTTTTTTCTGTATATATTCCTGAGTTGTTTTGTGGTTTTGTTTGTTTGTTTGTTTTTGTTTGTTTTGTTTTGTTTTTTTCCCTGGTCAAATTATACTACAAAATGCATAAATGTAGTCATTTTGTAAATGCTTTTCCATGTTATAGATTCAGGTTTTCAAGGAGTTTGTTTCCAGTTCTTCTTGTGATTTAAGTGCTTGGCTGGGTGTGGATTAGACCTTTCTGAGTCCACTCTTTTCCTATTACTGAGACTTAATGCATGCCAAGTTTTTCATTATTACAGAAGGTACTGTCACATCCATCCTTACTAGGAACTAAAACTGACCTAATAAATGAGTCATGTGCATCTGAATGGGGGTTCAGTTTAGAGTGTTGCCCAAAGTATTTTTGAGTGATTTGGGGTGAAGGAAATATTTGTATTCTCTGTAAAGTGGCAGTTTATATTTCTGTCTTGGAGCTATTTGAGGAGAACAAATCCATTAATATATGTAAGAAGCTCATAAACCACACAGATAAAAATCTCAGAAATCTAGACAAATAGCACAAATTTTTCTGGATGAAAGAAACTGTAAAGTTACAGCATTTTGTTCCTTCTTTTTCTTTCTTCCGCTTTTTTTTTTTTTTTAATTCTCTATTGACTACACAAATTCTGTAATTTTAAACCAGAACCTGGCATTACCATAATATTGGGATGAAAAGTATGTAAAACAAGAATAAATGGTTTTGTTCAGAGGGTTATAATAATGAATTCCAATCCCCTTTAAACATGAATTCAATTCTGTCATATTCAAAGAATGTGCCATTTCCTACCCAAGATCTTATCCACTCTTAGATTCACTAGGACTTTTCCTAGAATATACAAGAAAAATAATTTATTGTTTTGGAACATTAGTATTTGTTGGACTGTTTTTATGTCCCTATCAATCTTAATGGATTATCAGAATCTCTTTGAACATGCTAAGTCTTTGTTCAGCTTCATTTGCATTTGATTATTTTTTATATAGGAAAAATTCTATCCTTCCAGAATTTTTCTCCATAACTTGCAAACTGGCCTTGATAAAGAAAGTATTATTTCTCAGAGAACTTCCATGGCAGATAGCATAACACTGTAGAGGCACATTTATAACATTTTCACAAACAATGGATCTGGAATCCAGCAAACTTAGCACTTGTTTACAGAGATGTAATTAATACTCTCAACATACTTTATTCCTGTTTAAAGTATCCAGCTGATATCAACTTTAATGCAATTTTTATTTGAAGATGTATTTAGATCCATAGTTGTAATAGTGTGTGTGAGTCTGTTCCAGAAATGTCACATACACCATGTGCTAGTTATTTAATGGCTTAAAGAAAAGCCTTCAAAACTCAAGGAGAGCATTCTTTGAAGGGTTTTACATCCAATGCTAAATGACCAAGTTAAACCAAAGGTTTCAAAGGCTAACCTTTATCTCCACTATTTGCATGTGCATGGATGCTTTGGTAGATGCAGGTATGTGTCTACCTGGGTGTGTGGACAGTACATACCCTGAAGAATGGTGTTTGGTGCCTCTGTTTGCACAATGCCAGTGAATGCAAAGAGAGAATGGGATGTTTAGCACAATCTGGTATTGATATCAGTGTTTCCAGGCTCCTACCCACTACAGTCAGCTGTCTACAAGATTTCATATGATTCCTATATTACCTCTTCTTTGATGTCACCTTTAGACATTTTGATATATACTGTAATGAGCACATTCTCATCCTTTGTGAACATTGAGCAGTAGGTATTTAGGTATTTTTGGCTCTGTAAACACAAGATATTTTGTGACATGCTAATATTACAACTTTGTGGAAGCAAAAATACACTTGAGAATGCAATCACAGTTTTGACAGTACCGATTTATTTTTAGTATTTTGTCCCTATTATATTTTTTCATATTAATCTGTCACCAGATTTGATGCATGAAATAAGAAACCCATTTTATTGTCTGCAGGTGTTATGTGGATTTGAGACATAAATCTATAAATATTTATTTTCTGTTGGGCTTAGGTGTTAAAAGCCCAAGAATCAGAAACTGTAGTCTTTCATTAAATTAATGAAAATATGTGGCATTAAAAGCTCTAGGTAATTTAAATTATCATTGGATACATAACTTGCTTTTGTTTAAAGCAAAGTGATGCATCTCTGATCTAGAATTTTTCCTAGCTTTCAATAATCCAGTAACATGTCAGAGAGCCTGGGTAGGCACTGCTGTCACTCACTAAGATCACAGAATCAAAATGATTTAGAACTTCCTGAAGAGGCACCATTTTGCTTGTGATCCTTCTTTAGTTTCACTGACTCTTAAACACAAACACTTCAACCCTATTCCTAGTGCTACTGTTGAGAAACTGTTCAGTAACATCTATCTAAAAGTATTAGACCTTAGGATGTTACTGCTCTCCTCTCTTTTCAACGTAATAGTCTCATATTCTCCTCATTTTCTTGCATTTTTAAAATTGTGTTAAAAATAGCCTTGAACTACCATCAACACAAAAAATATTTTGCTGAGTAATTTGCTGCATCTTCAGTTGACCTTATCACATTTCCATTCATATTGTGCCTGTCCTGCAGTTATCTGTCCAGCTCTTTTACAACCAAGTTCTAGAAAATGCAGTATTAAGATTCTGAGTGCTTAAAGCAGAAACACACTGAGGATCTCACGTGGGATAGTAGATTAAGTAACACCCAGTGCGTTTTCTAAGGATAGTTTATAATTTACACTAGTAAATGAACATAGCTGATAGATTAACCAGCAGCATTTGCCATTCATATTGTACTAATTAATTTCAGAACTCACCCAGTGAGAATGAGTGGAACAGGAGGTGGTGGATTGATGCAGCATATATTTGTAAATGCTGAATTTTACTTAAGAAAGATTTGGGAAGAACATTCTTAAAATGTTTGTCTTTGTAAACAAAGTAATAAAGCTTTTATGAACACTTATATTAGCAAAGTTGGTACTAATTTACTGATGGAAACAAAATAAAAAAGTTACAAACAGTGTAATTGAAATATGAGTCTGAGCATTCAGGAAATATTGTTCTCTGTGTGGAGTCCTGAATTTGAATACTACTGCAGAGACTGTAAATCAAGTATACCCCAAAGTGCTCGGCATGTGTTTGCATTGCAGCTGAAGGAGAAACTGAAAATTCTGACCCAGGTAAAATTCTCCAACCACGCTTTTGGTTATGCCCAGGGAAGCCTGCTTTGAAGAGAGTGAGATAGAGGGAAAAGTTCCCATGAAGTCTTTGCCTGTACCAACTTCTATATAATAAGATATGCAGGGACATATGTAGCCTCAACGACACCAGAATTTTGCTTTTCTTTGTTGGGGAAGGGCTGTGTTGCGAGAGGTTTTTTTGTGCCCTCACCTGCCAGCCCCGACGTGACCCTGGGTTCGGGCTTCTAGTCGCACGTGCATATTCTCATAGAGATAGGGCTGTACGCTAAATAAATAAATAACAACAGGAACGTTCAACTTTATTAGGGAACTAGCTGGTTAATATAACTTTTCAAACTGAACATGCAAACATCAACAAGTGCTGATAGGCTAAAGGGCTCTGTCCACACAACAGCAGGGTGTGCTGATTGGAGGAGAGAAGGTGTCCACGAGGCAGGCAGCATGAGGCTGGCGCCACCGAGGCTGTGGTTTTCCTGGGCTTTGAGGTTGTTTACTTGCCTCGTGGCTGGCTCAAGGTTGCTGTGACCTTGGCCGGCCTGTCAGCTCCTGGATGGTGTGTTGTGCATAGAGGCTTAAATCCAAACCTCTCCCTATATTTCTTCTTACTGATTGTAACCTGGCATGCGATTTTATTCTCCAGACGTATGGCAGAATGGCTAAGATGAAGGCACATGTCAATATTTTGATGGTAAAAATCATATTGTGGCTTTATTCTTATCTTAAGAAAATTAATTACAAGTGCAGAAAATGTAGCATTAACTTTAAAATGGCAAAAGTTTGTGTTAAAGTTCTGAGGTTTTGATGAATACAACATTCATGAGTGCTAAATTTTGCCATAAAACAGCAATATGGTTTAAATTAAGGCATTTTACTAAAAGTAATTTGAGATAAGGTTAAGATGGTTTCTAAAATGAACTGATTTCCTTTTTTAATGATTTGAGATGTACAGAGAAGCGTTTTTCTTGCCTGTTAACTCTACTTGGCACATACTCTGGTGAGGAAATGACTGAGATTGAGAATGTCTTCTAAGAACATCCTGAAAACAATCAAGCCTGGTCAATTATTTATCTTTAACACCTTGATTCTCTGAAAGTTTGTTATATTCTTGCCAGTGGCCGGGTATGGAATGTGGAGTGGCCCTCTGACTCATATTGATGCTCCAGAGCATTTTTTCCAGTTGGTAATGTAGATTGCTATTTGAAATTTTGGAGGCTCAAGCTCTGTATTCTGTGTTACTGCTCATTACTGTTATCTTCACCAAGATGATTCAGCAGGTTTTCCCAAGTACATCACCAAGATGCAGGTTTTTCTTATTTCTCTTATTAGTTGACTTAAGTAATACCTTGTATAGCTAGCCACATTCAAAGTTATTCATCATTAATATAATAATGGTATTATTTGTCACTACTATAACAACTATAGAGCCCTACATCAGACAACAATACATTATAGGTGGGAAGCATGTCAGATTAAATGCACCCCACTTAAATAATTTCCATAATAATTAATCTTAATTCAACCAAGTAACTTATCAAATGTAGTTTCTTATGTAACACATTTAATTTTGGAGGTTTCAAGGGTTTTTTGACACTTGCCCCTTGGGTTGCATTTGCCTCATCTTTGTTCCTATTGAGAAACCGTTAAGCATTCTTGTTGCAATGCATTGTTAGAAACTGTCTTGACTTCTGATCTATACATGTGCTTGTAGGCTCATTTAATACTCTGTTCATTATTAGGTGTTTTGGGATGCTAATAGGTTAAAACATAATTCACTATTGACCTGATTTTGCATTCTGAGGATAAGATGTGTTTGTGAATCACGAGGCCTGTATAGAGATTATTTTAGAGATTGGGGCTTGCTTATTTTTTAATCTGTTCTGTACATTGGTAGCTAAAGTCCAAAAGGTTGAACCAGGTTATGAAGAGATGTAGCAAAATACATAATTTATTTTCAGTGAAACTTACAACAGAGTGTTGATTAAAAAAACCCCAAACCCTCATAGCATAGAAAGTTCATTATGAGGATTTTGTGGGAGGAGTATGGCAGAGGCTTAAAACACTGGATTTTTGTCATTATCTCTGGCTCCTTGTAAGCTCTCTAATACTTCCCAATCCCTGCCACTGAGTGACCTTTGCTTAGAGAGTTGGATGGCAGCCCTTGACAGAGCCTTACAGCCAGAACACAGTAATGATAGCTAAAAAAATCACCCATGTATTAGACAAAATAAAAAGGGTAAAGACAAGGGAGAGGAAACCTGATCTTTCCTTTTTTCTTTTGTCTTCTTTCAGGTGTCAGCTTGAAATAAATGTTTTTAAGTGTGTTAAAATATACAGGTAGAAAAAACAGACCTAATTTTTAAAGGGTACATCTGGTTTTCATATATTTGCAAGTAGATTTTTCTCACTATTCTGTAAATCTGTTCCAAATAGATATGGGCAACATAGAGGTAGTGGCATTTGGGTTACTCATAAAAGTAGAAACAATCCTGATCTAGGCCTTAGTCAATGTTTTTAACTTTAAGAACTACTTCAAAAGAAGACAGCAGATATTTTCTCTTCATGAAGGCTGTTCAGTTTTTCTGAAAGCTGAGTGCCTGTATAGGGGACTACATTTGTCTTTTTCTATAAGTGGGAAAGAGGTTCCCAAAATCAATGAACTGCAGTGACAAGTAGTTATTTAATTTACTTTTTTTAATTCTTTTTTAGGACTTCAACTTAAAGCATTTTAACTTGGTTTCTTTGCCTTAACTTCTTGAAGGCTTTAGAAATACTTTTTCATTCACTTTTTGTGGTTATTTGAGTAAAACAGTTCACAATTAACTGAATAGTCCCAGAGTAGGTATCTTATAAGGAATAGATCTTGCTGTATAGAACTAGCAAAATAGGAACAATAGTAAGTATATACTGGATGCTGTTGATGGAATATCACACTTAGTATTGACTTTGTTTAACATTTTAATATTCGCAGCCACAAAACTGAAAAGCAAAGAAAAATACATTTCACACTCTCATTTATCAGTGTCAGTTGTAACTACTCAGTATAGTATCTCATTGTGCATGTAAAATTCACTAAGCCTTAGATAACCTTCTGGGAGAATTGGATTAAAGAACACATGCAAAATTTGTCTATTTTATACAGGCATAAATATTCATATGAATACTAAGAAGCTAGATATATTTGTTAAATTGGTATACTGCTCCTGCATTTACAAATCTGTATTGTTAAGTAGGTGGATGTTGAAATACACTGTAGTTAAGACTTTGATCTATGAGTTAAAACACTTTTCCTAAAAAAAACCCCAGCAGAATATTTAGAGATCTTAACTCTTTCTTCTATTTAATAACAGTAGTTTAAACAAAGAGTAATATGAGACTGTCTGACTTTCAAAATTAGTATGAATTGATTTAGATTAAAATCAGATGGTTTTAGTGAAATTTAACTCCTTCAGACACAAGTGAAAACCAATTGCCATCAAAACTCTCCTGGAACATTCTTCTGCGGAGATGGTGGTATGGTATGGGAACACTTTGTTGGTGAGAGAGATGGTATCCAATTCCTGGCCCAACACCGATTCAGGCAAGTAGTATCTTGCATGTCCTCATTCCAGGTAGTCCCAGAGAGTATGTGATCACTTAATGTTATCTGTCTGAGAAGATCTAGTAATCTAGGTTTAAATAAAATGATGAATCATCCTCTGGGATGATAATCTTTGATGTTCACCAGGAAAAGATACTAAGTGTCTGAGTAAATTATATTCTTGATTCAGTTGCTTAAAAACAAGAGAACACCCTTTTACCATTAAAACTGATATGAATTGCACAATTAAAATAGCCCCTGAAGGTACTCCATCTTAAAACAGAGTTCAGGGTATTAAAATCTCACAACACAGACAGAGTTGGTTGTTCCCTAATACTGTCTGATAAAAAACAAGTTTATTAGAGTTTGAAATCTATTTTCCATGATGAACTATTGCTACACTGGGAAAATACACAATTTTGGATTCTTGTAATGGGGGCTTTTGCCATTTTAGCCAAATACACACCGAGTCAGCCTTCACAGAAAATCTCAATACGACGATGTTTAGAAACCAGATTTGAGATTCCAGTAATAGGATAATAATTCTGTAGTTCCCTCTCCTGGAACCTGTTGTGGTGCATAGGGACACTCATATACACACCTGGAATTAAAAATGGACTGCATATAGCTGGAAAACAATGAAGTCTTGATTTTCTTTTTCTGCCTCTTCAAACTCAATGTAGCATTTTCTTTAAAAGGAAAACATCTTGTACATGTGTGGCAAAAGATAGCAAAAACTAAAATATAGACTGGAAAATATCTGGAAAAGTGCTAAGTGACATCAAAGGTAATATGGTTATGAATCCAGATGTATTTGACACAAATTAGGCAACTTGATTTTTATTTTTTCCCATTGTAAAACGTTTACTGTTTTTAACCAAAGCTTTTTACCTGTACTGTTATGCAAGATTTTCATACATATGAATAAGACTACAGGGAGTGATTTGATTTCAGAGACTTCCTTGGTATTCATAGGATAATTTAAGTTGGAAGACACACAGCAGGGTCAAATTATTTTAGGGTTTTTGATGCTCTGTCCAGTTGAATGCTCCAAGGTGGAAATAACACCTCTGCTTTGGACTGCTGTTCAGTGTTGGAACACTCTTATAGTTAAAAAGTTTTTACCTGAATCCTGACTGAAATTGTCCAGTTGCAGCTTATATGCGTTGTCTCATTCTGTCACTATGCACTTCTGAGAGGAGTCTGGCTTCATGTGTCTTCACTTACACTTTTCATTCGTGTGTATTTGAAAAGGGAAGTAAGATACACACTGCCTCTGTCAGCCTCACACCCATAGCAGTGTCTGTTCTGGACTGAACAATCCCAGCTCTGTCAGTCCCTCCTTGAAAATAGTGTGCTCCAGCCTCCTAACATCCTACCTCTGGATGGTCCTCTGCAGCTGGACCTGCTACAGTCTGCCAATGACTTTCTTGAATGCAAGTCCACAAGTGTACACAGTGTTCCAAATGCAGTGTGTTATGACCCACCCCAGAAAGGGAAGGTAACCCAGGTTCTTATTGATAAATATCTTGGGGTGGATGACATGGAATAGTCAGTGTTTGTATACATATATACATATAGGTTTATTTTAGAACAATTTTGTTTCAAATGTAAACAGGTACTTTGCTGTTTTGGGTGTTATCATCTATAGTAATACAGCAGTATTAAAGCATAAAAATAACACTTAAGAAAATATACGAGGAAAAAGAAGAGAAAGAAAGGATAAGGGTCCTAAGATGTATATAGTCACCACACACTGGATCCACCAATGAAACTTGGTAGTTGCAGATTTCATGTCTGTTGGTGGAAGGGGTGGTCACAGTTCTGTTGAAGTGATGGTCTTGATCCATTGGGGCTGGTGGAAGCCTTCCACAAAACTCAAACAATTTCATGAATTATTTATAAACTTCAAGCTCTGGTAGGAACACCTGGTACCTCCCCTGGTTCGAGGAGCTTTACAATGGATAGTGTCATGGGACATGACACAAGTCCGTGACACCTCCTAAGATGTCACAGCTGCCTGTTATGTCAGCATCAATCATGATCCATCATGGTTCAATGTAGTTAGAGTAAAATCAAAAGTGAGCAATTCAGACCTATAGAAGACCCTGTGAGACTGAAGGCAGCTAAGAATAAACAAGCCACAGCTGCTCGGAGGAGTTAGTTTCTCATGGGAGCTCCTCAGGTTTCTCACAGCACACTGGAGAGGTTCTTGAAAACATCTAGGATAAGTACTATAAGCATGGGATTTGTGAGATAATGGGTTCTAACCAACTGAAGTTTCTAGCATGGTGATGTGTAATTCCTTTTAGCCAATAAGATGTAGTTCTAACCATATATAAACTGTGTGCTATGTGTAATAAAATGTCTTCCAGTTCCTCTGCCGTTTATTTTTTGTTTACTTTAGTTCAACATTTAAGATGCACAGCCCACACTGGATGCAAATGTCTTCAAGGTTCTCCAAAGAGATTTTTACAGCAGAGTCATCAAGTGAGGGAGGACATTGGCATGATAAAAAGGATTATGCCACCTCACAGGCTTTGCCCCTTACGGGCCTCTTCCCTTATCTGGAAATCCAGTTAGTAGCTTCAGCTATGCACACCCTTCTGCACCTGGGAGAATATGACAATGGCACCCACTTATCTGACCTGAAGGTCCTTTTGCAGTAGGCATATTCAGGGAGGGGTGGGCTTTGCTGGGTGAGCAGCTGTTTCTTTTCAGTGTGCTACAGTGGACAAAAGTCTTTTGGTGATCTGACAATGTTTAAGCCATTAACTATTTCAGTCTCTAACACAGTGTCAGAGCTAATGAATGGAAGGGAAATCCACTGATATGTTGGCTGTATTCTTCCTGAAGCAGTTCAGTACATCTTTCACCCTCTTTGCCGCAAAGCCATGCTGTAGGCCCACGCTCAACTTTTTGTCTGCCAAGACACCTAGGTCTTTTTCTACAAAGCCAGACATCCTCAGCCTGTCCTGTTGCTTCCAGGTGTAGGATTTTGCATTTTTCAAACTTCAGGTGGTTTCTGTGGGGTAATTTTTTCAGCATCTTGGGATTTTCAGGGTCTCCAAAAGACACCTCTACCTTCCAGTATATCAACTGCTCTCATCTATTTAGTATAATTTACAAATTTAGTCTTGACTGAGGAGATTTTTCAAGAACTACAGATGGGTTTAGTATCACTCCAAGGAAGTGAAAGTCTCTAGATAGCTCATGATGGACTTAACTCTTTCCTTGGAGGCTTCAGTCTGTAATGACATTGATTCACAGCACAGTCATACAATTGAAGTAAAAGTTTCATGTTGTGCTTAGACTAAGATTCAAGTGAAAGGATGATATAAATATGCAACAGTAATGTTAATGTTGGTATAAAGAAGAAATGAATGGGAACGTTTGAATAGAAAAACGTCAGAGGAAATGATGAAAGGAGAGATAAGAGAGATGTGTTGGTGGCATCTAGATACGTGTTTTAATGAAATCATAGCATATCTGCATGCAGTATTTCAATAACATTCACTTTAGGGAAACAAAAGCAAGCCTGAAACAATGGACAAGCAAAGGTAGCAAAGAAGATACAAAGAGGGAATGCATTTTGTTTCATGTGAAAGTTTACTTTCGCTATCTAGTCATAAACTGTATAGAAGTTACTTCCAAAAGCCAGTGTATTGTCAGTCTGTAAGGGACGCAACAAGAATTCAGGGGCTGTTGATGTGCCTTGGCTTCTGTATTCACCATAAGTGATGTTCTATCTTCTGTGGCATTTGAGTCTGCAAGGGAAATATTTCTTAAAATTGACATATCTCAGCCAGTGTGGTCTTGCATTGAATGGTGAATGCTATTCACTGCACACCTACAGTAAAGGCTAGCAATAGGAGCACCTTGAAAACTTCACATGCATTTTTTCCTCTTTGAAAGTGGAAGAAGAAAGGTATCCATCAGACAGGTAGCAGTTGCCTCTGCTGGTACAAAGCTGAAAGAGGCTTATGTATGAATGATGTATAAAAAGAATACAGTGACAACTGTGTGTAGAAATTAAAATTTGTAGTTATAAACCTTTTGTCTATTTTTGAACCCCTCAGCTTTGACATAATGTTCAAAGAGAATTATAAAAATATACCAAACACACCTATGGGTTTCAAAAATGTTGACATTATCAAAAAGTCAGAATCTATTGTTACAGCTAAATGAGGGAAAACACCAATCTACAACTGCTTATTTTGATGCTGCTGTCATTTCTGTTACAAATTACTTCAAACTTATAAGTAATAAAGTCCTTATGACAAGAGATCTGGATGCATCATTTCTTGAAAGTTATTTATTTGGCTTCATTGTTTGGTAAGGCTTTTGTCCCTTGAAATATTAATTAGTTCATATTTTGAGAAAAGAGAAACAGGAGAGATTTTACATATTTTGACAGAGACTGTATGACATAAGTATGTGAATGATTTTTTTTCATCTCACAGTAAAACTATAGTTAAAATTATTGATGCACTTGGTCTAGACTATCTTTACCAAATCTAAAAAGCCTGTTCTCCTGCAGCTTCTACATCCAATATGTCATGTGGATTGTAATGAATAAGTATTTTGTGGTTCACCTTCATGTAGTTCAGTGCTAAGTAGGAAAAGTAGGGATTCACCAAGTTTTTTTCCTCAGCTTTTGGTTCTGTGCTGATTGGCTCCATCTACCTTCCCACTGTTCTACCTAGAACTCCATTAATGTCCCAGCTTCTGTGCTTCTGCTGTCCTTAGCATATGTGGCAGAAAAAAGAGGAATGAATCCCAGGAATCTACAAAATGATTTTCCTGGCAATGGAAAGGGACAGAAGGTTGCGGCAATCAGAGGGGAAGGCCTCATGGAAACAATTAGCAGAGTCGTAAAACCTGTCTGAACTCTGCAGAAACAGGCAAGGTACTTTTGCATTTCAGAGAGTGCTTCTTTATTTTAGTCATCAACAATAACATTTTTCCACCCTTATTATGGGTTTTGTCTTACTCCATAAATGCCCTGAGAGAAGGGGCGCTTGTTCAGTGAAGTATTATACAAAAAATCCAGGACAATAAAACTTGTATCTATCTAGCTTTAAGTACTCCTGCTGCTTCCCAAGCTAACCAAAATCAATTGTTGAGAAACTCACAAATGGGTTGGGTTTTTTCCTGTGTGTTGTTTTTATTGTTTGTGATAACCTTATTAGAAGCTAACAAAACCCAAAGCTTGCACTGTTCTTCCAAGAGCTGCATATTGTAACTTGTTTGGCAGCTCTGAAAGCAACATGACAGGAAAAGTTTCTGAAATCTTTATTTTAAAAGGCTAGCACCTTAACAAAAACTCCTACTGTGATTCCAGGACATACAGATGCAATAATTTTCAAGAAGGTTTTCACACCTGGTTAGCTGTCACTGTGTTGACAGAAGAATGGGAGGGAAGACTGCTGCTGTGCATTTTTGTGGCTGCTTATTTGTTCTGTTCTTACCACATAACAGCTAGCAGCAAACAAGCCATGATACATAGTATTTTTTAAATACTGTAGATGAATGGATGAAGGTGATTATAGCAGAAAGCACATATGTGGAAAACTTGCCCCCATAACTTAATTAGGAAGGTTCTCCGCTTTTTCTAACATGTGATGTTGACTTCTGCTGTGTCTCAAGGAGACCTGCTCTTTATCTTAAAATGTCTCTGCACCCCTTGATTTCTATTTTGAAGATCTATTTAAAGATTTATGCATGCTTTGATAACACTTAAATTTTTGGCTGGGGTAAAAGGGGTAAACTGGGAAAGCACTCTTAAGTCCAAGCTTTTGATTTGAAAACCCCTTGACCACTTTCCTTTAAACTTTCAGAAATACACTTTGATTATTGAAAGAATATATCTGACAGTTTTGGGTGAAGTTGTAAATGTGTTCCAAAAAAAAAAGATTCTGTAGCAGAAAGCAGTCCTAAAGTATAGAGATGCATCTGCTTCTACACTGTAAAATTACAATAAGACAACAGTGGATCATTGGCCAATCTTCTAGTAATTTTGGTAAGAATCATGGCCAAATGGAGAGTTCTCAAACAGCAACAGGAAGGTTTGAGTTACATTATGTGTGACTGACACAATAGGTAATAGAATCATAGAATCAATTGGGTTGGAAAAGACCTCCAAGATCATCAAGTCCAACCCTTGGTCCAACACCAGTCCATTTACTAGATCATGGCACTCAGTGCCACGTCCAATCTCAGTTTAAAAACCTCCAGGGATGGTGAATCCACCACCTCTCTGGGCAGCCCATTCCAATGCCTGATGACTCTCTCTGGAAAGAATTTTTTTCTGATATCCAACTTAAATTTCCCCTGGCAGAGCTTAAGCCTGTGCCCCCTTGTCCTGTTGCTGACTACCTGGGAGAATAAGTGTGGTACTGTGAGAGAGGGTAAATAAGCTTATCCCAAGAATCAGGAAACCTTACCTAATAACTGTGTTTATTGCTCTTAGCAGAAGAACGGACCTTATTGCATTAAGTTCAGGACCTAATGATTATGCTACTTCTTTAACAGAAGTTCAAGTTAGTTCATATGAATCAAGCATCAAATTAAAGCATCTGAATCTTATGCCAATATTGTTTAACTGTGTTTGGTTTTTATGGTTTTTTTGGTTGTTTTTTGTTTTGTGGTTTTTGTTTTTTGGGTTTTTTTTTGTTAGTTAGTTAGTTTGTTTGTTTGTTTTTCTTTGTGAGAATTCATGTTCAGCTCTTGAACTGAGGTGGGTCTATTTTTCCTTACAGCAAGGATTCCCGCAAACTATCTGTGGCCATTCCAACCTGAATTGTATGGTTGTAAGAATAATTTTTATTAAAGGTTTTATTGGGAGGAAAAAATTGTTAGCTGACTTTAAAAGAAAAGATTAGGAGAAAACCTCAAAAGCATTTATAAATAACTTCCCCTCTGTCCTATCTCCTGTGTTTGGACTTACCTTTCAGAACTTTAATGTCTTTTGTATTGCAAGAAGGTCTGTGTGTTTCTCTGGTGTATAGTCCATCAGGAAGTACTAGGTCACGTGTTTCTTTCCTGTTCCACTCCAAAACATCTCAGCTTCTTTACAGTGCTGCAGACTTTTTCCATCCTCAGTCTCATACTCTGCCTCATCCCAGGCAGAGTGTGCCTCTGTGTGCCTCATCCCAGTCTAAAAATCTTTAGTCTCTCAGCATACTCTATAGAGCAGAAGTAATCTATATCCTGAGAGTTCTCTGGGATCCTGTTAGTCCTACTATGAGTGGATAATAGTTTCAAACTCAAAACCAAAACAGACGATGTCCATTGTATTGGCTCCTCACTGGTATTTCTATCCTCTAAGAACAGACATCTTAATTAAATTTTACACTTTTTCCATATGTAAGAAGCCTTAATTGGCTTTTGTAGCATTTGTTAGAATGCACAAGATGCAGGTCATTACATACCATAAACATATTAAAAGACCTTCAAATGTCACAAGAGACGCAGAGGAAAGTCTTGATATTGTTGTGATACAGATGGTCTCAGTCTTAGAAGTATATGACGTGTATTAGGCTGTCTCATCTTGTCTCTTTTCTTTTACCCTATGTACATCTAAGGTTTCTTTTTCAACTCACTTCAGAATATTCTATATCAGCTGGTGGGTGAACATGGTTTTCATTGCAAGGGATAGGGCAGCAGGGAAAAGCATGTATTTGCAAAACATCCTTTTGTTTTAATGAATTGTGGTGTCTGCTCTTTGCTGGACAGAGGAATCCAGATGATCCCAGTAGACATTTTTGGACTCAGATCAGATTTCTGCACCTATTTGCTATAAAAGCACAATGTAATTTTAACTATAGATGAACAATTGAGTGTCTATAATAGTGATGTGTATGTAATAACAATGAGGTTGTTTGAAATTATATTTAATGCAGTTGAGATATTTAACCTTGCATTACAGGCAATTTTAAAGGGTCTAGGGTAATGGTGCTTGCAAAAGCTTCTGGACAATAATGGACACACTGGGAAAGAATATAACTAACTGCAGGAAAGTAATGTAATTGCATCTCCTGCCTAGCTGTTGTATTTGCTTAAATGGGCAATTTTTGCCAAAGGCTTTAACTATTGGTAGCTGAAATCAAGTGTTTTCTGGGGAATCCTGCACCACATCATAAAATGAATATTTAAAGTCAGTGACAAGTAGGCCTGCAAGGTTAAAAAAAGCAGTGATTGCTATAGATCCAGCCTCAGATTAACTATTATTCTCCAGGTTTAATATCTTGATTGGTCCTGGATAATCAGCTCCTAAATAAGCACCTCATCGTGGTGTTCTGTTGGGAGTCCTTTTAGTTGGCACTGGTTTTCATACCATAATATAATTGATGGGTTCCTGTGTCAGAAATCACTATGCAGCCAAATAAACAATATGTCCTTCTGTCTGTTCAGAAGTAATGTAATGTTCAGAAATACTGATCCCCTGTGCCAGCTAAAGCCATAATGAGGATAATACCAAATGAACCAAAAGCTGCTTCAACATGTCTTTTCTATTACCCAAAGAATTATGAAGTTAGTACCATATTGACCTTGTTGTGACATGCTAAAAATTACTGCTGCCAGTGCTTCTTAGTGTTTTCAAATGGCTCCTCTTCATGGGGAAAAAAGAAAAAAAGAAAATACTTAGCTTGTCCATGACTAGTTTACTTTTTATTGATCTCCTTCCCACTGCTGATTTAAATGTGAATACTCAGCGATAAGGCACCAAAGTCATCTTAACAGAGGATGACAAAAGCACATTGCTGGCCAAAATTTTCCTATTATGGAGAATTTGGAAGCTTTCGTTTGGTCACCTTTCCTCTTCCCCCCTTTCTCATCTCTACTTAATTCCAGAATTAGGTGACTGCTTCACCTATGACAGTGTTCTAGACTTAATGCAGCAGACTGTCAGAAAAAATTCAGTGCTGGTCCTCTGAGTTCACTACTCCTTCTTAGATTCTATCCCACTGAACTTCAATTTTCATTGAAATTCTCTTCATTTATAGAGAGTTTATTCCATGCCAATTATGAATTTAAAAGATTCCATCTGGAGAGGATAATATAGAATGACTGATTAAAAGTGAAAAGATTAAAAGACCTCTGATGAAATAAGTGCATCTAAAGATTAAAATATATCATCTGGATTTTGACTGTGCCAAAAGAACATCTAATAAAACTAGTAAAATGTAATTTGGTATATTTTTTTAAGCATCAAAGATCTTTGAGAAAATAAGTACATGAATAAGCTGTTAATGGACATTATTCTCAACTCATTGCATTGATAGTGTTATCTGGAGTCTTGCTTTAATCCTGAGTGCTGCAAAGAATCTTTAATTATGCCTTTGCTGGTAAAGAAAAGAATGGCCTTGGAGGACCAGCACTTACACTGTTCATCAGCATATTTGGTTCCTGCCAACTCTTCCAGCTGCTGCCTGGGCAGAGTTCTTGTGAGTTATTTCTAGTGGGAAGATAGGCTGTAGCTACTGTGGGGTATTTTGAGCAGAGGACAGTGAGCCCTGTAGGTATACAAGGGTTCCTAAGGCAAGGGAAGTTCCATGCCTGTTATAGTTAGTAGAGCAGCAGTAATCTTTGTGTTACAAGATTTTCTCCATAAGCCTCTTAAAAACTTATTGGAATTAATTGGTAAAGCAAAAATATTTGTTTTCATATTTTTACTTTTTTTTATTTAAACACTTAGTAAATTGCAGGCAGAAGGACAATGTAGCACCACCACTAAAACAGTATTCAGATTTTAAAAGCTTCTTTACTTTGAACTGTATTTTCTTGTTTTTAAATTTGACTTGGGTTTAAGATGATTTTATTAAAGTATCCAAAGCTGATTTTATAAAAAATTCTATATTTGATTCTTTAAGACCTCTGACTCTCTGCTGTCATTTATCCTTTCCTCCATATCCTCACATATCCCCATCTCTATAAAAAAGCACCTCCAGTGTCAATATACATTAAGACACATATGCAGGGTCCTACAAACTGAGTTCTGAGAAGACTGAAACCAGTGATATGGACAAGACAAAACAAAGTTTAGGCTCAGATTAAAAAGCTGTTTATTAAGTGTGTCCCTTTTTAACTTAGTATTTGCACTGAGATGTGAGCTGTCACCATTTGTGGAGGTGGCTGATTTCTCCCATAAACTGCATCTTTTGAACTGGCCAAGGTCATGAACTATCACTAAAAGGAGGGTTTGGAAAACTGCTTCAGACATTGCACAGCTAGGAACAGTTTTTCTTGTCAGTAACATTAATAAAACCCCACGGAGCCAAGCTGGCATACGACACTATCTTCAAACTTGAAATAACTAATTGGTAAAGTCTGAGAATATACCTCGGCTTCCTGGCAGTTCACTTGACTTGCAAGTAAGGACTGTTCTGCTGCAAATAATGAACTAGCATCTTAGAAATGGAATGTTTAAATCTTCCCACCTCTGTTTTTGTTAGGTGGGATTTTTTTGTTTGTTTGTTTTTCTGCTTATGCCCTTAACCCTTGCAATGTGGCCGTTATGGATGCCAGAACTTTGGCTGAGTTGTTCAGTACATTCATATATTTAAGTCCATAGTTAGCTCTAAGATTAAGAATCTTAAAACTTTTTTTTTAAAACAACAATAGAGTCTTTGTATTTAAGTTCAGTGTGTTATTTTTTTTGCAGTGATATCTCCAAAGAATCTGTGTGATACCAAAAATAGTAAACCAGAGAATGACTGTGTGATTGCAGCATATTTTCATCTCCAGTTTGAGAAAAGCTGATCTATACTGTGCATTGTAGATAAACCCTGGAATAAAAATTCCTACAGTAGCTTCTTGATAAAATTCTCATTGGTGCATGACTCTGACTTTCTTTTTCAGAAGGAACAAATGCATCAAACTGAGCTTTGCATACTAAACTTTTGCAGAGTCTGTTGTGCAGTTTATATTTTACTATAAAAATTTGGATCAAGTAACAGTCTTTTGTAGACAGGAAAGGTGTTGGAACACAACTACTAAACTATTACCTGAAATGAAACACAAACCTCTAAGCTACAATGGTCCAGGCTTTAATCCTGCATAAGTACTGTGTGCATATTGTGTTTTATTAATATTTACAAATAAGGCTCTCTGTTGCAATAATTATTGCAATAGTTACAAGTAGATGACTTGTACAATATTTGTGTGAATATGCTGTCAGGTGAAATGTTATCTAGTCAGTGAAATAAAGTCCCTTACTTTTAAACAGGATTTGTAATTGTGGCTTTGAGTTGTAATTAATGGGCTGTTCTGGCTAGTTATTTTTCTGAATTAATGCATCTCTAAAAATCAGTAGTACTTACTTCAGTTGAACCAACAAGACACTTCTAGACAACTTTCCACGAAGTTGAGCTTCTCTATAGTAACTCTCCTGTGTTAATCTCAGCAATTTCATATTGATTTTCCTATTATAACTTAGCAAACAAACCTGTAGCAAATGACTGTCTCCTACATCACTGATGGAGAAACATGTTTTCATATGCCCAAGGCAATTCCATTCTCTGACTGCTCCTAAGAAACCTGAGACTGTAATAGTACAGAACAGAACTACATAAAAGAGATTACATTAAGTGAAATGGTTTACAATACCCTTAAGGACCTAGCAGCATTTGAGACAGTTTTCAAAGGTGTTTTGGCGAATAACAGTCAGACTATGGTTTTTTGGTTCTTTTTTTTCTGCACTGAAATTTTATATAAATCTCATGTTATTCATATGTAGTGCAAGTTTGTAGGGAAAAGGCACAGTCAAAGAAAAGACAAATCTTCAGAAGCATAGCTAATGATAAATTAAACCATAGTTTCTTCTTGTGTTGATGCTACCCAAGGAGAGCTGGGTCTTGAAGGTAATGCAGCAGTTGAAGTCATCTTTTCAGAGAATAACGCCATCTCTGCTGAAATCAAAATGCTCTTTCAAGAGATATAAGAAAAGAACTGTGAAACTTGTAGGCTTTTTGTTTTCTCTGCTTTTCTGAACTTGCTTTGCTTCAAAGGTGAAGGATGCATTTAGTTCACTCTGAAGTGAGAGGAAGCAAAGTTTGATAATTTACTATTAAGGGACACTTCCACTCCTGCCCCATGACCCTGTAAACTGGGCTTTTACTTCAGTGACAGTTGTATATTTTTGATAATTCTGAGAACCAGATCTTAACATTTTGAGTTCTAATTTGAGAGATGTGCTTTCTTTATTACTAGATAAAAACCCAAGCAAGCCACTTTTCATAGAATTTAGACCATTTATCTTCACAGTTATCTAAATATAGACACAAGCAGCTATCTTTCAGCAATCACATCTGAGACACTCGATTCCTTTTCATAGTGATGAGAGGGTAAGGGATGAGATGGTAAGAAGTTCAAGCTTCCTTTTCAGTCAAGAAAACCATATTTGTAGTACTTCAAAGCATTTCAGAGTCTGTTGAAAACCTGGTGAAAATTAGGTGCCTGTCCTTGTACCTTACTTAATTTCCCATATGAGGGGTTGCTGTTTTGCTAGGTTTTTCTTTACTGAATTGTACTTTACCTCAAGCACAGAAATGAAGTTTACATATACTCTTAAATGCTTGATCATCTTTCTTTCTATAGAGCAGCATCCAGGAGTGGTGAATGTTATAGTTTTCTCATTATATATTAATTTGTGTTAATAGTATTAAGGAGATGGCATTTCTCAGGATGAAAAGTACTATAGTCTCAGCAGTGTGTTCACTCTGTGTTAATTCTAATGATATACAAATAGCTAACTTTCTGTGGACATAAGGAGTATCTACATTTTATTTGCTAATTGCATTGGTGTTGGTTTTTATTGGTCTATGTATATATATGTTTTTTTGTAGTTGGAGTCAGAAGATAGTTTCTCTCATCACCCACAAAAGCCTATTCCAAAAACTTTTTTCAGTCTATGAAAAAGGCAGAATTGTGTGTATGTGAAGGGAAAGAATCTTGCTTCAAAATTGGTAGACATTTGTCAGTCTTTGAATTTTGGGCTTTGACATTGTCAGTGTCATTAAAACTAGGAAAAATGTTCCTATTAAATACTGACCTCACTCTCAGTGAAACCTATGCACACATTTTTTATTATCAGCAGGTGAGGTACTAGTGCAAGGGAATCTGCAGAGGAACTTTCCCATCAGCCAGGCACAAGATAAGGGAGGCAGTGCGGTAGAGGTAGATAAGAATATTCCACTGATGCCTCTTCATATGCTCAGAAGTCACCCGTAAAATTGGGGTCTTATTGCTTGGGAGTTGTGATGATAAAGAAGGGGAAAAGAGGTAGCAACACTTGAGAAACAACAGGTGTGAGTAAAAAGAGGCCCAACACGTGAGGACATGAGCAGCATGTGGCCTCTAGGAGAGCAGATGTTGTTGGGAGCAGGAGAGCTTCAGAAGGCAGTTGGGGTCTCTAATCTCAGCCTCACTGGTTAACCTCTGGGGCAGTAGTGGGCCATAAACACCACTTCACTTATGGCACAGGAAGGAGTGCTGGAAGAAATAGGCTACATGGGAAAAGTAATAAATATATTTCCAGCTCTGAGATCAAAGGATTTTAAGCTTCTGGGTGAGAGGAGGAAGGGAAGACTTGGCTTTGCTGTTAGGAGGTTTGATAGATCAGGCTACTTCTTATCAGTGGTGGTAGCTTCTTGACTTGTTTACTGAGGAAAGAGTCTTTCCAAAGAAACTGGCTGTCACTTGAGCATTTTCTGTGCAGACCGCTAGTAGTTCTGAAAATTCATGAATTATGAAAATTTTAAGGTTTGAACACACAGTACAATACATAAATGTAATGTATTTTAAAATGTTGTCATGATTTATTTTCTTCTGCATTTTCTTACACTGGAGTGACACTGCATTAAATCTCATTGTAATGTTCTGGAATGCAAAAGTACTTGTCAGGATTATTTGTTTTGTTTTACTGTGTGTGCACCATATGTTTTAGAAATATATTGTTTGGAAATACGGAGGATTTGTAAGTATAAAAAGCTCATGGTTTTTTTAATTTTATTTTTTTACTTTTTTTTTAAGAAAAAAGTTGATAGCAACTGAGACCAACTTCTGAGTAAAAGTGTAACAGGACAAGAAAAGGAAAGTGTCGTCATCGCAACAGACAAAGAGCACGGGCCACAGGTGTCACATCCAAAACTAATTTTATTAACTACAGCTAACACACTCAAAAAGAAAAGAAGAAGGAGAAGAATCTTTCAATTTTACAAGTTAATCTCTATATATTCTAAATCTCTCCCATGGTCACTTTTCATAGGTCTATGACAGTGCCCATATACTCTGCTACAACTTCTAATTGGATATTACACACTCTCCAGATGTAATTTTAGTTTCATGAGAAGTTGTCAACACACATTCCATTCCCACAGCTTACTCTTTCTCATCTTTATTCTTATCTTATGCTGTTTTAGTTTTTCTAGCAGTTTCCTCACAGTCTTTGTTATCTCTTGCTGTTCTCAGTCGTACAGGGAAGCCACACTTAGTCTAGGTCGAAACTGCCCTCAGTTCTAACCCCCACAGGAAAGTACCTGCTACAGTAAATCAGTAGAAGATGAAAGACTCCTCTGCTTCTCTGTTTGCCAGTTCAAAGGTAGTAAAAGAGAAGCTAGAGCAATAATGTGGCTCGGTCAAGCTCATGTGGTGTGACTTTTAACTGTGCAAATAGATCTGAATATATAATTCAGGTGTTTTAATAAACAGTATCCTTACCATATGGATATTAATTTGTGTGCAAAACTGTAATAATTTTCTAGAAAGTTGTTTATGAAATTGGCAAAAACTTGATGAACCTTTATTCACATGTCCTGTGACTGACTGTTTCCTACAAGAAGCTTTTCTTCTACCAGTTTTATATGTTTATTTATTCAAGCAATCTACATATAAACTCATTTTGAAAGATTCCTGCTTTGGTGAGGTTAATATCTAAAACTTTAGATTTTTTTTCTACTTTTATGTTAAAGCAAAGTCCAAAAAAAGTATGTTTTAATATGTGGGTAAAATTGTGTGTAAGAGTTAACTCTGACTGTGCAATGTTTTCAGTTCATTTTCTAATCAGCAAAAGGCAGTTTTGTGCAATTTTTGTGGCAGGAGCTCTTTTAAACCTTACTGTGCTCTCCCAGCATGGAATGATGGTAACTGTTAACAGGAGGGAGCCCTAATAAAGAGCATTTCTTTCCTGTGAAACAATCACAGAAACAAAATGCATTCCTTTGTCTTTAGAGGAGATTAAGTATCAGAATAATTGACAGGCAACATACTGAAGACATTTAAGTTGATATGCAATCAGCTGCAAGGATTTAGTTGTTGATATTGGTAAGAGTGTTTACAGAATTTGGTACAAATATGAAGTTATCTATACTTGTTCCCTTGCATTTGTTTGTTATGTGAAAACGGTGGGGTTTTTTTGTTTGTTTGGTTTTTGTTTGTTACCCCCCCCCC
>VWZD01012668.1:522249-573677 GCA_013396695.1 Sakesphorus luctuosus
CCCCCCTTTCCCCGATTGGGACACATAAGCAACCACAGGAATGAGCAATAACTTGGCCAATGTATGAGGCTATGGCCAGTACAGGAAATCTAGGAGAGCAGATGCAGCTGTAAGCAGGAAAGATTCAGTTTCTCTAGTGGGGAGTTTAAGGAATTATACAAGCAAGAGTTGCAAGATTGGGTCCATATCTTAGTTCTGTTTGTACGGTGTAATGTAGTAAAGCTGTTTAAAAGATGGCCAAACAGATGCACAAGAAATCATTACGAAAAAATATTTTGACATGTTTTTGAAAAAATTTCTATCACTCCAATTTGGGAGCTGTGGAAATGGAACCACCGAGTTGCAGAATCTAATGATATAAAACTGCAGGAATACTTAGAACAGGCTTTCCACCTTTGAAATTGTTCTGCAAAAATAGGTTATCGTATTCTGTTCTGTGTTTGGTAATGACAATAAAAGCCCCCTGTTAGTAAGTTCAACTCTTGTCCGAACATCTTTTTGCCGAAGTTATTCCTCTGCATTGTAGGAATTCAAGCCATATGTATAACATATAGTCAAAGATTTGCTGATGATTTTGGTCAGTCGTGCTTTCCTGCAGCCTACATGTCCTTTTCTACCTTCTGTTCTAAAGATGGGAATCTGATATGCCATTAGTTCTTGTGGATACACTCAGAAAGTCTCACTTTTATACATTGCAACTTGGCCCAGTGTACTGTGCTGCTTTACTTACTAAGAGGAGAGAAGCTGATTTGCAAAAGGCAATGTGGTGTCATGCTGAGTTACAGAGTAAGGGATAAAAATAGTTTTATCCTAAATTCAGAATTTTTTAGTTATTCAATTATAGATGACAGTGTGCATTTTCCTGAGGAAAAGGTTAGTGAGATGAAGATATGTCTTACATGCCTGATTTTGAAGGAGTACTTTGTATCAGAGGAACAGTTCATTACACTATAAAATTTGCTCCCTTATGCTGTTGAGGCCAACATTAACACACAGGAAACCTTCACAAAGCTGTAAAGTTTCAGTTTTCATTGTTTGTTCCTGTCTTTGTTATACCATTGATTTCTAATATGCAGACATGATGCTTTTTTATGTTTTGGTAGAAAACTTGGGAATACTTAGTAGGGAGAGGACAGGATCTCTTGTGTCTGTTGTCTCCAAGTGTCTGTGACAAGAACACATCCAAAGATATGCTTAATTGTGGTCCTAGTACTTTTTGGCAGAAAAAATGCAGAAGAGTGAGTGTAACAGATCCTTGAGTGACTGCCATGGTGTTCCTATGTTGTAGCCTTTTAGCTTCTTGCAGATGTTGTCTTGCATTTGCTGCACCCAAGCTGTTTCTTCAGCAGTATCCTTGTCTGTGAATAACATATGACAAAGACATACATGAGGAAAACATGAGAAAATGACAGTTCTATAGGTTCTAGTCCTCCTCCGGATCCAATAAGTGGTACCAGAAGTCCCCAAACCCCAAGATTATATATGCTCAGGTTCAAATGGGAATGCCCAGTACCTCCCCAAGGGCCAGGAGTTTCGCAATGGTTGATTTACTCTGTGAGCCATGGGATATTTTTTGACTCCTTGATGGCCCATTAGTAGACATGACCTCAGGCTGGGTGGGAAGGTGCTAACGACTCCTCAGAGGGGAGTTATCACAGCTGAGTCATTGGTGTGAATACCCTATGTCACAGGGTTCTCTAACATCCAGCTTGTAGCCTAAGGGGTCAGGTGTGCCCTGAGCAGCTGCTGCAAATGACCCATAATTAACAGTTTGTTAGAAATTATAGAGGGGGGTTAGAACACACAGTTTTCATTACACCCACACAGTGATAAGCCATCCCAGCTGCTCTAACTAGGACAGCACTGTATACAGTCTCTCCTTGTGGATCCACCTTCCTGGTGATTGTTTTCAGGCCTGGAGCATTTTGATCGTATCTGTGGAGGAATTTGTCTACGAAGGTGGACCCAGGCAGGTGTGTACATACGGTGGTTCTGATGTATGTCTGTGCTCAGTACAGCAAACAGTCGCTTCAGTCACCTCTAACCTCTAACTTGACTGCCTTTCCAGCAAACTCTACTGTATCAAATGATTGAGTGACAAGTGCGTGAGACGCTGGTAGAGTGGCAGCTGTTTACATGCAGTGTGCCAGTTGCTGCTGTTTCTGAATGGGAGGTGTGTGTAGAAAGTTGATTTGGATCTGCTGTTGATGTTGATCTTTATCACTTACAATTTCAGATGACAGTTGAAATATTTTTGGGTGAAAACCAGAGGAAACATTGGTGCAGGAATGGACTGAATATGTCCTTTCCAAATTCTGTTTTCTCTCTTTAGTTTGGGGATGATGTTTTTTTAAGGTACTCCAGACAGAACTCTCTGAGGGTACCTCAAAGACCTTCTAAAGATGAGATGCTATGGATGAGTAGCTGGTGGATAGTCAGACCTTAGCTTGAAAGAAGCTGGTGGGAACACTTTATTAAGATATGATGGTTACATGTAGGAGCAGTACTGATCCACTTGCTCTAAAGAATAAGGTTTTTTAGAGATTTCTCTCTTCTGCTACAGTGATATAGATATTTACAGCCATGTGTTGCCTTTATTGTCTTTCCTTAAGTTCTGCAAATCTGGTCACTTTATTTGTGCCTTGAAGCTGTTTTGAATCTTTCCACCAAAACTTTTCTGTCATAAAAATGCTAAACTGAGGTGTCTGAAGTGAAGCCTGATTGTAAAAGCCTTTTGTTACTTTCTGTGTCTCATTCTGGCTTGTTATTCTTAGTTAAATTCATTTCCTTAGTGATTTGAGACTACATGCCTTTTTTTTAAATGCTCATGTTTTGCATTGATGTTTTTGTTCAGAAGCTGAAATAGCATGAAAGCTATAGTGCAAAGAAAATAGAAAATATACTTGGAGGGATGTGCTTGTCAGGACAGAATGAGAGAAACTGCCATGGGTGATGTCTTGGTTTGAGCTGGCAAAATGCCAACTGTCCAAGACAGAGTGAAAAGGGAAGAGGGAGAGGGACGAAAAAACAAACTCCAAACCAGGTTTCTTCTGAAACTAACTATATGTATTTATACAGAAAAGAGAAAATTAAGAGAAAACTACAATATAACACACTCTTACACAAGTTACATATAACTAGAACCTCCCACTCCCCAATTAATACAAAGTGTATTACTCTAGATCTATAAGNGTGAATATGACTCTTGATTATTCTCTGACTGGAATTTGCTCACTTGGCTGGTTGGACACCTCTTGAACAGGGTTCTACCTTTGAACCATGCACCATTTATACCAGTACTTCATAGCTGTAGTTTGTTAACTGCACCCTCAATAACTATAATAGTTATGAAGGATTTTTGGAAAAGATTACGTTCAGTCATGGCACAGCTGTGGAAAGAAGGAAGTGAGGTGTCCACTAAAAGGAGGTAGACGTACAAAGATGCATTGAAGTGATATAGGCTAAACTAGCTGGTTTTTTGTAATGAAAAGTCAAAGATGTATAAAACATCACCTCTTGGGCATTATATGACAAATGTATTTTTGACTAGTTATCTGTTAACCTGAAACAGCTGAGTTCAAAGTCTAGAAATCTTTCTTCTCTGGACATGAAGACAAGATTATGTCACATATTCTGACTCTTTTCTGTCATTAACTTTCCTACTGGATTTTTCTTAACCTTAAAAGCATGCAAAGTAAGGACTCTGAACAATTGCTTCAGATTTTCTCAGTGACCTTATGCTTATAAAGCCCTGTTCCTGAGTGTATTGAGAAGCAGCTGCCATAAACTCTGCCTATTTAATTCCTAAACTTCATCAGAAACAAAAAATTAGGCTCCAACCTACCTGTCTAATCTAATGAAAATTTAGAGAGATGTGACTGAACTCTGAGCTGTCTCATCTCTTCTTTGATTTCAATGTAACTATATGAATAAAGCAATTGGAGTTGGGCGTTGTATTAATTTTGAAGTAATTAAAACTAGAAGCAGTATTAAGGTGACATATGCAGGTAGTAACACTGGAAGTCACTCATATCACACAGTTTGGATATGCATTCACACTTGTGAACAGCATACTTGTGGACTTACCTTCTCAGCACTGTGAAAATGACAATGTATGTATGGAAACTCTAAGTTTTCCTTCCTTGATCTGTTTTCTGTCTTACATTCTGTGTTGCTGTGTACTCAAAGCATGGAATTTAAAATTAAGAAATGGTTGCTTACTCTTTTGTCAATTAACCATGACTTTGGCAGAAAGTAACATAGCATAGATACTGAGGAAACAAGTGATAGATGTAGGCAACAGCCTAATATGTTTAATACTTTTACACAGCGTATTTTGATTGTTAGCTTCTTGGGAGATTGGTTAATTGCATGGTTATCTTCTATGTAATTTGTAAATAAATAAGCTTTTAAAAGCATAATTCTGGGAGGGAGTCAATCTGAATGCTATTCATGTTGACAGCATAAAGTCTACTTCAGTTATGCATTAATGCCTAACCTTGTTTGCTGTGCTTCAGTGGAATTGTGCAGAATGGCTTGGATCAAACCCAAATAGGAAGAAATTTTACCAAGAGTTGTTGAGTCTTCTTCTGGAGTTTCTAACAGCTTATAATGGGGAAAGGGCTGGGAAGCAGGTTTACCCATACTGACTAATTAGTAGAATTAGCATAATTACTCTGCATGCATATAATGATACTAAAAGTAGCTTTGTGGATCTGCTAGGAGAGCAGGTTTTTTAAGTTAGGCGTAGCAAAATCTTTTATTCCTTACATTTTCAAGGCTCTTGTTTAATGCTCTTTCCAGCCAAGCAGTCTGGCCTGGATTCAAAGAGTTAAAATGGTGATAATGAGGCTGTGGCTTGACCATGAAGTGCCTTAATTTGGCTTTAAGACTTCTCTGATCAGATCAAAACTCCCCATCACTGTATGATGCAAAGTGCTGAGAAACTGATAAGCTTACTGTGAGAGCTCACATTGGCTGCAAACACTTATATAAGCTACCCGTGCACTGAAGGCATTACAGTGGATCTGCTATCATTTTTCCATGTGTTTCTGTCTTTATGACTTATCAAGGGTTGTAATTTGTAGATGACACAAGAAAACATGAAAATTCCATGAACCATAACATGAACCTTACCAACAGGATGTAGGAACACTATATTTAATTTATCAATATGTCATCCAAAATCTTGTTTTACAGTATATTCCTATTTGAGTACATGGAGCAGAGGCTGCTATGTAATCAAAGTAGCATATATTTCTTTAACTATGCCTCAGTCATTCCAAACTCTGGAAGCTCAGTAATTCTTGCAATTTGTTTTTCTATTTTGTAGATGATAGCTAGATAAGAGTGGGGGGTTTTCCCAGCTAATAACTGCATAATTCTAAAAACCCCCAAGTAATTAGAATGAGCCTTTTAATGCACAATATATATAAAAGTATACAGCTGAGTATCTTCCATTCTAACTTCACAGTATATAATTTTCTAGATTTTTCTCCATAGATTTTTCTCTGTCTCTGTAATCACTTTAAAAACTGCATGATAGAGGGATAAAGTGATAATGTTTTTTTGGGGGGGTTTATATACTTTAGATGGACAAAACAAAAGCAAATATAATATGCCTTGCAATGTCTGTGAGGGCACGTTGTCTCCCAAATGTGAAGTTTGGCGAACACGGGAATGGAAAAAGCAGCAATCATGATCTTAAAACATCCTGATTAACCTTTTTTTAAACTTTTCTTTTTTTTTTTTTAATGTTGTTTAAAATAATACATCCCAGTCAGCTGGCAACCTTTGAAGTTTGGTTCAGTTTTTTAGAGTGTGCAGATAAGTGTGAGAAGTTAAACTGCATATACTTTATTTCTATGAAATCTTGGCTACTGCACTTGGTCTCCCTCCTCCGTGGGCAGTGTGAGGGAGAGCGACACTTGCCGAGGCAGAGGCTGGTGGTGCTGGCATGTTCTTTCCAGAGCCTGTATTGGCTAGATGAAACTCTTGGAGCTCTGCAACTAACTGCTGCTCTGTTTTCTACCTTCTCATGTTCTCTCTAAAGCTGGTGAACATAAAGACATCTGCAAAAACGCATAAGCAGCTTTACTTTTCCAACTATACTGATTTCTCCTAGCTTAACACCTTACCAGGTTTGTCTCAATTTGAATCTATTTCTGCCAGCTAAAAATAGAGACTGTTGTCAAATACCTTCCGTGAAAGTAACCTGTTACTGAGATAAGGAAGGAAATGGGATGACCAGAGCAGTCTTTTGTCAAGTTTGCATTGACTGTGTGAAATCACATGTTGTCTCATGTGGTCTGTTTCTGATGTTACTGTCGGTCAGTGCAGCGGCCTCAGAAGGGACAGTGCAGAGAATGGAGTGATCTGTTCATTGATGGAGATGAATGTTTACAGAACAGAGTTATGGGCTCTGACACACTGGTACAGTCATGCAGAATTCAGCTCACACCTCCTCTTATTAATGCTATTTATTACTGTGTTGAGATAGTGACATACTTGGCTATTCCTAGAAAGGACACAAATGTCACAGACACTTTTTGGCTTGTTGACACTGTCCAACTTAGAACTACATATTTTTCACTGTAATAAGATGATAAAAATAGTATTTCCTTTTTTAGCCAGGATCTGTAATGCATGGATGGGATGAAGGAGCTGGGACATAGGCAAAACCATTCCCAGATGTGTCAGGTTGTTTGCAGATATTTCAAAATTATCTGTTTTGGTGGAGATTCAAGTTACCAATCTGGCTACTAGTGATCTGTGAAATTTGGTATTTGTCAGAGTTGCTGAAGTAATCTCAAGCACTTCACTGGGAAGTCATTGTACTTTTCTGTTTCCTTACATAATTTTCCAATGGTATGTTCTGGTCTCTAGTATCAATTCTGGGGCCTTTTTTTTTTTTCTTTTTGAGAGAGAGAGTTTTTTGATCTGCAGACACAATGTATCTGTCTAACCTCTAGAATTTCATAAATAGGCCTTACTAGTCAATAGTGATCTTTACTGAAAAGAATTGGTTGGCTATTTAAATAATGCCTCTTCTGTAAAATTCCTCCATATGAGTAGCTTTTTAACAAGGAGAGTTTGGATTTAGTAATGTGGAAGCAGAGATATACAGTTTAATGATTAGATGATTTTTAAAATACCTATATTTTATTTCCATTGCCCAAATCTAGTTTTCTACCTAAGTCTTTCTTTTTGTAAGCCTCTAATGTGGTAGAGTTTTTCAGGCATTTTCATTGCTATACCAATTCACTTTAAGCTGATGTGATTGATAAGACTAAATTCCTCTAAGTTAAACAAGTTTTCCCTTTTATTAGCATAATGAGATGAGGAACAGAATTGCTCCTGAAATTGAGAGTCAGAAGAATGAGATTAGTAGAGTTTAGGATAACAGAAAGGACACTTGATTTAAATGAATGTCCTGGTTTCTATATACTTAAATATAAAGAAATTACTAGAAAGAGCTCCCTGAACAAATCTTTGACTTCATTCTCCCCAGTGCAGTTGAGAATAAGACGTGTCCTTAGGAACATCTTCAGGAAAAAAAGTGAAAATTGGAAGTAAATTCAAGCATACTCCAAGGATTAAATCTGAGCACATTAATTTTTTACCCAAAGCAAGGATACATTTTATTGGCTTGTCTTTTCCTTACATAGTGGTAAACATTCTCACTTACAAATAACAAAGCAGTGGAACGTGCCTCTTAACTTCAAGCCAGTACCTGGTCTTGTTAGATTAAATGGTCACCTCCATTGTATGTACTCAAGTGCTTTTCTGGATCAAGACATGTATGGTAAGTCTTGCTAATCACTGACAGTGTACAGAAAAAACATTAAAGGCAACATGAAAAGTCTACAAAACCCACTATATAGCTCATCTGTGGCCTTGAAAAGGTCACTCAGTTTAAATTGCAACTTCTCACTTGCAACCGAGATAGGAGCAGAGCCCGTGCAGTGCCTTGAAACACTCAGGAAAGGAAGTATCTGAGGTTGTTATCTAACAGTGATGCAAATAATTCTAATGCAGTTAAAGTGAGTTGCATTGTTTCAATAATGCTAAGCCCAAACTAAAGTCTCCAGGCATATCACACTCCCTGCTTCTGTGCATTCCTCAACTGCTTAACTCCTGTAGCAGCTACAGCCGTGTTATCATGGTTTACAGTTCCAGCTTGAGTTAATTCTGAGGAGGTGTGCTTCAAACTGTTTGCTAGGTGCTGGTGCATCCCAGTAGGGAACATACTGCAGAAATGTATCCAGGATCACACACCTGCAGCTGTGGACAATTTATGCTGGGAAATTTCCCTGAGTTGTCCATGTTTTTTCTTTGTACTAAGATCAGAAGAGCCATTCGTTCCATTCTTAAAATAGGAGTAAGCATGGAGGTGTTTACTACTGTGAGGTAATTCTGAACTAGAGTTAGAGCTCTGTGCTACTTAGGCCTTTAAATTGGATGGAAAAATACATTTTCCTGCCCTAGGTTTCCCATTAAAATGGCAACACAGTACGGAGTGAAAGAGCTACTTGGGGAGAGAAGCCTCAAGTGCACAAATAGGCTTATGCAAATAGTAGTTTGCAGGAGAACCAAATTTGTGTGGCACTGTTTGATAGGAGATCTGCATTACTTGATTTGCTCAAAAGTGAAGGGAAAAAAGTGGGATGTGAGAAAGATCTAACCCCCTAAACGTATCTGTTATGGTAATCTTTACTAAATTATTTTGACGTAAGGCCTCCTTTCACGCAGACTTCACTATATGCATTAGAGGATATGCTGCAATCTCGAGTTCTTTCAGGAATTAATTTTACTCTAAACAAAACAGATACATTCAGAGCCATCTATTTGTCTAATTACTAAGTTGGAATATAATAAAGCTAATTAAAATTACTCTCTTTTGGGGTTTTCTGCTTAGTCCATGAGAAAGAAAATACTGAAACAACAGTTTAGACATCAAAGCTTTACCCTTTTACTGTATTTAAATTTCATTAAAATGTGCAAAGCCATTTTAAAAGCTGGCAATGAATGTGCTGAATCATTTTTTTCCATGTACACTTTTCTGCAGGCTCTTTGCAGTGTGAGGACTGTTTATATACAATAATTTAGTTTGTTGTCTCTGTGACCAGGTTATATCAAACTAATGTGACATCTGCTAGAAGGCTGCAGCCTTATTTCCCTATAAATGTATTTTCTCCTTTGGAAAACAACACCCCATGTTTCTGTTTGCTAAAGCAGTGAAAGAAGTTCATAAGCAGAAAATGAATGAAGTCATATGCTGACCTATGGTATTTTCCTTTAGAATGACTATTTCTTTTCTGATCATTTTCTTTGCTTTCTTTAGGACTAAAATTTCCTCTGTCTCCTAGAGTGTTAGAGGGCTGTAATGTTGTAATTCCAATCTGTATTTCAAACATATTTTTCCTTGCTGTGAAATTTACCGGTCAGTGCAAGAAGGGATAGAGCAGAGATTGTTGTTGCATAAAAAATACAAATATTGTGCAGTACATGATCTAAACACACACAGCATGGGCAAGATTTGTCTGTTACAGAGATGGATCTGACCCCACACATTTTTACCAACTTGGATTTCTGAGATGTTTGATAGGAGGCAAGTTATCAACGTTTTAATCTGAGGTAGAAATCCCTTTGAGAGAAAGGTGAGTGGAGCACCAGCTCTGGAAAGCTTTCTGTCTTTCCCCCTCTTTTCTATTTCTTTCTCTCTTTTCTTCATGTCCTTTCTATAATCAAGGATAATCTATAATAATTTCCTCCTGCTTTTTTCTTTAGTGAAGCTGTCTAGGCAGTCCAAATTTCCCTTTCTTCCCATTTGTTTCTGGGGCAGGGCAGAGACAGTCTGTTTCTCCTGTTGCAAGACATAGTATCATATCCTTTTGATTTGCAAATTGTTCTGACTAATTTCAGTGTTAATAGTGAGCAAAGAACATATGACATGTACAACAAAAGTCTATGGCTGTGAACTTAAAAGATAGTGTAGCTGTTTGACTGGTTTTGATTATATGTGTGAGGTCTTCATTCTTGAAAGGATATTTAGAAATGCTCCATAATTGCTAGTTTTTTTATTTTTTTTGTTCATAAATACTAAAGATATTTTTGTGTGAATCAAGCAGAAAATTAGGATTTTTGAAAATATATTTTATGACCTTATAGAGAAATAATGAATAATACAGCTATTAGACCAACACTGGAAAGTGTCTTCTTGAGAATACTCTGAATGAGTCACTGAATCTAAAGTTTTCTGGTCTTAGCATTATGGTATTTTTCATAATTTAAAGAAATGGAGATGGATCTGCACAATTTTTCACCAAAGTACACCATCACACACAATCAAAAAAGAAGAGTTATCAAAGGGAGAAGGTTTCACAGAACAGATCTGTGGTCTCTTGCTCTTGACCCTCAAAGGTTGAACACCATCCAAAACCAAGAATGCAACATGAAATTAATGACTCTGCTGGACATTTAGTTTTGTATCAGAGTACTACTCACCTACTGAGTTTTGTGTGTCCTGTAGAGTTTGAGTTAACTAAATGTTACAACCAGACCAACCTTACCAGGTTTACATCTTAATTTCAGACTCTAAGAGATTTTCCCCACATGAACCCTTGTAAAACCATTGCTTCTTTGGTACTCTGTGTTAACATCTGGAGAATAAGTACCTGTTTTTGTGGAAGAGATTTCTTTTAATTTGGTGAGAATATAGGCGTTTTGGCAAAAATTATTTTACAAAAATAACACGCAACTTTACAAAAGCATTACAACAGATTGCCAGGATTAGCAAACATTGCTATAGAGAATCTTTGTTACACTCAGCAGACAAAAACTCTATGCACCTTAAGTTAGGTACCTGTAACTTGTAGAAAATAAGTATTTAAGTTACCTACAAAAGGAAGAAAAGAATAAGGAAAGAAAGATTAAGAGAAGAAAATAAAGAGAGAAAAATATGAGAGAAAGAACACAGTGACCACTTAGAAGGTCACATGTTAACAGCTTTGAGGAGAACAGGCCAGGGCCCAATGGACACCTCATGTGTGCCTCTTTATAGACTTTGGTCACTGTGGCCACCCCCTCCAGGTGGGACCTTTGGTTCACTGGCCACTCCCTGACCCCATAGCCAAAGTGAGTGGTGCTGCAGTCAATCACAGGCACCGGGGGGTGTGGGCAGGCTACCAGGCAGACCTTCCTTGACTGCCAGCCCAGCCACATGGCTCCCGTGGCCATGTGGCCACAGTCCCTGTGCCTGCGGCTCTGCCATGTGCGCTCAGAAGGGCTTTTCATGTCCCTGCAGTGCAGCCCAGCCCTTCCCCTGCACACTCACATTCACAGACAAGGTGGCTCTGACCCAGCGTTAACTGACCTGGTGTGTAATACTGACCATAGTATGACCTTGCTGTGTCCACTGTGTCTAATTTGCTTTTCTCTAAGGTGGTCTGACTGTGACTGAGGAGAATGTAAGGAATTAAGCTTAACTTGTATTTGATTTTGGACTTTGCTGCTTCTGCTTCAGACTTAGAGAGCTCATGTTTCCAAAAGCTTGTCTTCTCCTTCCAAATATGCTACCTTACTTGAACAAACAAAAATTAATCAAATGAAACCCAAACACAGAAATAATACTACTACTTCTTGCAAACCTAGTCTTGTAGAAACAACAAACATTTTGGTGTCTGAACTTCTTATACTTTTGCTTTGTGTCTTCACAGGTTTAGAAGGAAAGGATTGAATACTTTTGTTGCATTTGTTAAACAAATATGCTCTGACACTGGACCAAGGACTGAATTGTGTGTTAAATTTAGAAACTGACCATTCATTCTCTGTGTTGACAGTGTTGAGTGTCCTTAAGAACAGAAATCTGTCTGGTATTTAATACTGTTTGGAAGAAATACACCTGTCAAAAATGGTGAATTTCAAAAGTTCTGCCCTATTCTGGGGGATATTTAAACAGTAGACACTCAAACTTTTAAGTTCTAAATGACTTTGTCAAAACTAGGAGTAAGAGAACTTTCAAAATTGTACCACTTATGAAGGCAACTGAAAGCTGTGTTGCTAAATGAACTTTTGGGAATCTTTTAGCTAAATCAGAAGTTGAAATGGAAAATCTGAAGAAAGCCTGTGATTCATCACATACTTGTCAGAGGTGAAAGGTATTTCAAGGCTGTGAAAAAAATTAATGAGTTGTAGTGATTTTAAATATGTAATTTATCTCCAAACACTCACTTTGTTTTTCACATACTTTCAGAACAATTCTGTACAAATGGCTACTTTGCATGTGTTATCTGTAAATTAGTTTGCAAATGTTATTATGAATATAAATGGGAAAAAAGATGAACATGAGGATTTAGTGTAAATCATTTTTGAAGATGAGACGAGCCTTGTATCACCACAGAATATGAGACATGATACATTTTATACCTTTGGTTCTGATCCTTGGGTGAACATTTTTCAACAACATTTGAACTCAATGGTCTTAGAGGTCTTTTCCAATCTTAAAGATTCTATACCTCTGACTTCCTTTTGATTCTTGGGACAAAATCCATATAAGTCTTATTCCTTTTTAATAAGAAAATCCCAAACCTCTAACAGTATGCTCTAATAAGGAAAGAGCACAAATTCTTTTTTTTTTTATTTTATTTTTGATGCTGGGTTATTTTCAAGACAGTTCTGGGACTTTTTAAATGTCTGATATAAGGACAAAAACAACCCAATGGTCCTCCTCCACTGTAGCACATCTGATATTTCTTTCTTACTAACAACATGGAAGTTACTTCACTTTGAGTAAGCTCCTCTGTTGCTTGAGGATCTAATGTACTGATGCCAGCTCATTTTTCCCCAAATTGAGCCAACAATTAGCAGAGTGTATATTGTCATGACGTATTTTGTGCAACTAAACATGCACAGTCTAATGTTCAAAGTTTGTACACAAGACAGATTTTTTAATGTCTCTATGCACCATTATAACAGTGAATTCATAACAGTGGAAGAATCTTAGAATGCAACTCAAATATTATAGATAAGACCGTAAAAAACAATTTTATTGTCATTTTAAATCAATATTTTATCAAAAAGATTAAGTGGTAGCTGGGCTTTATATTTTTACTTCTCATTTTGAAACATTATTTTCTAGTGACATTCATGATAAGCTAATAAATTTAGAGCCTATATATAACCAAACTGTAGTTTTCTTATATATGGGGAGTTTTATTATACCGGTTTTATTATATATGGGGGAGTTATTTGAAACTGCTGATGATAACAATTGATGGCACTTAACATTTGAAAGAGAATGCAGTGGTACAGAGAGAGGCAGAATATGCAATCCCCGTGTGGAGGAAAATGGTTCCTTTGGAGACTAGCTCAGAAAACAGAATGACTTTTAAGATGGTAATAAACAAAAGACAAATGAGATAAATATTATTCCCTAAAAGCACTGCTTTGAGATCAGATCCTTTGTTGCTGACCTTGCATCATGTCTGTAAACTGTTCTCCTGGGTCTTTCTGTGCCTTGCCTGGAGGTGAATTGCTGTGAACACAAGAAATATATGGAGTACAAGTAGTTCTGTGACAGAAAGAAAAAGCACACAGAAAACACATAAGCTCTGCAGTCAGTTGCCTATTTTCTTCACCGATGAAAAGGAATTCCAAGTGAATGTGGCTATATTTTCTTCAGAGACTTATAATGTCATTAATACTTTCAAGATCTGTAGTTCTTATGAGCTGCTTTAGACCCAAACATTGTGAGAGCCTGTTCTTGAATGTCCAGACTCAGAGTATAGGAGCTGTCATAAAGATGCTCTGAGAACTCTTCTCTGGAAAGAATACTGTTTCATCAGGTCTGTATGAGTCAAAATAAGTGAAACAAAGGAGAGGTGTCTGATTAAGAGAAATGGTTGTTAAAAGTAATGGAATAATAACAGTATTGAATAACAATAAAGAAAGAAATCAAACAGCTTTTGTGACCTGGATACTCTGTCATTACCGCTGTCTTGACAGCTACCCCGGTCCAGGGCTGCCTGCACACAGGTCTACATCACAGCATCTGCACAGGAGTATTGCAGGAAAAGCAGTATGGCTTCTTGTCTGCTTAATTTCCTTTTTTTTTTTTTCCTGGGAGGAAAACCTGAGTCATATGGCATTGTTGTTTTTATGTCCATTGAAGTATCTAGCCAGAGACAAAGATTTCATGGGAAAGTACAGCCAGTACATCAGCCAGTAATGTATGTCCTGTAATATGTCTCTCTGGATTGTAAGCACAGGTGTGAGGGTAAGGGGTGTGTTCTGCTTTTGACATCTGAGTCTAGGAAGTGTATTGGGTTTTTTTTTGTTTTTATTTTTTTAATCAGCTATATATGCTTGTAAAGATTGTTCTGACAGGGAGTGTGTGTGTCGTGGGGTGAGTAATCATTGAGGATAGAAAGAGATTCAAATACCCAAGTCAGCAATGTCAATCACTTTACAAATCTAAAAAAACCTATAAAATGGTGAGAAATAAGAAAGAGTATTTGATGTTTGTGTTCCTTCTATTTATTCAGTCTCAGCATTTGGATAAAAGTGTTATTCAGTGGGTTTGATTTCAGGAAAATAAAGGACTCTCCATCTCTGAAAGGCTCTGTAAGTTGTTGGACGACATCAGGTTTAAACATACATCCTTCTCTATGATAAATGACATCACTGAGAAGTTTTTATTTTTACTACATCAATCTAATTGTAAATACTTGCTGCCTGATTTCTTGATTTTGTCCTGCAAACCTTGATTTGTCTTCTTGATTAGAAAACAACTTTATAATCAAAGTAAATGCAGGCTTGACAGCCAACGACCTCTTAGAAATTAGGTTTGACATCGTAACAACATCAAAAATTATAAAAAGTCATGTAATAAATGTATAGGGGTATAGCTGTATTTAAAAATGTCCAAGTTCACATTTTTACAGAGTAGAAACAGTATTTTAATACAGTCCCAAATAAATTTATGGCTTGTGGTGTCAGCAAGATGATACTTCATGTTACTGCAAAGGTGTCTATGTTACACGTCATGTTTTATAAGTTAAGCAGAAAAGAATCATAAAAATAAACTTGAAATTTGTTTAAATGACCTCAGATTTATCTTGATACATTCTGCTTGTGTTTTGGTGAAAGCATCTATGTAAGGCTTGTTCAAAGAGTATTAAGAGTGGATCAGTCACTTAAATGCAACCAAGTCAGTAGCCATGAGTCTTTCGCAAAAAAAAAATGGAACATAACCAGAACTTATTTTACATAGAAAAATAAAAATCAGACATTTTTACTAGTAAAACAATGGAAACTTAAATAGAGGAAAAAAACTGTGCTTGGAATATTTATGGTCCAAACAAAGAAAAGAATATGGAAAAACTCTCAGATGACACCACATTTTTCTTATATATCAAGTTGTGTCTACTCAGCAGCTTTTGCAGGTTACAGTTTTTCTGCATTCCAGTTGTCTTGGCTATGCACCTCCCTATGAGCAATCATAACTTTTAATATTAATGTTTTCTGTACTTCCTCTGTTTGGGAAACCATCTTCACAAACCTGAATGAATAAAATGGCTCAGCCACCTGGTATTTATGTACTTCGTGTAGGTTAATGCACAGAGACTGAGGCACAGAAGGTTTGACTGGCTAAAACAAGATTAACAGCCAGTGGGTTACACAGAAATAGAACTCAAGATTTTGGTTTTCAGGGATGCATTTTTTAAATTGATTGTGGGATTACTAAAAAAAATCATGTGTCCATGATAGATGGTTTTATTTTCTTATTGCTGCAGTTATTCACTGAAAAGGACAGTTTTCCACACAGAACTATAAATCTCTGCTTGAAATGCAGAATTAATATTTTCAACAGCTGACCTTAGCTGTATTTTTCAGGTAGGGAAACCACTAATCTGTAAAAGCCTTTATGGTAATAGGCCTGGATCCTTAAAACAAGGCATCACTGTAAGATCAAAACATTGGTCAAGCCTTTGCATCCCATGTGATGGCCTGAGTTTGGTTCCCATGGTTACCCTGAAGGAAGTATGTGCACAGTATCCAGCAGAAAACCCCAGGAAGAGGCAGCAAGGGAATCAGGCTGTTGGAAAGATCAGACTGTAACAAGCACAGCTGCTTTTTGGAAGACCTCTTAGGGGATCTTCCAATAGTGCTGCTTCTGACTGGTACTGAACCAATTAATAGGTGGTGTCATAATGATAAAGGTTAAAATGACTCTCAGGACAATGAAGAGTTGATTTAAGAACTGTGAGAAAAAACCTGTTACTTGCTACAATTCAGCTGATGTGAATTAGTTTTCACTCATTACTTACTATATAACTTCACTATTTTACTTAACATACCAGATTGATGCCACTGTAAGTAAAATGAGAATTTAACATCAAAACACTAATAGGGCTTCCTAAAACCCTTTCTATTTCTGTCCTAGGACAAAATTTATGGAACAAAATGACCAAATTCAGTGAGTTAAACTGCTAAAAGTGCAAAACAGATGGATGAATGTTAGGTCAAACAGCCAGTGGCCTTTTTTTTTTTTTTCTTTTGACAGCTGAATACTGGTGTGAAAGGGCATGAGAGGAAGAGGTCAGGTTCACCAAGATAGTGATGACTGTGCTGTCTGAGAATACAGCTGATGTAGCAGGGCTTGACCTGATGAAACATGAATACAACCTTACCTTAAACTCAGACACCACCTCACCATACTTCAATAGGTGAAGGAAAGCTTCCCTCAGCTCAGAAGCAGTGGAAACATTATCCTAAGAGTACAGGCTCTTGATAGCTTCAATCATAGGAAAATCTAGGATTTCTCTTTGCCTTAACTCACATTCTAAAAATAATCCCCAAAAATCTACGGCTCCCTGGATGCATGGCTTTGACACATACTTTCTCCCAGGACAGGTCCCTTTGCAGCCTGCTCTTTGCCAGGGCTTCTGCTCCCCAGCCCCAATGTACTTGCTGATCTATCCTTTTTCTTCTTCCCTAAGTTAATAGTATTAACAAGTTTTCTTCTGGAAAAAAGGTTTTTGAAACTTCCACTAAGTTTTGATAGGCCCTTGCTGAGGCTGCTGCAGCTGAAGATCTGGGCTTTCTCTTGCTGTCTATTTTAGCCCTATCCCTAATATTCCTGTTAAACCCCCGAAAGACACCAAAATGTTTGCCTAATGCAAAATGTTTCCCACACCATATTTACCAATGGTTGTCTTAAAAATGTAAATATCTTTCACTTTTTAAAAAGTTGAGTTTTTAAAATTTGTTCTTCTGATTGTAGCGGTAAGTTTTACATCAAATGACATGGGCAGAGTTACTTTTACAGTTGAAGTCACCAGGGTAATCCTTTAGAACACTCAGCTAAATGTTATCTTATTAATTCAATTTTTAAATCCTATTTTTTAATACCTTATAATTTTTTTAGAAGCTGTAGTAAAAACCTTTTTTTTAAAAAATAAAAAATTATTAACTCTGGAAGGGAAATAAGTTGTCATGTGGAAAAAAATATATTTAAAGTTGAATTTGCTATAACATTGAGCATCATTATTGTGGGGTATGAAAGTGAACTTTTCTTTTTTTTTTAAATAAGTGTAGCTCTATTATCTTCATGACTTTTGAATCTGTCAGTAAATTTACCTTCTAATAAAGTATTTTATCTCCTCCTCCCCTCCTGCTTATGACAAATATAATAGATTCCTCATTTCTGCATCCAACATGAAAGTACACAAACTTTTACAGCTGAAATTTCTTCATCTGCCCTGGCATGTTATTTTAATTTTGCTTATGAATTTTAGCTAGTATGTTATTAGGGTTTTTGATATAATGTTGGTTTCTTAGACTATTTGCGCTGCTATTTTAAATGCCTTTCTGAGGGACAGGGATTAAATGGACTAAATTTGTTTGTTTTTAGAGAAGTAGGCAAAATCCTGCTTGTATGGTACTGAGTTTAACTCTTTTCAGTAAATGTTTTTATGTCCAATTAAATCATTATAAAGATTCTCACGTGTATGAGAGAGGTTTCATTATCCCTAAGTGATGTGTCAAACTGTTTCTGCTATGCATACATCTCAAGTGCCACCACTGGAGGGAAAGAAGCTGGTTCTAAATTGAAATTAAAATCAATAATGAACCTTTTGGAATGATGTGGATTTAATCCAAATGCAGCTCTAATATGTACTAGTTGCACCTTTTATGCTGAATTTGATCATGTTCCCAGTGGTTCAGGGTAAGGGATGGTTTCTGAGTCCTCCCCCCATGACTGAACTTTCAGGAAGCAGAATAAGAAGAATCCCACCCTAGGTGGAAGTCTCCAATGAACGTAGTCATGAGAGGAACATGCAGTACCTGTCTTCCTAAGAGTCATATGATTATGATATGTTTAGTATGAAAAATGGAAGAAGTTCCTCCAAAACTGGGAGGTTTCTTCATGTCAATGCTTACCAGCTCCCAGGAGTTTGTCTAGGTCCACAAAGGCATTTGGTGGCTGTGTATTTTTTCTGTTGCAGGTTCTTGTAGGTTGATAGCAAATTGTACACACACTAAATAGGCAACTGCACTACAGAGTCCTCTTAAATCCCCAGTGATTGTTGTGCTAGTAAACTATACAAGGTGATTTCTGAAACCAAAATTATATATGAAAGAAAAATAAACCACTCGGATTGTCATTCTTACTGACAGTTAATTCTATAGTACTTTCAAGTTGCAGCTGTTTTCCTTGTTTACATATTTATTGTTACAGTCTTGTATTTCTGGATCCAAATGCATGACAAAAACCTAAGCCCTGAAAAGCAAGTGAAAATGCAATTTCTCAGAGGTGTGATGATGTCTTTGGTCTTATTTAGTTCTCTGAGAGCTGACTTCTGTTATTATCTTTGTATGTTGGCATTCTAACGTTTCAAAGAGATGAGAATTCACACATAAACTCCTAACATTAAAAAAAAAACAAAAAAGAAAAAAAAAGAAATGTGGTATTAAGGAGTTCAGGTTTATATGAAACTGTCCTTTTCCCAAAAAACTGTTGTAAGATGGATAGCTTTTTTCCCCCACTCAGAATTTAGATATACTGCTTTAGTTCTGTATTCATCAGTAAAATAGCATGTTAAAATTGTCCATTTTTTGTTTATATAAATTTTAAATTTTTTGAGGTGACTTTCTTTTTCATACCATACAGTCAGGTGATAGATGCTGTAATTTCAGAGATCTCAAATAGCAAGGAGAATGGTATGGCAGAAGATTATCTGGAGCTTGTTCTGGCAATCTGACTACACCAGGACAGGAAATCCCTCTTCTTTACAGCTTGCTCTTTACATCTAACTTGAATTTTGTACTTTGGGTTCTTTTTCATTTGAGTGAAGTGTAAGTTATGTTCCTCTCAGTGGATAATGATAGTAATGGAAAATGAGCATCAAATGGAATAAAAACTTGACTCGAGCTCTAAAAGTCATACAGGGTTGGTATCTAGATGATAGGTGGATATATCTATATTCTCTATCATTGCAGGCAAAAATAGCTCAGCTAGGAGGAATTTTACTATATTGTCCTAATTATTTCTATTTAACACAAACTTTTCATCCTTGATTCGGGTTATAAGAGACAGGAAATTTACAATCAAACACCTTGGGAAAGAACTCGTATTCTCTGATCTCAGTTTGAGTGCAACACTGCTCCTCCCCCATCATGGTCTCACTTCTGCTTTCACTGGGTATTACACTTGGTGCCTCCCAAACTTTTGGTGCAGGAGGCTGGGGACCCTGTGTAACACTTTTTCTCTGTTGCTTCTCTGCTCTTCTTACGTGTTTTCCTCTGTCCCACATGTGCATTGCCTATGGCTGCAGTCCTTGGTCTTTGTGTCCCTGACCCAGTGTGAGTTGCTCAAGGCCACCGTAGCTCAGAAGTGGGAAAAAATTCTTATTTGATAGCTAATATCTGACAGCATTGTTCACCATCCTCCATTTTTTTATTCTCCATTGATAAGTTTTTATTAGTAAAATAATAAAAAAAAACAAAACTCCCTCACACTGCTGGAACAATGATTTAAATTGTGTTTACTGCAGCATTTGGTTGGATTTTAGTAGCCAGTACTTCTGCAAAAATTTCTTGTGCTGGATATTTACTTTTCTGTGTAGCTACACTTAGTAAACAGATGTAACATTCCCCAGAGAGGTAACATTTGCACTGAGGGTGTGCAGGCAAATTGCCAATTCTTCTACCCTGTGTCCAACAGGATAGTGAAAAGCTAGTTAATCAGGTACAGGCAGCAATGGATGAAATTGCTACCGGTTGCCGGGACTCTGGATAGAAAGAACATATGATGAAATCAACACCCTTTTCTAGCAGGACCAATGGCAAACATACTACTCTATAAAAATATTATTTTATGTTGGGAAAAAAAAAAAGGATAAAAATGGGTGAGAGATTGAGCAATCAAAAAACACCACCAAGTTAATAAAATAATACTTCTTATCATTCCCTAATCATGATGTTGATCACAAGCAAGTTTAGGAACTAATTATGCTTGTATTATGAATGTGTGAATGTAGCTCTATAAACAGAAGATGATAGCAGGTGATAATGACAGGAACCTTTACTTGTTTGATATAAGACTCATTAGCATTACTAAAAGACTTTCCAGTGACTGATGTGAGCTTGTTTAACGTTTAGTGGGTGCTAAAGTATTTTGAAGTCCAGAGAAGGAATAGCACTGCTTAGTAATAGCTTATTGCAAAAAGATAAATATTTTGTATGCATTTTTTAAGAAGTTGTCTCTAAGACAAATGGAACAATGCAATATAAAACCCTGAGCTCAGTGTCACTGCATAGGCTCGTGGTGAGCTTGTTTTTATCTTTAAAATCTTCTTTTCCCAAATGCTTGTTTCTTTGCTGTGGTTCAGTATCTTTTTAGCTGTGCAGATGCAGCTAAGCGTGGATTCCACTGGTAAACAGAACCAGTGATAGGAACCTGGGTTGAAGAAAACCCAACACCTCTCCCTAGAGCAAACCTGTGTTTGTTCTACATCCTGAGTTTGTTCTGTACTCTGGAGGGATCTAATTTATGCTGATAGAGTTCTATTTAATGTATTTGAGAGAAATCCTATGCCTATGGTTGGGGAAAGAATTTTGTTAGTGATGATTTCGTCTGAGATGCATATCATTACAGTTGACTGAATATCACTGTGTAGAAATTTTCAAACAGGAAACAGTTTCACGTTTCAAAATATTAAAGCTAATGCCACCTTCTTAGTGCTATACACTCAAATACTTTTTCTTTGTGGTTGTGCAGTCATTAATGGAAAAGGTCACAGAATACGCTGAATTGGAAGGGACCCACAAGGGTAATTGAGTCCAACACTTAGCCCTGCACAGGATGATCTGCAAGAGTCATGCCATGTGCCTGATAATATCACCCAAACACTTCTTGAAATCTGTCAGGCTTGGTGCTGTAACCACTTCCCTGGGGAGCCTGTTCCAGTGCCCAACCACCCTCTGTGTGAAGAATCTTTTCCTGATACCCAATCTAAACCTCCCATGACATAACTTCAGGCCATTCCCTTGAGTCCTGTCACTGTTCACTGCAGAGAAGAGTCATACACTACAATGAGGTCTCCCCTCAATCTCCTCTTCTCCAGGCTGAACAGGTGAAATGCCCTCAGCTGCTCCGCATACGGTTTCTCCTCAAAGTCCTTCATCATCTTGGTTGCCCTCCTTTGAACACTCTCTAAGAGCTTAATATCTTTCCTAAATTGTGGTGCTCAAAGCTGCACACAACATTCAAGGTGAGGCTGTCCCAGTACAGAGCAGAGCAGGACAATCCCCTTCCTCAAACAGCTGACAATGTTGTGCCTGATGCCCTCCAGGACACGGGTGGCCCTCCTGGCTGCCAGCGCACTGCTGACTCATATTCAGCCTGCCATGGACCAGGACTCCAAGGTCCCTTTCCATGGCACAGGTTTCCAGTATCTCATTCCCCAGTCTGTACGTAAATCCAGGGGAGCCCTATCCCAGGTACAGAATCCGGCACTCCCAAGTGGTTTTCAGTAAGCTGTTCACAAGCTGAAGAGTAGAAAATGTACAGGCACTGTGTTCCAGCTTCAGAGATTCATTCTACCTAGGGATCAAAATGTAATTTGGAAAGTGAAAGTAAGGTAACTATAGTCAAGTTAGAAAACTCATGAACATGTCTCTCTGGAAATTTCCAGCATCTCTTGTTTTTGTTTGTGGCATTTTCAGCCCTTCTTTGATTAAATTCCAGGAAGAGTTCCATGACACTGGGTGGCTATGTTTTGCTATAACTCCACTGAGGGGAAAATAGTATTAGTCCTTTGACCTGGTTTTTGCTTATCTGTCTTCTTTCATATAAGATGCCACTTGATTCAAGTACTGATAGAAGTATAAATAAACTTGAGCTAGGGGAAAAAAAGATGTATATAAGGAAAGTCTGACATTTTGAAGTGTTGATCTTCAGAGTAAACAAATTAAGATTCATCATTTTAGGATGCCGAATGAAAATTTGATAGTATTTTATGGCTATGGTGTTTGATCTTACGGTTTTAAGAATGAAAAGGACCAAAGAGATAAGACCTTATGATACTTTCAAATATCCTATCCAAAAAGATAGGATGTTGTGATACATTCTTACATAAAGAACTGTCAGAAATATCTTGTACCTTGACAGTTTATTGGTTCGAGGAAAAAGAAAGTGGCACTCCCCACCTAGCATAGCCTGAATACCAACCGTTGCATCCATAAGCTGGCCTTTGACAATAACAAAAGGGATTGTTTATCTACACCTGTACATTTAATTTATTTCCAGGAAGGTTGCTGGGCACTGGAGTGCATCACTCTGAAACAGTACCTGGCACAAATAGAGTAGAAAATGTGTCAGGGCCCGCTCATGACAGCTGTTAGCGTGTAACCAGTTTGGGTCAGAGGCTAAAAGATTTAGCTAGCACAAATGCAGGCTGATCCTTCTCAGCTGGCTTCAAGGATTGGCATGGTCCTGACAGTTTTAATTTAGTAGTCTAGATATAGCCTGAAAGTTCAGTCAGGATTCTGCTAGCAATCCCTTTGGTAACAGCTGCAGTGGTTCAAGACTTCATTGTCCTCATCAATGGACTGTTCCCATCTTCCTGCTTAAAGTATTGCTGACACTGCAAGGTCAACAGGGCAAAACATATTTGTACCTCAGCTGCTTCTGGGTAGAGGCCAGTACTAAGTCAGTGCTGCTGGTACAAGTAACTCTCAACCAGAGTGTTAAACTCGATATTGGAAGAGATTCACTGCTTTCAGTCCATTAGGTGTGTCTCAAGACCTGTGACTGGCAAAAAGATGGGGAAGATAGTCACAGACAGAGATGCAAGATTAGACCTCTGTTAGTTGCCTTGGAAAGAGCACTGCAAAGTTATACAAACCCTCCTTTTTTTTCATGTATATCTCCACAACACCAAGTACAGAACCATTTCTGTATCTCCACAACAGGGTTTTCTCAGTATGAATGAATTCCAGTTGCTGTGGGACAGCCACAGAAATTTTAGGGACTGGAAATTTGGAGGATTGTAAAAGCATATCAGATTCAATGGCTTTAATTGACAGAAAGCGATAATTAACTATACTGAGATTCTGCTTCCTCTTCCGTTCCTGGTAAAGTGGAGCCCAGCTACTTTTGCTTGGACTGTTGTGCATTACAAGTCATGAGAGAATGGGGTGGAAGACCCAATTCTTCAGTTTGTGTCAGGGCTGTGAGACTATTAACAACCAGAGGGTCTTAAGTACTTTTTTGTTTGCTCTGAAAATGCACCAGCTTGAAGTCTCTGTAGGTTATTAATTTGTCACGGACACAAAACATGAGGCAAAGTATTAACCTCTTGGCTTTATAAAACATTGACCTCTTTTCTCAGAATAGATATACGTGCATTCCCATGTACAACAGTCTAGGTTTAGGGCAGAGACTCTTGCTGGGACAGCATGCAAATGGGAATATTTTTTAGTGTACTTCTGAGTTGCAGGAAAGAAATGATGGTCTCTGCCTCTTCTAATGTCTGCTTACACCTTAGAAACAAACTAATATCTTGTTTCAGCAAAAGACTGTTTTTTCTGAGCCGTTAAATTAATAGCACTGCCTAATTAATAAGTTCATCTCAACTTCTCACAGCCACTCTGCATTCCTGTTAATGATTACATCTTCACTGATTGTCTTTGCTCTGGAATTCACATTTTAACCTTCTTCAGATCTAGTGCTCTTTATTGTTTAGTGTACAGATTAGTCTGGAAAATACAAGTGTTGTGCTAAGTCAAAGCAATTTCAGTGAGGATGAAGATTATTGCTTTTTTCATTAAATTACTGGTAAACACTCCTAGCTTTAATTAGTTCAGGGTATGAGAAATACAGGGAGGAGAAAGACAGAGCTAGTTACTAGGAAGTATTTAGACTATCAATAGCTTTTAACAGAGTGCACCTGCAAAACATCTATGCTCCCTGAGGTCAATACAAAGCCATTAATTAACATCAGACTATGACAAAAAGTTTAATTGGTTTTGACAGTAAGGAAAAGCTCTCCAGATTTTGAAAGAAAACTAGAACATATGGCTGTATTTTGAATGCGATTAGCATCAGAGTTCCAGGGGTTTATTTTTATATGTATTGTTCTTACTGTTGAATAGAAATTTGATGAAATGACATTTTTTTAACATTTAGTTGATCTTTTCTATTATAGTTTGTGGATAGGTAGTTTTAAGCAACCATAAACATTTGGTTTTTCTCCTCTTGTTCATAAAATACATGAGGTTGTTGCATTTTTGATATGTCTGGAATTCAGCAAGTGCTGGATTTTTTCAATACATACAATCAAAACTATTTTTGTTACAGAAATGGGACCTTACTACAACTGAAGAATGCATAATTGTAGAAGAGGATGGGAAGTATCCCAATGTAGAACTTATCAGTTTTCAGGAGATGCTTGAAGCAAAGGTACAAAAGAAATAAGATTTTACAAATTTATGGAAATATCTTAGAATATACAAATAAATTATTTTCTTGATATAGAATAAAGTACTGTGATAAGATAGAGTTGTTAATACCAGTTTTCCTATTTTACTTATGCCATAATCATAGGTAGTGAGTCCTAAGCTCAATTTTGAAAAAATATTTATTTAGGAACAAATGATTAATTTAGGAACAAAACAAAACTTCTTTGCCTCCAAATTGCTTAAACCAAAGATGGAGCATAGAAAGAAACTGGAGAAGGTTTTTTCAAAAGCCACATTTTGTTTTTGTTTTTGTTTTTGTGTTTTTTTCTTTAATATCTCTCCTAGTGTTGAATACAATAAAAATGGCTGACCTAACTAGAACTANTGTTGAATACAATAAAAATGGCTGACCTAACTAGAGGGGATGTCCTGCTCTGTTAATGAATCATGGCCAAAATGCATGTGGGAAATAGGTAATGTACTCTATTTAGAGTATATTCTAGAGAAGACTCTTACCTTCACATGTGCTGTCCATTGAGCTACACAGACTGAGCACTTGCTAGAGACAGTGTTATTCATGCCATGTCCAAGGAACATTCTGCGGAAATAAGTGGTTTGCGCTTACTAATGCAGAGATGTCAGATGTGACTGCTGTGCTCCTAGCAATCAAGCCATTCCATAATGACAGTTAACAGCTTTAAAAATAAAAGCATGTATTTAAGTAGCGTAGCTGTCATTTACATACATTTCAAAAGGTTAGTGGTATTTTTATCTGATCATAATGCTGTTTTCATTGTGGAAAGCATACCTCTGCAGAGCAAGATGATGTTACAACCCAGGCTTTTAAAGCACTAAAAAACTGCAAAGCTTTGTACATCTTAGAGTGAGCAAAGTTCCTTGAACAGCTTATTAGAAGTCAAGTTTTTGTTAGCAATACTTAGGCTTGGTGTCTTAATTTGAGAATTCAGACTCAGAGCCATTTGTGCTTTAAATACGTTATAATATCTTGAGGGAAAAAAATAGAAATTTATCTGCTTCATGTTTCCTTTACTCAGTTGAATCAGTCAGTTGGTGTTATTTGTCAAATATGGACAATGTCTGCTCTAAAGGAAAGCAGGCACATGCTTGTTGTATCCTTAAAGGTCTTCAGTGATACAAGACATCTCCGCAGCGGGATACATTTTTGTGGTTCACCTTCTTCACCACTATAGTTTGCCAAAATAGGTAAAGTAGTTATTTCTTGCTGTATATTAATTCCATTACTTCTAAGTAATTTCTTTCCTCTTTGTAACATCCTTTTATTCATTTTAGGGTGGTTAACATATTTTCACCAGCCTTTCTAGATTCCTTTTCTCAGAGAATAGGATTTGAGGTATCTGATCAATCTCTGGACTGTTTGCAGTTGATTGTGTCCTTCCTGAGCTGTGGATCCCCAAACTGGGTAAGATCTTATGATTGAAGACTTAATAGTATGGACTGGAGAAGATGCATTACTTGCCTGTTAAACTTCTATTTATGCATACTGCATTATGTTTTGCAGGTTTTTTTACAGGACTTTGTTGACTGTTTTCATGTCATGGTTCACTAGGGACTAAATTTTAAAGTCAGTTTTGCCATTCTTTGTTTGTGTGAGTTGGATTATTCCCATAAGCATGTATCTTCAATGTTTTCCATTTTCCTGTTTTTCAGGTCATTTTTCTAATTTCTTTGGAGTTATAATCTTTTCCTCAGTGTATTTGCAGTCTGTTCCAGCTTAGTATCTTCCTTCAATCTCAAAAGCCTGTGACCTTTACCATAGTCTGTAGCGAGTAGTACCAGATCTGGAGAAACCACTGTAACCTAATGCATACTTCATCACAGTTTTGCTCGGAACAACTAAAATTCTGTAAGTAACTTTTTTCTTTCTTTTGCCCCGACCTAACATCAATTTTAGCTTCATTGATTTCCTCTAGAATTGTTTGAACATGTCACATAAAACAGACCTACAGAATCTCCTCTGGTCATGAGGCCTGTTACCCTGCCATAAAGGCATTTAGGTGTGTTAAACAAGCTTTGTTCTTGACAATGCCATTATCGCTCCAGTCTTTTTAAATTTCGGAAACTGGTTTTGTGTTTGTTCTTATATGTTCTCATCAAAGTCTGGCTAGGATTTTTCCCGGGAAAATTAGTACCTTCTTCCCCTGAAAATATAAGGAAATTAACAAAACACTCCCACCTCCCCCCAGCAAATCAAGACTTAAAAAGAGAGAATCAACATTTAAAGAGAGAAACAGAACTTTGAATTCAATCTCCTGCACCAGAATCTAAACTATATTCAAATATATATTATTTTTCTAGGTATTTTAAATTTTATTATTATAAGGTGTGAATTTATATTAAGAAAAAAAGAAATTTTTATTGATATCCTAATAACTCTCAATTAGAAGTCACCATGATCATCAGTAGCTGTTTCAGAAAGCAACTGTTTAATTCCCAAGAAAATTCCCATTAAATATTTGCCTATTTTTCTTGATAAAGATGCCTTCAAAAATCATGGTGCTACCCCACAGAGGTGTAGCCACAATCCAGCCATAGATGGAAGTTCACTGATCAACTTAAAAAAAAAAAGAANTTATTTTCTTGATATAGAATAAAGTACTGTGATAAGATAGAGTTGTTAATACCAGTTTTCCTATTTTACTTATGCCATAATCATAGGTAGTGAGTCCTAAGCTCAATTTTGAAAAAATATTTATTTAGGAACAAATGATTAATTTAGGAACAAAACAAAACTTCTTTGCCTCCAAATTGCTTAAACCAAAGATGGAGCATAGAAAGAAACTGGAGAAGGTTTTTTCAAAAGCCACATTTTGTTTTTGTTTTTGTTTTTGTTTGTTTGTTTTTTTCTTTAATATCTCTCCTAGTGTTGAATACAATAAAAATGGCTGACCTAACTAGAGGGGATGTCCTGCTCTGTTAATGAATCATGGCCAAAATGCATGTGGGAAATAGGTAATGTACTCTATTTAGAGTATATTCTAGAGAAGACTCTTACCTTCACATGTGCTGTCCATTGAGCTACACAGACTGAGCACTTGCTAGAGACAGTGTTATTCATGCCATGTCCAAGGAACGTTCTGCGGAAATAAGTGGTTTGCGCTTACTAATGCAGAGATGTCAGATGTGACTGCTGTGCTCCTAGCAATCAAGCCATTCCATAATGACAGTTAACAGCTTTAAAAATAAAAGCATGTATTTAAGTAGCGTAGCTGTCATTTACATACATTTCAAAAGGTTAGTGGTATTTTTATCTGATCATAATGCTGTTTTCATTGTGGAAAGCATACCTCTGCAGAGCAAGATGATGTTACAACCCAGGCTTTTAAAGCACTAAAAAACTGCAAAGCTTTGTACATCTTAGAGTGAGCAAAGTTCCTTGAACAGCTTATTAGAAGTCAAGTTTTTGTTAGCAATACTTAGGCTTGGTGTCTTAATTTGAGAATTCAGACTCAGAGCCATTTGTGCTTTAAATACGTTATAATATCTTGAGGGAAAAAAATAGAAATTTATCTGCTTCATGTTTCCTTTACTCAGTTGAATCAGTCAGTTGGTGTTATTTGTCAAATATGGACAATGTCTGCTCTAAAGGAAAGCAGGCACATGCTTGTTGTATCCTTAAAGGTCTTCAGTGATACAAGACATCTCCGCAGCGGGATACGTTTTTGTGGTTCACCTTCTTCACCACTATAGTTTGCCAAAATAGGTAAAGTAGTTATTTCTTGCTGTATATTAATTCCATTACTTCTAAGTAATTTCTTTCCTCTTTGTAACATCCTTTTATTCATTTTAGGGTGGTTAACATATTTTCACCAGCCTTTCTAGATTCCTTTTCTCAGAGAATACGATTTGAGGTATCTGATCAATCTCTGGACTGTTTGCAGTTGATTGTGTCCTTCCTGAGCTGTGGATCCCCAAACTGGGTAAGATCTTATGATTGAAGACTTAATAGTATGGACTGGAGAAGATGCATTACTTGCCTGTTAAACTTCTATTTATGCATACTGCATTATGTTTTGCAGGTTTTTTTACAGGACTTTGTTGACTGTTTTCATGTCATGGTTCACTAGGGACTAAATTTTAAAGTCAGTTTTGCCATTCTTTGTTTGTGTGAGTTGGATTATTCCCATAAGCATGTATCTTCAATGTTTTCCATTTTCCTGTTTTTCAGGTCATTTTTCTAATTTCTTTGGAGTTATAATCTTTTCCTCAGTGTATTTGCAGTCTGTTCCAGCTTAGTATCTTCCTTCAATCTCAAAAGCCTGTTACCTTTACCATAGTCTGTAGCGAGTAGTACCAGATCTGGAGAAACCACTGTAACCTAATGCATACTTCATCACAGTTTTGCTCGGAACAACTAAAATTCTGTAAGTAACTTTTTTCTTTCTTTTGCCCCGACCTAACATCAATTTTAGCTTCATTGATTTCCTCTAGAATTGTTTGAACATGTCACATAAAACAGACCTACAGAATCTCCTCTGGTCATGAGGCCTGTTACCCTGCCATAAAGGCATTTAAGTGTGTTAAACAAGCTTTGTTCTTGACAATGCCATTATCGCTCCAGTCTTTTTAAATTTCGGAAACTGGTTTTGTGTTTGTTCTTATATGTTCTCATCAAAGTCTGGCTAGGATTTTTCCCGGGAAAATTAGTACCTTCTTCCCCTGAAAATATAAGGAAATTAACAAAACACTCCCACCTCCCCCCAGCAAATCAAGACTTAAAAAGAGAGAATCAACATTTAAAGAGAGAAACAGAACTTTGAATTCAATCTCCTGCACCAGAATCTAAACTATATTCAAATATATATTATTTTTCTAGGTATTTTAAATTTTATTATTATAAGGTGTGAATTTATATTAAGAAAAAAAGAAATTTTTATTGATATCCTAATAACTCTCAATTAGAAGTCACCATGATCATCAGTAGCTGTTTCAGAAAGCAACTGTTTAATTCCCAAGAAAATTCCCATTAAATATTTGCCTATTTTTCTTGATAAAGATGCCTTCAAAAATCATGGTGCTACCCCACAGAGGTGTAGCCACAATCCAGCCATAGATGGAAGTTCACTGATCAACTTAAAAAAAAAAAGAAAAAAAGAAAAAAAGGAAGTATGTTCTAACATTGCTTTCAAAAAAGAAAATCCAAAGTAAACCAAAGCTAGTTATCTGTTTGCTTCTACTATGCAGAACTCAAGGCCAGTCTCATTAAGTTCTCTTAACAGCTTTGCAAATGTTCTCATATCCTTCTCATCTTCTGTTTTCCATGAGTTGAAGAGCTGTCAGAAGGCACAACATAGCTGGATTTCATCGTGGCACCACATATCTATAACAAAAAAATTTTTTGTCCCCCAGTCACGGGAATTTGAAATGTGTTCTTCAGAACAAGGATTTGAAGGAAATCTGCAGAGTGTAAATTACAATGAACAACTGGCAGAAACAGTATGCACAGGCTGTGTGGAAATGGGTGGCTTTAAGTACATTAGAAAACTCGAGGAGTAGAATCACAACTGTGTTTCCTGCCTTTTGAATATTACATTATGTAATATGTTTGCTGTCTTCCCACTGTTAAATCTTTCCTACAGAAGCTTTCAATTTCAGTTTATTGGTGTGGGTTTTTTTGTCTTCCATCTTTTATGTCAGATTATAGGGACTTTTTTAAGGTCTTTCCTCTTTTGTTATTTTCTTTCACTGTGTTTTTCTCAATTTTTTTCTCTATCTGCTGAACAGAGTGGCTCATTTAGAGCTATATTTAACGACACTTTTTACCAGATTTGTCGTCATTCCTGGAAATAAGGTAACATTTATATAATCAAGTCATGTTCCAGTCACTGCTTTCTGGTACTTGCAAGGTAAAAGGAAAATTCTATTTGTGATTCATTAGGGTAATTATAGCATTTGCCAGAGTACATGTGGGTAGGTAAGTACACACACAAGTTAGATAATTGGGTCAATAGTGAACAATTTGTCCTTAACAGAACTTGATTTAATAAAGGTAGGTTTAATCCAAAATAAGATGCCCTTTGATAAAGAAGTTTTCACAGAACTTAGAGTTTCAAAGGCATCTTGCCTATATTAGAGAAAAAAAGGTATGTGTGCCCTGTATCTTGGACATACACATATAGGTTACATTTTCTGTGAACTAGTCAGATATTTTAGTGTCTTCCTAACCGAAAAGTGCTGATAATGGTTTGGGACTCTAAACTGTAGATCCAAAATTTTATTTGGCAATTTTTACTTTTTTTTTCATATTTAACTGTGAACAGCACGTATATTGTCTTTGAACTTTTCCCTTTGATGTAAATGTTCTTTCAAGGTGAAGAACCAGAAAGAAGTGGAAGTACATATAGTTTTTTATTATTTTTTTTTCCCCTCCAAAAAAAGACCTTCTGCCTCTTTGTTTAACAACTGTAATAGCAACCCTGGCACCTTGGGGAACTGGCACAGACTGGCGAGACAGAGTAACCATGGTACTCTGCTACCTTCTGTGGTGTCCTGCCTTAGGCAACTTGTGACTTCATCTGTGCCATGTTGTCCTTGACAACATTCAAATATCCAGAGTAAGGCTGCATAAAAGATGGCTGTGCATTTCCAGAACAACTGGCATGGTTTCTTCAACTTTTGCTGTGCAGTGTTTGCTCTAATACAAAACTAAATCTTTAGCATCACAAGGGCGTTTTCTGGACTATCACAATAAGTAAAAGACTACTCCAGTGCTTCTCAACTTGAAGTAATGATGACTTCCCCAGTACTAAAATATTTTACCTTCTGTAAACAGGAACTTTCATTCTTGGCTGACCACCTGTAATCCTTGCCTGAAGTTTCGAGGCAAGTTGTTATCATCTACTGAGCTAGAATTAAAAACCAGAATTACTTGTTATACTACTCAAATAGTTGGGTCCAATCATAACCCTTTACTCCATTTCCAAGCTTTAAAATGGAAATTGTACAGTCAGAATCTAAACTGCCAAACGTTCGTGCTCCAAATTTGAATGCAATTATTTTCTGATCTGCTGCACTTTCTGTAAATGCTGCAAGGGCAGGAGAACTTTTTTTGAACAGAACTCCTAACATGTGGGTTATTATGCATATGTTAGATACAGATCTCCACCTCTGTATGTTCGTGTACAAATTTGCGTGCAATGAAGTAGATGTAAGAGATCACATGAAATTACACTCTGGGCCCCTTTGAAAATGGGACCTCACATCAATTCAGTAACTATTCTCCAACCTCTTAAGGAGGATTTTACATTCCAAAGTTTAACAGTAATTTCCTTTTTCCATAATTAAAAGTTTAGAATGCTACATCACTTAGCCAGTAAAAAGACATGTGAGATATTAATATTTTCATTGAAATGATTCATTACATGGCAATGATTCAAAATATGATTAAGGGGGAATGAACTTCGTTCAAACTCTGGCTTTGTCAGCCAGATTTAAAAACACTGAAATGATTTTTATTTAAAAAAGAAATATAAAATTAAAAGAAATGCAAAACTTTTGTAATTCTTTTGACTACAATTCTCTCTCTCCCACATCCTGATAGCTCTACTTTAAGCTAAGTTTCAGGGAGGGTCTCAACAGAAGTAGAAACCACAGCTCTAGAAAAATTCAGAGAAATAATGCTCTCTAGTAATTTGTATCTTAATGCTTCCAATTCCAGTGATTATTAATACCAATTTTATATAAAATATAAAATTGTTTTACTGCAAAATATAAAATTATAAAAGCTGTGTGGCTTAAAGAGGATTTCACTGTACTGTTATTTTTCAAATGAGTAAAAAGGATAGAATCGAATCATTCCATCATAGAAAGACTTGTGTTCAAAGAGATCCTAAAGATCAACTAGTTCCAAACCCCCTGCCATGGGCAGGGAGCCTTCCACTAGAACAGATTGCTCAGAGCTTCATACAGCTTTGCCTTGAACACATCCAGGGATGGGGCATTCACAATTTCTCTGGGCAAAGTGATGTACCGTCGGATTCTGCACAGGCTGGGAGGAGCAGGGACTCCCAGGGGGCCAGCAGGACAGGTTACTGGAATTGGTTTTTTTTGGTAACACAGGAACATCATAATCCCAATGGGTCAGGATTCCCTTTGCTGTAGATGGTGTAAAAACACAGGGCACATACAATATCCACTTCTAAAAGCCAAGGGAAAATGGGAGAGTTAAACAAAACACGATGATACTGGTTGGTACAACAGTGGCTTCTGAGCACACCACTTCTAGCTGCTGTCAGGTTTATTTGTAGGCATCTGAAAGTAGGAAGGTTTGGGGAGAAGAATAATCAATTTTCTTTGCAGATGTTCACCAGGGGCTTCTCTTAAGTGTGAGTGATGGGAGAAGCACAAAGGTCCTACAACCTCATTATTCATTTTCAAGGTGTAAGTGGCCAGTGCAAGGCCCATTGAGCTAAGTGCAGTGTTCATACACATAAACCTCCTGCTTCTTTCCCCGAAGAGTTCATAGCCTGAATAAGCTGTAGACAAAAGAGATTTATGAAGAGATTCAATTAGATGGTTTTAAAATTACGCAAAAAACTCTGTGATGAACTTGGTTGAACTGTGTCCTGAATTCCAGTCCTGTGACTTAAAAACTAAATCATCTTTTCTGACTCCTACTTTGACTCATAGAGGGTTCCCCCCGCCCCCCCGCCCCCNAAAGAGCTGGTGACATAGAGGATATTTGTATTTTGACTGTACATAGTAAAGTGGTAGTTCTCATGTGTGTTCCTAATGGTGTCAATGTGATAAAAATCTATCTTACTTTATATATATCATAACATCCAGCTAGCCAGCCTGACTGAGCTGTTTCCAGCTTGGGTGTGTAACCATATCTTGCCTCTACATCACTCTCTTTTGATGGCACAGATGGGAAAAGGATGGAGGGAGGAAAGGTGATATACAGCTATACCAATATGCATTAATCAAAATTGTGTGTGTACGTGAGAGAAATAATGGTATGTGCATTTGAAGACATCCTCTCAACCTGTAAAGTCTGCATTACCTGCCTGATTTGGGGCACAGAACTAGCAACACAACAGAGCTACAGGGTCATTTGTTTATATGCTTTGTGAGCTGCATGTATGATAAAATGATTGCAGTTTCAATTTTGATTGGCACATCTGTCTGTAAACGCAGGAAAGAGACATAAAATTCAAAACAGGTTCTCCCTATTAGTCGATTCCCTTTTTATTTTATTGCTGTTTGTAAGCAGCACGATTTGATTTTGTTCTTCCCATCATGCCTACCTTGATAGTCCAAAAGGGCAAATGATATATGCTACAAATATCTTTACTGTGTACTTTTAGTGACCATTAAAATAACACAAAACTTAAAAGTAATATAATGGGCTTTCACATATCATGTAATACTATATTTAACCATTTTGTGATGAACCAAGTTAATTTTCAAAACATGCAAATTATAGGAGCAGGCTTTTTAACATTTTAAATGGTCTTTGTCTAATAAAATGAGTCATTTTTCACTTATCAAATTCAGAAATAAAATTGCATACAGCTATTTTTGTACTGCTAAATGAGAAGAGGAACAATATTTCTTTTATTGCCTGTCAGCTCTGAATCACTATAAGTGCACTGTGGGTGGACTGTGCTTGAATACTTTTTTTCAGTACCCAGAAATCAATCAGGGTCTAAAACTCACCCTTTTCATTAGGGTGGATCTGACTGGTGATTCAAAACAGTAATGCAGCTATAACCTATGATTTTTTTTCAAGCACAGTGATATTTTGTTCCAGTTAGTTCCTCAGTTCTACTTAAAATGGAACATGTCACCTTATTCGTCAGCTGATGCTTGCAAACTTGTTGCTAAGAGTAGTTCATTGTGCTCACTGTTAATGCACCAGAGTGTGAGGTCACTCAAGACAATTTTCTTTCTCCTCTGTGATGTGTTTTTTAAAAAAATTGGAAACTGTAAAGATGAATTTTTTCCTTCTAAAATACAACACATTTCTTAAGTGAAAAGAAATTAAACCAAATTTCTAACCTACTCTACGTCTACACTGTTCAGAACACTCTTTCACTGGAGACAAATTCAGCTCCAAGTTACTTATTAGTAGAGCTTCTTATGAACTATACTCTAGAAAAAATAAATGTATAGCATGTGACTCTGCAGAACATACACCCATATTGGCTGCCTTGAAGTCTACTACTATTGACATTGAAAGATGAGTACAAGTGTAATGAACTCTTTTAAAAAATCTAGTTCTTAAACTGTGGTGAAATATCTTTCTGTTTTCTTGCTTTTTCCCATGTAGACCTGTAATATGTGGACTTGGTTTTTTTTCTTTCTTTTTTAAATACTGTCTAAGTGTAAACAACAGTAATGGAAGCTGTGTAGTATGTGCTGAGCAGTTTGATATTAGAAATTGCACTGTGTGTTAATCTAACAAAAGAAAAATGGTAATGTTTTGCATTATTTAAGATGTCCTATCATTGCCTTGCTAGGTCATTCTCATACTTGAAACATAATACTTCTTGAATGATCTTGGTAGAAATACCTCTCTAATACCTGTTGTGAAGTCCATGCTTCAGAGATCATAAGAAGAAATGTTCAAATGTTATTTTATATTTGTATTTCAAAATACTCCCTAGATGAAACTACATCATATGGATTCTAATATAATAGGACACAAAATAGAGGCACTCTTGAGGGTTGAGGATAAATAACCCAGCATTGCTCAGGTTTCAAGATGTGGCTGGAGGTCATATTTGACTGGAGGACTTATTTGACTTCAAATGACATATTTTGGTACTGTGGGTGCTGTGAAGCATTGTGGTCTGTGGGAACAATTTTGACTAAAGCCTCTTGACAAATTTTGCTGGCTTTTGAAACCCAAGCTGACCTTTCAAACAGATATCAAGACAATATGAATCCACATTAACTAGAATTATATCTCTGAAATAACTAACAGATGTACCATGAAGATAGTAAAACATGGCTCCAATGCCAAAATCAGTTAGACCCTACAGGCTTGCAGAATTAAAAGACATTTTTCCTCAGGGGTAAAGATACAGTACTGAGAAATTCAGTGAGATTTAAATAATTCCTCTATAAGGATACATTCCAACTTATTGATAAGTGCTTCTTTAAACTGAGCAATGGTTACTAAGTGTATTGATTTTTTTAATAGAAGAAGAAACAGCCTTCTGTCCAACTAAATACTGAGCCACATACACTCAAAAGAGTAGCCTTGTTATGTGGCTGTTCACACAGAAAACCACACAAATTTTGCTTTTTTCTGAGTTTGTGTATATCAGCAACACTTTATATGGTCAGCATTCAGGGCAGCTGCATTTGGTGCCTTCATTTTCTGTTGATACATTTTGCCGAATTTTAGTGGTTAGTGATACTGCAGAACCCAAGGACATAGTTAGAGTGCCTGCAGGCATCCTCTTGCTGCCATATGAGTGTGGTTGTGGAGAAATGACCTAAGCATCTAGACAAGGCAAAATCTTGGTTTACAGACTTGAAGTGTTTATTTTGTTTCATTTTTTTCCTGTCTAATTGACGTAATGAGAGATATTAGCTTGTGTCTTGCTTACAGTAGAAAGTGAAATAGAAATACTTGGTCTCATTGAGATGGTATTTTCAGAGGTGGTGTGGAAAATAGTTCTGCCTAATTTGCCCCATATAGTGTAATTCTGAATATTTGGGCAGGTGTTTTAAGCTTACAGTCTGGTGCTTTTCCATACTGATGTTATGTGCAACGGTATTATTTTTGTCAACAGCTCATGGCAATTAAGCTGGTTTAAAGATATGTATAATAATACACTTGGGCTTTTTGTGTACACACATTTAAGGACATATTTGATGTTAGGGTATTTTGCTGAATCACTCCCCAAAACTCTCAGTACCTTGCAGAGTTAAGTCCCTGACAAACTGAGGCAGCACAGCAGTCCTGGGAGGATAATCAACTTCAGAGTGCTATCACATCTAGTACCATTCCTGCTTTCTGATCCACCCCTTGCCAAACAACTCCTCTCACTAATTTTTAACATTTCTCATGCAATTTGGATATCTTGTTCTTACAAACAAGAGTAAATAAAGGCCCTTGCTTCCCTCCCCCTTTTTTCCCCATATACCATGTGATATTGATGTGAAATGTAAGATATTTTCTACACTCATTATGAATACTTAGATTGTCACAAAAAGTTACAGTGGTTTTATTAATTTCTAAAGACAAATATAAGGATAACTAACTGATACTGAACCTTCCCCCTCCCGAAGTTATGGGAGGGGGAAGTTACGAGGCAAAACAATAAACAACCTCAGTACAAAGGAGTTTATCTGACAAACTCCCCCAAACTCCCCCCCAAAACCCCAAAGATAAATTGCTAAAATCTGTGCTTTAATCCTGAAAGGTCTTGTGACATTTATTCTCAAAACACTCTAATTAGATCAATTTAGAACATGCTCACGATAAATCTAGCAAATTATTACCTCTGAAATAGGTTTAGTGGACAGTTCAGTTTTATAGTAAGGAGAATTAAGCTGATTTTAGTGGGTATAAAGGTCATCATGAGATTTAATGAAAAAAGTTAACTTTTATCATGGAAAAGTATATGACTAAATTCTTGATGGTTAAATTCTGAGAAGTTAGTTACGAGATAATCTGCAGGTATTTTTATGTAAAATAATACATTGAACTTTTTTAGAACAGAGTTCAGTAGGAGAATATGGGGAGAACTGAATTTCTCAGATGGAGTTCTACCTCAGTGGAAGTTAGACAAAACTTAAAATGTGAAGATTGCTGCTAATGGATGCCTTTCATTTTTCCTGTTTTATCTCAGCTTTCATTCACCTTGGAATGTTGCAGTAATGGAAGGATAAGTAACTAAAATCTTAGTTAGAAAAAACCATATTATGTTTTCAATTTATGTTTCTCATGTAGTGTTAGCCAGTTAATTATCAACTCTAAAATTGATAATGATTGATATTAGAAAACACTTGATGATGGAATTTCGCTCTTCTAAGCCTGATGAAGAACAGTACTGTACAGTACTAGAAGTTAGTTTTAGCACATGCGATTCTTAGTGTTGATCTCTTTTCTGCAATTTTAAGTCTTTTTCAACAAGAACACAACTGATGGTGATCACCCAAATGTAAAATGAACAATTTCTTCAAAAACATTATTTCTAGCATTAATATTTTGGTACTGACCTGTTGAACTGCTGATACTGAGATCTGATTCTCATAAATCTTAACGTCTGTTATTCCTGTTGTTGCTCCACAGCAGCTATATCCATCAATAACTCTTTGATTTATCATAGAATCATAGAAAGGCTTGAGTTGGAAGTGACCTTAAAGATCATGTAGTTCCAACCTCCCTGCCATGGACAGGAGCACCTTCTACTAGACCAGGTTGTTCAAAGCACCATCCAGTCTGACTTTGAATACTTCTAGGAATGGGTCATCCACCACTTTGCTGGGCCTTCAGTGCCTCACCACCCTCACAGGAAAGTATTTCTTCCTAGTATGCAATTTAAACCTACTCTCTTTCAATTTAAAGCCATTCCCCTTGTCAAAAGTCCTTCTCCAGCTTTCTTGTAGGCACTCTTTAGGTACTGGAAGGCCGCTTTAAGGTCTTTCTGAAGCCTTCTCTTCTCTAGGCTGAACATACCCAGCTCTCTCAGGCTGTCTTCATCACAGAGTTGCTCCATCCCTTTAACCATCTTCATGTCCTTCCCTGGACTCACTTCAGCAGGTCATTGGGCTCCTCTTGGAAAGCAAGCCATTTATGCTAATATTTTGAGTGTGACCATCCAGCCAATTCTATATCCACCAAATGGCCCACCCATCAAATCCATGTCTCCAGTTCAGACAAGACTGTCATGTGGGACACTGTCAAACACTTTACACAAGTCCTGGTAGATGAAGTCAATTGCTCTTCCTTCATCTATCACCACTGTAATCCAATGATAGAAAGCCACTAAATTTGTTAGGCACAATTTGCCCTTAGCAAAACCATGTTGTCTGTCACCGTTACCTCCTTACTTTCCATGTGTCTTAGCAGAGTTTCCAGGACTTGATCTTGTTAGGCACTGAAGGGAGACTGCCAGGCTTGTAGTTCCCCAGATGTTTCTTATTTCCCTTCTTAAAAATGGTCATTATGTTTCCCTTTTTCCAGTCAGTGAGACCTTTACTGGATTGCCATGAATTCTCAAATATGATGGATTTTGGCTTAGCCACTTCATCTGCCAGTTTTCTCAGGATCTGCAGACGCATCACATCAAGTCCTGTGGACTTGTGTGCCATCCTTAGATGTTCTCAAACTGGCGCTTCTCCAATAGCATTCTCCTTGTCCTTACTTCCACCCTCTGTAGGCTTCCTTTTTGTGCCTGAGTTTGTACAAGAGCTCCTTGTTCATCCACACAGGCTCTTGGCATTTTTGCCTGCCTTCTTTGGGAAGTGTCTCTCCTGAGTTGGAGAAGGTGATGCTTGACTATTAAACAGATTTCTTGGACCCCTCTTCCCTCCAAGTCTTTATCTCGTGGTACTCTACTAAGCAGATCCCTGAAAGGCCAAAGTCTGCTCTTCTGAAGACCAGGGTAGTGAATTGCTGTGTGCTTTCCTTGCTGCCCTAAGGATCTTGAACTCCATCACTTCATGGTCACTGCAGCCAAGGTTGCCCTTGAGCTTTACATTCTCCAAAAGCCCCTCCTTGGTGAGAAAAAGGTCCACCGTAGCACCTTTCCTCATTGGCTCATCTGTCATTTGGAAGTTATCAGCATCTTCCAGGAATTTCCTGGATTGCTTGTGTCCTGCTGTGTCGTCCTTCTAAGAGATGTCAAGGTGGCTGAAATGCTCCATGAAGATGAATGCTTGTGAATATGAGGTTGTTCCTATCCATCTGAGAGGCCTCGTCTTCTCAGTCTTCATGGGCAGGAAACCTGTAGCAGTTCTCCCACTATAATTCCCCCTGACCCTGCCCTCCCTTTAATATAGAATATGCTGAGTTAGAAGGGACTCACAAGGATCATTGAGTCCAACCCCTGGCCTCTGCCCAAGAGTCACACTAAATGCCTGAGAACATTGCCTAAATGCTTCTTGAACTCTGTCAGGCTTGGTGCTGTAACCACTTCCCTGGGGATCCTGTTCCACTGCCCAACCACTCTGTGTGAAAATCCTTTTCCTGATATCTAACCTAAGTCTCCTCTGACAATTTCAGGCTATTTCCTTGTGTTCTGTCAGTCGTCACCACAAAGAAGAGATCAGTGTCTGTCCCTCCTCTTCCCCTCACAAGGAGATTGTAGACTACAATGAGGTCTACTCTCAGTCTCCTCTTCTCTGGGCTAAACAGACCAAGTGACCTCAGCCGCTTCTCATACAGCTTCCCCGCAAGGCCCTTCACCATCTTTGTTGTTCTCCTTTGGACTCTCTCTAAGAGCTTAATATCTTTCTTTAATTGTGGTGCCCAACACTGCACACAATATTCAAGCTGGGGCCACACCAGTACAGAGTCCTGACCCATAAGCTCTCAGTCAGCTTCTCTTCCTATGCTACTCATAACTAGGGACTTTAAAAAAAAAAAGTTATTTCCCTTTTCAGATGTGAAAATGAAAATGTGTTCAATCCGATGGTATTTCTGAATTCTATATAAGAATGTCTTATAGGCAGTCCTATCACAATCCCTGATGTCTTTTCCATTTGCTACTCTTTGATTATTAAATAATTTAGAGATGGTACATTATTATGGCTTTTCTGGTTTAATTTACAAATAGCCAAATGAAAAAAATTCAGGGCAGCACTGTTTTTGTTTATCAAAGTATCAAATAACTGAATCAGAACAAGAGTCCAGAAAACTAGGAATTGTGGAAATTGGATATCATCAGCAATTCAGAAGTTAATTGTATGAAGTTTAATACTAGAAATAGTGTCTTGAAATATGATTGTTGGTTTGTGGGGGTTTTGTGATAAGCATTGTGTAAGTAGTGCATATACTGTATAAACTAGGATTTGTAGAGGTGCATTATTTTTATCATGAAGCATGACAAACCAGAAAAAAAAGAGAAGTGCTTCCAGCTCTCTTAAAATGGAGATTTTTCTCATATGCATGTTATTGTTCTGCTTGTGTATCACCACTATCGAGGCCATGCTGATGAGAACGCAGCTGCACTGGGCAGGGCACGTCTCCAGGATGGAGGATCACTGCCTCACAAAGATTGCGCTCTATGGTGAACTAAGAGAGGAGCCCTGAAGAGGAGATACAAGGACTCCCTGAAACAACACTTCAACCTTGACCATATTGACTGCTATCAATAGTCCACTCTGGCCTCTAATCAGGAGACATGGACGCACACCTTTCATGAGGCTGCTGCTTCCTTTGAGAACACATGGAGAACATATCTTGAGGACAAAAAGACAATGCAGAAAGAACTGTGCCTTACCAATTTCGCTTAAGGAGACTTTCTGCTGTGCGTTTTGCAACCAGACTTGCCTATCCTGCATCACTTGCAGCAAGCGTGGGTAGACCCCTTCCCAAATTTTCATTTGCAAAGCCTAGCCATGATGATGATTGTCGCCAGTTCACTCAGACATATGTTGATGACTGTCTTCTATTTCAATAAGCAATTAAATTTATTCTTCAGATCCAGCAACTGGTCAGGGCCAGTATCATACTTAGGGCTGAGTCCTTAGGATATATTTTTCTCCTGTTACTTTTGCTGCTGTTGCAATTAGGCATGTGATCCTTGGAGAAAAACAGGCATCTTCAGGCAAGAGCCTAGAATGCGCAGAATAAACCATCCTCAAGTGATATGTTTAAATATTGTTACAGGAGCGAATTGTGGCATGTTCTGATGTTTTTACATTGTTGAAAAATACTAAGAAGGCAGTGTCATTTCCTACAACTGAAACCTTCTTAAGCAGAGATTGAAATCTGTGAAGGAACTGTAACTTTATCTTTTCAAAAAAGTCTGTGCTTTCAATGGACCTAAACACAAAAACGTCTCTTAATAATGGTGATAAATACTGCCCTGCAGCTTCTTCCAAGAGCAAAGTGATAACTCCGTTGAGTAAGCATGAATCACAAAGTTATTCTGGCCTTCCTGTATTTGCAGACTCTCTTTTGTCCCCTCAGGAGTGGTAGTACCATGAAAGAAATATACAGACAGGAAGCTGGGTACATAATCTGGTACATGGGTTAAAGGGTAATATGCATTCTGACTTTCATGTCTTAAGCTATACTCCTTGATAATTTGAAATGAATTTTTCAGCTATGAAGGAAGAGACTGTAGAAATTACTGAGGATTGAGGTTCTTGTGTCATGCCTTAACTCCTAATAGACTGGGTGTCAGATGAAGAAATATAAAAACATGCTGTGGTATATTTACACTTCAAGGCAAGGACAATGTCAGGCTTTTTGCATTCTTGTTACCTTGGTTTCATGACTGTATGCAAGTGTCTTGTGTATATAGCAACATTAACTTTTATTTCATTCCTTTTTTTTTTTCTGGAGAGTGAACTCATTCTTTGTCACAGGTGATTATGTTTAGATGTTGAAGGAGGAATGCAATGAAGCCTTGCTGAAGATCAATTAAATTCAGGAAAAGCATAGGCCAAAAGCTGACCTAGTCCAGTTTGTGACATATATATCATTCACATTCCTGCCGTTCTTTCTTTACATATTGCAAAAGTTTTAATTGTAGATTCTGCTTTTGTGAGTGATTTTGGCACATCAGATAAGTGACAAAAATTAAAAAAGAATGCTGTAGTATCTGAAATCATACAGTAATTAGCCAGCTGCAATCAGGAACTTTGACATATGTACAAATAATGCTATGCACATCAAGTCTCAGTATTTTCTTTATATGTAAGAAATAGTAGCCTTGTTAAGAAATATGATACTTAATTACTTGTGCAACCTGAGCACAAAATTTGAGTGGAGCTTTTAAGATGCATGTAATTTTGTATCAAGGAAGGATCTCTGTCTAGAAAGCATGCAGTTTTAAGGTTACACCAAATAATTAGATATATAATCTATTCCTAATTGCAGAGTGTTTTCTATTAATGGTGGATTCTTTTGGGAAAATAAGGAAAAAAACCCCATGTTCTAATGCATTGTTTTATTTTTTTTTTTTAGCTTAGGTCAGGGCCACTAAAAAGTATATTTTTCTCTGCTGAATTAAAGAAATAATAAATACCCCCTACAGACACCCCCCCTCCCCCAGTTATTATAATAGATATGCAATGTTGCTGGGTTCCTGTTTTTATGTATGGCTGGGCTTCATGAACAAAGATTTGGGCAGGGCTCTCCCCACGTGGGTGTGTCCTTCGAGCCTGCGCAGTGGATCTTTTAGGTGAGGCACAGCATGCACAGAACTGGCCCCAACCTTTGCTTTTAAGGTTTATCTGCCACAACTGAGCGAGCCTGGATGGTGACAGTGAAGTTCTTGGGACTAGAACCTACAGTGCCCGGTATTCCCAGGAGGTCTCCCATCCAAGTACTAGCTGGGGCTGAGCCTTCTTGGCTTCCAAGATCTGATGGGATTGGGTGTCAGGGTGGCATTTAACTGCCTTACTGTTTTTATATAGACATGAGATATTGACATCCAGAAGCTATGTGAGTGATGGTAAAAGTGGTTATAGACTGTATAGATGATACACTGGCCATTACCTTTGGTACCCCAGGAAGAAAATTATTAATTCTAGGTACCAACAGCCATTATAATTCAGTTTCCTTTTCTTTTTGCTTTCTTTTTTTTTTTTTTTACCCTAGCTCTCCAGATGGAAACAATTTCCACACAACTTCCTTCTGAAGTCAAGGGCTGGGAGAATATTCAGGAAAAATATTGCTATATGTTTGCCCAGTTTTTATACTTAGATGCTTTACTGCTGAGAATCATTAAAGACAGGAAAAGGTGGACAATATAGAGCTTGTTCAGGTCAAGCATATGTTGTCTGAAATAGTGATGTTTTAGGCAAGTCTGGGTGTTGAATAGCATGGGGCTCACGTGAGCACAAAAAGAGGATGTCATCTGGATTTTTTCCAAAGTGTAAGGAACTTTTCTGTTTACAACTGATTTACATACTTTGCAACATGATTAAGAAACAGAATTAGCTGAGAGAGTAAAGAGAAGTTTACCTGTTAGTCCCTACTCCTCTATCAGACCAGTGCCAGTAACTTGAAGTTGTGTCCATCATCTAAGGCAAACTGCATTGGGGACATTACAAGAAAGAGGGAGACAACCTGTTGGCAGCATTTTTTGAAAAATGACTGAGGTGAAAAGATAGTGTTTGCCTCTTACTATTTTAATGAGTGAGAAGGGCACCGTACTGTTCTTTGCTTCATAAAAATGGGTCAAGTCCTACTCCATTAACCAATAGCAAAACTCTTTTTGATGGTAGATTATCAGCAAATAGCTGTCTTGTTCTATGAATTTTTGAAAATTTGAAGGTTTCACACTGAAAAATATAGAGTAGTTCCAGTTGGAAGGGACGTACAGTGATCATCGACTCCACCTGCTTGACTGCTTCAGGGTTGACCAGAAGTTGAAGTATATTAAGGATATCGTCAAAATGCTCCTCAGACCCTGACAGACTCAGGCCATTGACCATCTTTCTAGGAAGCCCCTTCTAGTGTTTGACCAGCCTCTCAGTAAAGAAGTATTTCCTAATGTCAAGTCTTAACCTCCCCTGACAAAGCTTTGAATCATTCCCATGTGTCTTGTCACTGGATGCCAACGAAAGTGCTCAGCACCTTCCTCTCCACTCTCCCTCTTCAGGAAGCTGTAGAGAGCAATGAGGTCACCCCTCAGCCCCGTCTTCTCAAATGCCAGCAAAGCCAGTATCATTGGCCTGCTTGGGCATGCCTTCTAGCCCTTTCACCAACTTTATTGCCCTTCTCTGCATGAATTCAAGTATCTTAACATCCTTTTTTAATTGTGGGGTCCACAAATGCACACAACATTCAAGATGAGGCTGGACCAATGTTAAATAGAATAGTTAAAAATAAAATCCTGCCTTTGCTGGGGATAAACTATCTGGCTTCTATGATAAAAATGACTCCGAGCATATACATAATTTTGACAATATTGATGCCTAAGGATTTTAGTGTGTATTTTATAGATTTTTTTATAGGGTTATATAAGTTGAATGAGTTTTCCTAAGTTTCTCACATTTAAGTGGCATTTAGAAGTCACTAAGCATTTCTTCTCACACATTTCTGAACTTTATTATCACATTGCCAGGGACACGATGTTTTGAAGAACACCCGTAAGAACTTGAACTGAGACAATAAGATAGCTGGTAGTCAAAACAAGAGAGTAAGTTCAGAGCCCTTGGAGGGGCTCTAAGGGGCAGTTCTGAGGAATTCTGATGGTAGGCACCAGGGGAAATGGTACTGCAGGTTGGCTATAGATATCACATGTGGTAATTACTGAATGTTATAAAAGCTGTAACATCTAGCTCATGTGCGTGTTCATACTTTTAGTGTGCACCTTAGAAGCTTCAAATAAAATAACTGCTTTATCTATCTCTACTAATGTCTTGAAAGTCTTTTGCAGGATTTTTGGCATCAGTATCATGCTAGACCTTTTTTTTAATACTTGTACTGTTATTTTTTGTTCTATCAGAGGGAAAAATCACCTTATATCTGTTAACATGACACAATTTGTGTGACTTATAGCCTCCTTGTCGGTTCAATTAAATACTTTATATATTGTGGATCAAAATATTTGACTTTCTGAGATTATCTACTTACCCCTTCTAATTCAAGTATGATGGCATAATTCATTTCTTGACATTATATAACATACTGTTTTTTTGCTCTTGGTATTATATTTGTTGCTGCTTCAGTCACAGAAGTTTAGCTATTTCCATATTCTTGAGACTAATGCAACCCCCCAGCCTTGACAGAGACAGGTGAAGATATGGAGGAAGAATCTCCAGACCATAAAATACTGAAATACAATTGAAATAACTCCTGACATCTGCATTCAGAGGTCAAAAAGATTAAGAAACACAAGGCAGGATGAAAGGTAATGGGAAAAAAAGACATTATGCTTAAGAGAAAAGTAAGGATAATTGGTTTCTTGTTTGATATAGTAATATTTGTAAACTCTTCTGCAGTCTGGCAACTAGGAGTAAGAAACCAAAGATTAACCCTACTTAAGAAATGGACACTCAGATCTGCTGTCAGTTTATTAAATCCACTCAGAAAATCTTTGCTATGACCTTTTCACTTCTGGTATTTAAAAGGTAATTGTGTCTTGGAAAGCTGAGAGGCTATTGTGTTTTTCTTTAGACAAAAAGTGTAAATAAACCATTCCTGCTTTGAAATAGTATCAAGTGGTACCTGAAAAAGTTTCATCAGAATTTTCTGAAACTAAAGTAATTCTTTGGATTGCCTTCAATAAATACCGAGGAGTTCAATTTCAAAGACTGTGATCTGAGTTCACCCTTGATGAAAATGAGCTGGCTTCAAAGGAATTACAGCAGGGAACAATCTGTTCCAGAACCCATTTTTACCTTAACTGTGTCGTAGGGTGACATAGTGCTATGGCTGCAGAGGACAACAACTGCACGGAAAATAGAGTGAAACTGTTTATTAAACAGAAGTTAACCCTGGGGGGCTGGAATTATCAAGGATGCAGGTGTGTAAATAATGAGTAGTCCTATCATATAACTTGGAAATCACACAGGCTGACACTTTGCAAAGACCTAATACTATTATTCAAGAAAAATGTGCATTAATAAATGTTGTTCTAAAAAGCTTACATTTGAACAGAGTCTTTGTTTAATATGAGAACTTTGTCTGTGATTAAATTTCAAATCTGCATATGAAAATCAGTGACACCTCTGGCTATCTTGTATTCCATCCATACTGAGCCTAAAGCAAAACTTAGGTTTTAGGCCATGACCTATGGGAAATATATAGTCTTTTGTAGGCAAGGATTATGTTACCCAAGGATAATAATTCAGATTTAGCCTGATTAAGTAGCTTGGCAATACTGATATACTGTGATATTGTTATGCCAGAATGTCAGATAGTTTCTTCAGTCTTGATTAAAACATTTGGGAAAATGTGACAACAAAATTGGAAACCATGTGTAACCAGCCAGCTACATAAAAACCTTTGAATATTTTTATTAAGGCTTGAGGGACCTTAAATTTTGTTTCTTTAATCTCATTCACTGTTGTTTATCATGTCCATCCTCTCCCATCCATACCCTCCATTCTCTGTGTCCCACTCCACCCCCCCTTACATATTAAGTCTGATTTTTCTTAGGAAAATATAAAGAAATATTGAAACAACAGGAATGGCCATTGTCATATTTCAATTCTTGTTTGAAACAAGTTACTGGAAATGTCAACAGAGACCTGATTACTATGAGCTATCCAACTCATTAAATTGGAAGGCATATAAGGTCCTTCGGATGTTTCTCTGAATTAAACCTTGAAACCTTTTGAGATTGACTGGTTATTACTTATCCTGGGCTTGGATACAGCAAACTGTTAAATAAAAACGTATTGAATTATGTGGAATGGGGAGGGAAAGGAGGGCTTGTCAGTCTTATGTCATAGCTCAGGACTGAGATGCCAAGGCAGGCAAAGTCTCTCAGACTTCTGCAAGGTGAGAGATTTGGTCCTGCTTTTCAGCTTATTTACCCCTTCAGGTGAACTTTTTAAATACTTTTTTTTCCCAATGGTTATAGTCTGTCCCTGATCTGAGTTTGTTGCTGGGTTTCGCAGGGAATGAAGTTTGATTGAAAAAGATCAACTGCATATGGAAATGTAAATACATCCAGTGTAAGTACATCCAATGATTTCTTGATCTGACTGATTTAAAACTTGATCTTTCCTCCTTTTTTCTGCAGAAATATCAACACCCTCATGTATCATGAATGATGAGCAAATTTTGCAGGAGAGGCCAGCCTTCATTTACAGGCTTTTAAGAAACAGTCTTACATTGATACTTTGCCTGGACGCGAGGGAAATATGGGCTTCCCTTCATCCATGTAGCATGCTTGATCTTACTGCCTGATATTGCAGTCTTGTTTGCTACAAGAGTGTTAGAGACACTTCACTAAGGCTCCCCTTTCTTTTCCCTCTCTTCAGTCCCTCTTGCCACTGCCAGTGGCTGTCCCTGTGTGCTCTGTCTGGCACAATGAAGTGGCCTCATACTGTCAAAAGGGATGTAATGCAGGAAGCAGTGGTGGCAGCTACTGCTGCCAAATCTCTGCTGTGCCACTGGCTGGTGGTCTGGGCTGTGGTGGCAGCCCCTTTCTCCCTTGTTGGCTTCTCAGGCAGTGTCCTCTAGGGAACTGGCAGCCAGGAACATCCTGTGGGCTTTGGTCCAGCTCCTGTGTTGCCAGCTGGCCAGCACTGTGCCAGTCTAGCAAACAATTCAGTGCCAACAATAGGGGAATTCACTCCCTGGAGCTACAGTCATAGCATTTTGCAGGAATCAGTTGCATTAAGTTGTCAGTCTGCAGTATTCTCTGTGTGACTTGTACTTTCAAAATGTAATGAAGGTTGAACAATCATTTTGGATAGCATTGGGGGCCATTCTGAATCAGAGAGTTGCTTTATTAAAAAGATTTTCTTGCCTGATGTGTAAAACTCCAGCTATGAGCAAAACTGCCTAGCTATTTAGTATTCATGTGGTGATGGTAATCCGCATCTTCTGACTGCTTTAAGCAATATTTTCAGATTAGCTAGGTATAAATGCACTTTGTCAAATGTATCTAAAATGAAATTTCTAAATAATTATTCACAGATTGAGTATTGTTTATTTTTGAAGTATGTATTTCAGAATTCTTTTCTTTATATTATACCTCTCTATACAACTGAAATACAATGTTGCAGTTCCTTTGTTTTTCTTCAATATTCTTCATGACACAGTTATGGTGTATTAGTGTTACATATAAGTACGAATTAATGACGTTTAAAGCAAGTTTTAAGCCAAAGGAAAAAAATATTTGTTCTTAATAGAGGAAGATAAAACTTCTAGTTGGGCCAAGGCAAGTTGTGTAATTAATATATGCTCTTCACAAGTTCACTATTTTCAAAATATATCTTCAGCCATGTGATTTTGACTTTATAGTTTCTAATAACATCTGTATGAGTATGGTCAGTGTTTTCACTCTGAATGATGGGATTTATGCATAGAAACCGAAAAGCAATTCACTCAATTATTAACTACGTGATACAAAACAAATCCGCCATTGACTGTTTCTTCCTTTGAGTGGTGTCCTAGTTCAGCAGGTGGGACCAGTTGTCACTGTGTGGGGGTGATCAAAGCTGTGTATTCTACCCCCTCTATTCATTCCCAAGGTCAATGGCCCATTTGCAGCAGCTTCCCAGGGAGTCGTTAGCACCTCCACTCCCAGCCTGAGGAGGCGTAGCTGCTAATGGGCCATCAACAGTTCAAAAATACCCCATGACTCACAGAGTTAATCACCCATTGTGTGAGTCCCTGCCCTGGGGGAGGGACTGGGTGCTCCCTGAGGGTACATAAGGTATGGGTAAGAAGACCTCAGGAACCTTTCATCAGACCCAGAGGAGCAGCAGGACCTCAACAGGAGACCACCACTTTCGACCAGACTACAGCCATCACCTGCACCAACAGGTTTTTCACTTCCTTTTGCTTTGGACTTGGGGGAACCCCTCTCATCAGACCCAGAGGAGCAGCAGGACCTTGACAGGAGGAGACCACCACTCTCGACCAGACTACAGCCATCACCTACACCAACAGGTTTTTCACTTCCTTTTGCTTTGGACTTGGGGGAACCATGTGGGTCTCAGCACAAGGCTAACAAACCCCTTTGGGTTTGTACCCCAGGGCACTGGGTTATACTGCTGGGTTTTGGGAGTTGAAAGCAATTTCCCTTTGTGTCAGTGTATTTACTGTAATATTATTATTAAATTGTAGCTCTGATTTATAATCTCTCTCATGTTGAGCTCATTTCTCCTGCTGGTTTATCTCTAAACCAGCACAAGTGGGTAGTTGCGTTATTTCTTTTTGCTGAAGTTTATGCTGGATTGACAGGAAAAGAGGCCCTTTTCAGGGCAAAAACTAGCAATGTAACTTTCACCTTTCTGTTACAGCAGGGAAACAAGAAAATGTATTTACTGTTTTGTCACAATGCACTTGACCCAAATATTTTCAGGCAAATTGACAGAAAAGGCCATTTTACAATCTAATAGATATATTAGGGTCAGAGGTAGTCTATATTTACTATGTAGGTATTTTTGTTGGATAGGGCATTTTGCATTACCATGAATAGGACAATAAAATTCAAGAAGTGGAACAAAAAGGTCATCTTAAATGCATGCCAAAAGTAGTTGAAAACATTGCTTTTCAGTTCCAGTATACATTTAAAATAGCCCATCAAAGCTGCTTGAAGATCACATATGGCTAAGCACTTTTTTGTTGTCCCAGTTCAGTGCAGCTGTCAATAAAGCTTCAACAGAATTTCACTGACTTAAGAAACATACTTTTAACAGACTATTATGATTTAATTTGTCATGAAAAGTAAATATGTTTTGATGCTTTTACATTATTCTGGTTGAATATTTTGTGGAAACTTTAATTCTAATGTTTTAACTAATCAGTAGGTTGAGATACTTAGATTTCAAGCAATCTTGGCTGGAGTTTTCACTTATATTCTGGTGCATTTTTCCTCTTGGCCTCTGAAGTCTCGTCTCAGTTGTCATTCCCAGGCAAAAGAGACAGGGTAAAGTAGTAACACAATTTCTAATCCAGAGGCTTAAATGAAATTTCTTATTTGATTATGAGTTGAAAAGAAAAAAACGTAGACTGATTCTGATACCTATTTTATAAAGAGAGGATTTAAAAGTATAAAAATTTGCAATCTGATATTAAAACTAATTTATTTTAAACTAGAAATTCAAGCATATGATTTAAAGATTTGTAGATTCGTGCTGCCCCTTTTTTTTTTTTTCTCCCCACAACCAGGCATTTGGGCTTAGAGAGTCAAACTAGATAATGCTTCAAATGAACTGTATGTTTTCATTCAGAAACTACGAGGCTGCATTGAAGACAGGTATATTTAGACTGGTATTCTCCATTTCTTTTAGAACTTTAGGAATGTGGTACTCTACTACTACCATCTGGATTCTAAAGCAGGGCTGGGTCTGGTTTCACCTGCAGGAGAGTGTGTGTGAAGATGATTGTACCTCAGTGCAAACATTCTCCTAAACATATGCTTAAGCTTAGCTTGAGTGATTCAAAATGGGTTCTGGTCTTTCTGTGCATGAGAGAAACTTATCCCAGTTGTTGTCCAGGGTTCAGAGTAGAACAGTCAGAAGGGTAGGAAAGAGTAACTGCATATGAAAACATTTTTGTCTGCATGGTAACTATTTGGAATATTTTGGGTCATTATTAATACAAGAATTGTGCATTTCTTAAGAGGAACTATAAATAGATTTTAAGATTTTGTAAA